>OZ010584.1:45277854-45340354 GCA_963932145.1 Acanthosepion lycidas
CATCTGGTGATAAGAGAATTTTAAGGCATGAGAAAAATAAAGAATTTGATTCTCAGGTAAACACGACCGCCTAGTTAAAAGTTGACTGGCAGAGAAACCAGGTGTTGGGTGTTGACAGTGATTAATGAGTTGGTAGAGGTCCAGGCTATGTGGATTTTTGGGTGTCCTTAAAATCAAGATGTGATAAGAATTATTCGGCAATCTGGGATTTGTAAATGTTTTGGCCGAAGGAAAAGAAAAAAGAAAAAAGGATTTTGTAAATAAAATTCTGGATAATAATTTTAAGTGGGCCAGTCTAGCCACACCCACATTGCTGAGAGATCATTGGTCAAGTGGTAGCATGGGTGATAGGTGGAGGTGAATATATGAGAAAGACGGAGAAGTTGTTAACACCCACTGAGGGGATTGGTATGAGTTACCAATGTGAGAGAGGAAGAATGTATGAGGATGGCTCTCCTCCGACCTTCCCTCACAGACGAGGGAGAAACCCCCAAAAGGGAAAGTGATTAATCTTCCAAAAATGGGAAGTAATTAATTTTCCTGACTAAAAACAGAATTCTTGTTGAGAATTGAGAATTATCGGGAACCCAAAGCACATCAGGCCCCCACATCGGGTTTTGGTCAGTATCCATATAAACGAACGTCTTGAGGCAGCTAGGCAGTTAGCTCGAGTTTAGAGTTAGTTCGAGAAGTTGGAGAGTTGAATTGCAGTTAGAGACCAGCCTCGCAGAAGTTGACCGAAAGATTTCCATGTCCTCTAGACTTAGTCTTCCTACCAAAAGCAAGTTTTATTGACGAACGATTTAAGATACCATAACTCGCTTAAGTGCAAAAAGTGTCATGAATCCATAGAAACGGGCTGGGAGAGAAACACACCTGTATTCAACAGACAGATAAAGATAATTGTTATTTCTCAACATATTTGAACATCTTGAGTTTGTTTGTTTTGTTTTTTTACTTACGCTTGTGCGGTATCACCTTTACCCTGGATTCAGCTTGTACTACGGCCTGATGCCTGATTGATTTCGTCTACCTAAGATCAAAGTCACAACGTGGGTAGGTTAGACTTGAGATCAAAGCATTTACTTTGGTGACCAGACATTGGAGGTGAGCTTGGATCAACAAAGATGATATCAAACCGGGAATGACCAGATTGACAGGGACACAAGCTGGTGACAGTGACAAAGAGTCAACCCCAAAACGCTGGTTGAAGAAACCTTACAGCTTTGCACTGCAACTGGGAGTTGACCACAGGCCAACAGCGCAGTGTCATATATTGGTGCGGCGAACACATCAATGGGTGTCACATATTGGACAGTGATCGCCAGTGGGTGTCACATATCAACAGAAAGTATGAAAACCAGTGGAAAACAGAAGCAACATGTTTTGGCCGAATTTGAGATGTGACATTAATTCCATCCAATTTTTCTATCCTTGTTGCATTTCAGTTCCTTAGGTATCTGAAGTTTGGTAACCATACATGGATATATGTGAATAGTCAACAAAATATCTAAATTTCTTTCAAAATCTTGATGGTGCTGATGTTATGATATATAAAATTAAAGAATCTCCTTGAATATTGTCAAACCTAGAAATGCTCATGCATTACCCCACAAAATAATAAATCATGCATGCTGGAAGAAGCTGAATTGCTTGTTTTTTCACCACTTTTATATATAAAAATTATGTTACTGTTACTCATCATCTTCACTCAATGGGTAAAATCCAGAAACATAGCACATTGACAGAGAAAAACAAAATCCAATGCCCTTCCATTGTTTACTCACCCAAAACCAGACTACACATGGATACTAAGAGAGCTCAGCTGGGAAGTTATGCCACACCCACCATATACTCCTGACATAGCCCTTTTCGACTACCACCTTTTTCAGTCACTTTCTAACAATTTGAGGAGTGTTTCATTCAACAATGATGTGGAGCTTAAAACATAGTTTGATGATCAAAACGTAGTTATTTCTGTTGCCGAATCATTGAACAACTAGTGGATTGTTGGAAAGAGGTTGTAAACAATAAAGAATACACTGTAGAATGATTTATCAGAACTCTTAATAAGTATTTAAATAAATTGTAAAAAACAAATTAATTTAAACAAATATATTAATACAAGTTTCATTAAAGATGACATTAAGATGTCACACACAAGTGAAACTCTCACTGGTATAAATGCATCAGTTGCTAAATACATTTAAAATCCCAATTCCCAAACTGAAGATGTTATTTTTTTGTTTTTTTTATTTATGATACAAGTTTGAAGAATTTGAAGCTATTTTTACAATTTATGTTGTATATTTTTATGCAAATTTGGTGCATCATAGTGGAACTAACATTCATATGAGCATGAATGAACTTTAACTGGATAAAAGTCCAGTTAAATTCTTGGATAGGGTGGTGTATTTTCACCACAAGAATTTGAAATGTGTTCACAATTGTATTATTTAATAGAGGATTTGAAGCATACTTTTAGCAATTATATGAAGAGTGGTTTTAATTTTTATAATTAGATTATTAATCATACATGTATTTATTATATTCAACTGGAGCTATATATCTGTATATAATACTCTTAATTGTTTCATGTTGCTTATAAATCTTCTGCATTTTGTTACAAAAAAATAATTTAATTGCATTTTTGTTATTTTTGCTTTGTTACTATCATTATCATTTCCTTTAAAGTTAGTTTCATTTACATATTAACAGCATAATTAAGTAATCCATTATTTATATGCATTTGTTTAATATTATTGAGGCCTTTTCAAAATAGCCTATGAGAAGAGGGGATAAGTTGATTCCAGCTGATCAAATTTTTAATAACAGCTATCTGTAAAGACATTTGCTATTGAAACTAAAGAGGCAGAAACTTAAACTTTTAGGGTTTTTTAAAATAAGAAAATGATAACTTGCCAACAAACAAAGACTTTCTCAATCTTGGATCCATCTCCTACATAAGAAAACTACTTTTAAAAAAAGAAAAAAAAAGACAGAAACTGAAATACTCTATCAGTCAATTCAGCAATTACAATTAGAAAAACAATGAATTCTTCAACTTCTTGTCATTTGTTGCTTTCAGTAATGCTTTCTCCTTTCCAACTCCTCTTTCTATTTGAGGCATTTGCGCAAACTAATCATGTAGGTTATTCATTGTTCCCCATGACTGTTAAATTCTCAAAGTAGTCTTTGCTCATTATACTTTTCATACTCTTTTTCCAATTGTTAACATTCTCAATGAAGCTTCTGACCATGGCAGAAAAGCGCTGAAAATTTTGTGAGAGCACTATTTATCAAAAGGAAAACCAAAAGTAATTTCCTTGTATACTGAATTAACCACCATCTGCAAAGCAGGTGCCAAAACTATTACTAATTATATTAGAACCAAAAATGCAACAACTTTATTAAAAAGGTGATTAGCAATGGTTTGTTAATAGTTATGGTCCTAGAACGCCTCCCATCCAAACTTAAACTATTTAGAACTGTTATTACTCAGTAAGACAAGCTACTAACATTTATAACAATTTAAAGTAGCATTGCAAAGCTTTGAAGAAACTGAAAAGATGGAGAATAACAGTGAAAATACTGTAATGACTGAATGTCATGATCAAAGCCACACACTCATGTTCCTACTTGTTTTACTTGTGCTAAATCTGGACATAAAAGCCTCGACTGCTGAAAATTTTGGAATTAATAATTCCCCTTCAAAACACTATAATTCCATTCCATCAAACAAAAATATCTGCCATGTTTGTTGCACACTGGACATAAATGTAGCGAGTACAGAAACAAAAGAAAGGTCATTTTGTAAAAAATGTGGAACATGTTTCATTCAGTATTTACATTAGTCGGACTATTGTCCTCATCTTTGTTGCCATATTTGTCACAACGTTTCGGCCGTTGGATGCTTCGGCCTTCTTCAGGTGGTTGGAATTTCAAACTGAACCCTTTATTTCGATCACTGGGGTAGACTGTTCTAGTTCAACGTGCCATGTTTGATGATGTCAGTTATCAGTTATCTCCTGATAATTTTCCTCTGAAAGTTCTCCACTGCCTTAACCAGGTATTAAACTCACACTCTTTGGGTCCCTATCACTGGATCTAACCAACGCCTTTATCCACTGTGCCATGTGTCATTGAGGACATCTGGTTATGAATTTCTGGGTATTATAAACCTAATGTTTTCAGCAACCATTTTTTACCAGTGCTCATACGTAGATGACACCTTCATACTCTGGCCACACCGGGAACATGTCCAGGTTCTACTGGACCATGTGAACTCAATAAGACCTTCGATACAGTTCACAATGGAGAAAGAGAGTAACAACACACTCCCATTCCTGGATGTACTAATATCTTGAACAGAGCATGGGTTCAAGACATGCGTATACTGTAAACCGACATTCACCAGACAGTACCTCAATTTCAACTCCCACCATCCATACAGCATAAAGAAAGGGATCGTCCGTTGCTTACAACACCGAGCAAAAGTCATAAGTGGCGACCCAGAGATGTTAGATAAGGAATTGGTTAGTATAAGTAGTACCCTACAACGTAACAACTACCCTGGGTACATGGCAGTAGCCCCCAAAAACTGGGATAGGTAGGTACAAGAGGAGGAGGACAACAACACTCAGAAAACAGTATGCCTGCCTTATCTGAAGGGGTTATCAGAGAAAATGCAAAGGATCTGCGGTTCATATAACATCAGGACAACCTTCAAAAGCGTGACAACACTTCACAGATATCTCTCTCGAGTGAGACCCCCCATAGAGGAGAACATGACTAAGGACTGTGTGTACACTATCCCATGCAGCTGCGGAAAGGAATATAAAGGAGAGACAGGCTGCCCCCTCAAGGTAAGGTTTCAAGAACACCAGAAAGCTGTAACGCGAGGGGAAGTAGAAAAATCAGACGTGGCTGACTACATATGGAGAGAGAAGGGAGATCACCATCCCCTGTGGGATCATGTTGAGATCATAGACAGGGAACACCATTGGAAAATTTGTAAACTTAAGGAATCAGCACATATGCTAGGCCACAAAAATCTCCTGAGCCGATCAAGCATAGAAATAAATACAATATGGGAACCAGTAATAAGGAGTGCCAGAGAAAAGCAATGATAACAAAGTTGCAATATCAGCTCTGGTAAAAACATGCAATGATAACCGCAAAATTGCAATATGAGCACTGGTAAAAAAATGATGCTGAAAACATTAGGTTTATAATACCCAGATGTCCTCAAGGACACATGGCACAGTGGTTAAAGGCGTTGGTTAGACAGACCCAAAGAGTGTGAGTTCAATACCCAGTTAAGGCAGTGGAGAACTTTCAGAGGGAAAATTAGCAGGAGATAACTGATAACTGACATCCATCAAACATGGCACGTGGAACTAGAAACATTGTGACAAAGATGAGGACAATAGTCCGACTAATGTAAATACTGTACATAATACCTTATCTCAGAAATATAGTTTTCAGCTGGCCTAGAAACCGTTTCTGTGCAGCCACCAAGCATGTGATTACTGATGAATCTAAATTTCTTAATTTCAATAAGGATTTTAATCCAGAAAAACATCATATTAAACTGACAGACAGAAGTAGAACAAGTAACATTGTTTTAAAAAGGGATCATGCTCAAGTTACTATAACTGACACAGAAGGAAGTATGCAGGATTGCATTTTAAACAAAGCATATTCTTGGTACAAGCTGCTGCTGAAAAAGGGGCTTCTATAAAATTTGGCCATAATTATGTGGAACTTAATAATGTAAAATTTAACATAAAAAGAAATCAACATTTATACTAATTCTTGGAATCTCTATGTAAATGGATAGATATTTATTAATAGAAGCAAATCTAGCAAAGTTTTTATGGTTGTATGGTATTATGACTGCTGCATATATTAGAAATCAGTGTTACAGTCTGTTATGGAGTAGCTGAACATTCCCACAAGATGGACTGGTCTAAATCTATTTAAACAGTACTCTCTTACTGAAAGAGAGGAGCTAAGGATTAACTGTTTGTTACATTAGTCTAGGTACCTCCATCGGCATATCACGATGAAAAAATACTCATAAATCAACGAAAACAAAGTTTTGTTTAAATATGTTGTTATTAATTGAAAGCTAAAGCATTAAATTTATTATTTACAGTAAGTAACATATTCTGGTGTCTTTCAGATAGAAATTATATAGAAAGGAATGTCAAATATGTGCTCGATTTTTTTTTAATTTTCTTAAAATTTAAGAAAATGGCCGCTTTTAAGAAATTTGTAAACAAACAAAATTTTAAATTTAAACTTCTTCCTAAAATAATTTTATATATTTTTGACACGTTATTTGAGTAAAATTAGAAAATTTAAAGTTAAAATAATTTGATATGACACAAACAGTACTTACTTATAGCTTAAAAAATTTGTATCCAAACATTTCTTATCGATGTGTCTGAATTTTTGCATGTCTTTCATCTCGTTAGGAATTGACGAGGCGATGACAGACAGATATGGATGATCAAAATTGACAAATTTTTAAAAGTAGGTGAACGCAGTTTTTCTTTTTTAACTAGTACTTTTTAAATATTAACATTTTTATTCAGGCAATTATGTACTATTTATTTTTTTTTTTATTTCATAATTTCTTAATTAGACAATTGTTTAAATTTTTTAAATCATCACATAAATTGTTTAAACTGTTCTTATTAATTAGATAATTGTATATAAACTTTTCTTTTTCAAACTTTTTTATTTAGACAATTTTTCAAACTTTTTTATTTAGACAATTCTTCAAACTTTATTAATCAGACAATTCTTCAAACTTTATTAATCAGACAATTCTTTAAACTTTATTAATCAGACAATTCTTTAAACTTTATTAATCAGACAATTCTTTAAACCGGACAGAGAAGAGAAATAACTGCGGTGCCAGACGACACAAATCACGTGACATTTTTAAGGATTATGTCGTGTATACATTTCCACACATAGAAATTATGAACGTTTTTTCAATAAAAATTTCTTTTTAAAATTATTTTAAAAATATTTGTGCTTAAACGACTGTTATGTGCTTTTCAAAGTTCGATTCGTAAATTTACATTTTCATTAACGTTATCATTGCATTTCGTGCACAAAAGAAATAAAGAATTTTAAACGATTTTTGAAGTATTAAGACGTTAATGATAAAAAATTTTTAAATCGGGAAAAAATTTGCAAAAAATACATTATTCATTGAAAAAATTTTATTTCTTCACAAAATGATGTCCTTAGTATAACGTATCTACAAAAACAGGTGGAAGCTTTTCTAATTAATTAATGTCATACTTTTTTACATTTTTTTTTTACAATTCAAAGCCGATTTTCTACAAAACCTGGTAATGTTCTACAAAAAAAAAAAAAAAAAAGACTGGTGATTTACTTTCTACAAAGATTCCTGTTTATAACTAATAAAAAAAATCCTGTGCGGGAAGATTTAATTTCTCGAAATTTCATGAAAATATGTAAGTGGGTGGAAACAAGTTAAAAAAAAAAAAAAAAAAAAAAAAAAAAATTTCAAAAATAATTTCATTCATTTCTGAATAAGTCCTGAAAGTTTCATTAAAATCCAACAATTATTTGATTTTTGCAAGAATTTCCTAAATTAACGTGTGTTTTCCTCGGGAAAAGGGCAAAATAAAACAAACCGTTTTTTAGTTTTCTCGCGCTGTCGTAAAAAAAAAAAAAAAAATTTCTAACCAAAATTTTCTACGTGTTAGAAAGGAGTAAAAAATTTCAAAAAATATTTAAATACTTTGGTCTTTCCTCTTCATAACAATTTAAACAAAACTTTGTTTTCATTGATTTATGAGGCTTTTTTCATCGTGATATGCCGCTTTTTCACGTGACCTAGTGGAGGTACCTACATTAGTCTGCGTTCTCAACTGTGTACCATATTATTCTCCAGAATAAACTACTTTTTACTTTCTATATGCGTGTTAAATTTTCCTATTTGTGGCACAACATTTGGCGACAAGGGATATGAATGTTAAAATTTCCAGTAGGATACAGTTGGCAACAAAAATTTTGAGTGTAAAAATTTCCAGTGTAATAACACTGATCAAGGATTCAGGTTTAAAGAAATTTACAGTCATGTACCAAGTGGCAGAAGTCACCGAGATATCTCACAACTCCTGCTGAACTCAAGAAGATTTCAGCCTCGAGCCAAACTTACCAAATCAGTAAAACAAATTTCACTAACTCCGCAAGCAAAAACTTACCAGCTTACCCAAGTATTGTGTCCAATTTAGGAACGGGTTGGGTTAACAAAAACCTGTATGCGAATTCAACTACTAATGAATCATTGTACACAGTATTGATATAAAAATAGTAATTATTTTTCATATATATATTTTGAGTGATGTTTTTTCTCCAGTTTTATTATACGACTTCACACAACGAAGATACTTGCGACAAATTCATCTTGGCCTCCTTATAATCAAATCAATCATAACATGGGCTAAGGCAGGTCAGGATTGAAGAGATCACTCCATTGATCAAACCAGGATCCACCCTGGGCTGACCATGACAAAAGGTTACATCTGTTGCCATTTGTTGTGAACCAGGATCGAGCATGTAGTGTTACAATACAAATTCTTTTTCCCAGGATTCAGTGATAAATTCAATTGGCGAATTTAAGTACATTCCTGAAGAGGATGTAACTTTTGCAGTGTATTTTCACCATTATGAAGAGGTTTTTCAAAAATATTGTGCTACATGGTAAGACAAAAATAAAATACATCTGTTGCTTAGAAAATTTGGTCTGAGTGAAAACAAAAGGTAAGTGAACTACATACAGTCAATGACGGGATTATTCATACAAACATCAGTTTTTAATATTTTTATCAATTTCCCAGAATCTATGCTTGTATGATGCCAGGCTTTTTATATGTCAATAAGCACAAAAAAGGAATAGAAAACTCAATTTTCAGAACACTAGGTTAAATACAACAAATTTGACAGGAAAATTCTGCCAAATAGAATAACACAAAATTACTTGTACAGTATGAAAAATAGAAAAAAATTGAATAATTTTCACAATATTAATAGTCAATAGCATGGCCTCCCATCTTTATAACATGCTGCAGTTGTTTTCTAAAGATTTTGATGAGATTTGAACAAGTCTTTTCTGGGATTTTCTTCCATTCTTCCATGGCTACATGTTCTAATTCCTGAAGGTTTGTTGGTGACCGATGATTTATTCAAACTTTCAATTCTTGCCATAGATTTTCAATAGGATTCAAGTCAGGTTTCATTGAAGGCCACACCGTCACCGATTTAGACATGTTTGGGATCATTATCTTGCTGGAAACTAGTAGTTGTAGATTTTTATCTAAAATTTTGATATAGTCTGTAGATTTCATTATTCCCTTTATTGCAATTAATTGTCCAGGCCCCCCCCACCTTGAGCTAAAACAACCCAAAACATCATAGAGTTGCCTCCATGTTTTAATGTTACCACAGTCTTCTTTGGGAGGAAAGCATCACCTTTCTTGCTCCAAATCTGTACATCATTATGTCTAAAAAACCTCAATTTTTGTTTCATCTCGACATAGTACTTGTTCCCAAAAGCAATTGTCTTTGTCCAAGAACATTTCAGCAAAATTAAACCAAGCAACAATGTGACATGGTTTGTGAAAAAGAGTTTGTCATGGTCTTTTTCTATACAACCCATTTCTATTTAAATGACATCATATTGTGCGAGTACTTATGCTGATACCCATTGTATCTGGACTTTTGGCGATGTCTTTCAAAACAGCTCTTGGGTTTATTATATTAACCTCATGACAGTTTTTGTGCAGTTCTCAGTGACAATATTGGTTTTCTTCCATGCACAGGACTGGAAGAAAATTCTCTGTTGTGCCAAACTGTTTAAACTTCTTTGTAACGGACTGTACCATAGATCTAGGAATAGCTAACCAGTTTGAAATAGTACTGTAACTATTTCCCAACTTGTGGAAGTTAATAATTCTCTGTCTGAAGTCAACTCTAAGCGCATTTGTTTTCCCCATAGTGTTATTAACGCAAGAATAACAATGGGGTCCCTATGCCACACGTGATGTCCTTTGCCAGAATTATCACAAATATTCTACCGAATAGTCTAGAAGGCTTCACTGATAAAATTATTATGTAAATTACTTATACGAATCAATCAATTTAAAATATTTTCTACAATACAAATAATTTTGTCTTTTCCTTATTTTACTTAATTTGCCTGTCAAATTTGTTGTATTTAACCTATTGTTCTGAAAATTGAGTTTTATATTCTGTCATGTAGGAATAAAGTGTCACTGCCAACACTTGGGTTTGAACACAGATCCCAGAGAGAAAGCACAGTTGACCTCATCTTGAAATAATCAGATCACATGATGGTTAAAGGAAAAATATTATATGGGAATTAGTGGCATCTGACCAAGTATTGTTTGAAGGCAATACTATTATCATATCTGTAATTTACAAAGTCTCTCCTACAAATGGCATTACAAAAGTGGCAACAAGTATTTGTTGAGTTTACATGAGGAAAAAATAAAATAAAAATATCCTACACGTAATAGTATATTCAGTAATATTTACCACTTCACCAAAGGGACATCATATTTGCAGGACTACAGAGAAATAACCAGGTGAAGTTATTCAAAAATTAATCTACAAAACATTCAGTGAAGTACAGGAAAATGAAAGAACTAAAAGCTATCATGAGTTAAATGTTGATGCTACAAAAGCAACAATAAGAACAGTTGCAGCAACAAAAATTACAACATGAACAGCAATTACAATAACAGTTTTTTTTAATTATTTACTAAAACTATGGAAGAAAAGACTTCAGATTCATTCCAAATGCTATGGCTAATTCAATCAGCAAATTTGTGTACAATCCAGATTAAGGGATAACTTTTCCAGCTTATTATAAAAGATACAAAGGGATCTTCAAAAGGGATTGTTTGCATAATGAAAAGAAAGTTTCTTTATGATTAAGGAAATTGTCTCCTGCTGAACATGAAAAATATGTGAATTTTGCTAAAAAGACAAAAAAACAGCTGAGATAAATTTTGATTAAACTATTGTAATGCTATAAAAAAATTTTGGTGATAGGAGCTCATTATTTAATACATGATGACAATGTCTTAGTAAAGTGCGACAATGAAGATTTTGTCACTTATGCAGGAGTTGTGGATCAAGAATGTGAGAAATTCAAGTTAAATGAATTAACTCTGGATTTATTTAAATGCCTGATATTCACACAGGGTTTAATTTCTAATAAGGATGTGGAGATAAGATCCAGGATACTTGCTAAATTAGAAATGTATTCCAAATTAACTCTCCAGAAAATAGCAGAAGAATGTCAATGTATTGTGAATTTGAAACTTGATACTGCAAAGATGGAGAAAGACAATTCACAAGTACATAGTATCTGACAATGTAAGAGAAAAGCCTGTAGATATTTTTCAACTAACAGAACAGTAAAAAAAAAGACCTTCCCCTCAATACCTAATACTTGCCATGATTGTGTAGGTTAGCATTTCAAAATGAATTGTTTTTTCAAGAACAAAAAATGCTACGAATGTGGGAGGGTAGGATATAAAAGTACTTGTGCCAGATACAAAAAACAAAAGAAAAAAACAAAGTGTGTGTGAACATGATAAACACACGGAGTAAAGAAGCAGAAAAGGAAAATTAACAAGAATTCAAATGTGTCTTTAACATCTCAAAAGAGTAATTTTGTTTTTGCGGAAATTAATAATGTAAAAATAAAATTACAACTGGACACAGGATCTGATATCACTATCATAGATTAACAGACATGGAGAAAAATGGGTAAACCCAGTTTATTGATTTCTGATAAAGTTGTGCATGGAGTCTCAGGAAAGAGATTGAATTTTTTGGGTGAGTAACATTTCTTTTTGTTGGAAAAACTAAGACAGTGGTGGTGTTTGTATTAAAGAATACTGCTAAATTATTTGGAACAGATTGAATTGCCTTATTTGATCCTTGGGATCTTCCAATTAACTCTTTTTTGCAACAAAATAAATATTGTTACCCCTGGCAGTAACTGAAAAATTAAAGAATGAATTGAAAGAGTTTTCCAGAAATTTTCTCAGGTCTAGGGACATGCATAAAAACTAAAGCTAAATTTGAATAAAAAGAGAATGTAACACCAACATTTAAGCCAAAATGGAGGTGTACTTTTGCATCCTTAGAACCAATTAATACATAATTAGACAGACTAGAAAAATTAGTTGTGACCCCAAAAATAGACTATTCTGAATTGGCATCACCAACAGTTTACATTGAAAAGAAATAAAATCCATGTATGTGTTGATTTTTCAACAGGGTTAAATGAAAGTTTAAAACAATATAACTACCTGTTACCAAGTCCAGAGCAAATTTTTGCCAAATTAAATGGTGGTAAATTTTTTTCTAAATTGGACCTGTCAGACACTTACCTACAAGTAAATGAAGCGTGCTCAAAACTATTAACAGTTAACACCCATAGAGGGTTATACAAATTTAACAGACTTCCTTTCAGTATAAAGATAGCACCAAGAATATTCCAACAGATAATGGATACCATGCTTGCTGGTTTGGATTGTGCACAAATATATTTAGATGATATATTTATTAAAAGTAAGACCCAAAAGCAACATGCGTAAGATGTGAAAAAAAAAAAAAAGTATTTGTGGGAATTAAAGAATATGCTTTTAAGACTTAAATATCTAGGACAAATTATCAATGAAAATGATAGACGACTGGATCCTTCAAGGGCTAGTACAATAAAGGACATGCCCACTCCAACAAATGTAACAAAGTTACAAGCATTTTTAGGGTTTGCTAATTACTATCATATATATACAGTGTAACCCAGATATAAGAGAGTTGTCGGGACCGGAGAAGAAGTATCTTATATCCGGGTTTGGTCTATTTTGTTTACATTAACACAGGCTCTAATTTGGGACCAGAGAAAATGCTTCTTATATCCAGGTTTCTCTCTCTCTCTCTCTATATATATATATATATATATATATATATATATATATATGCCAAACATGCAAAAATTAAAAATGTCAAGTGAAGTTTGTTTTTTTTTCTAAATAATTAGCAAAAGAACATATTATAACTACCCCTTATCACCCAAGATCAAATAGAGAAGCAGAAAACTTTGTCAATATGTTTAAAAGAGCACTAAAATAGTTGGAGGGAGAGGAGTCAGATAAATTAATACTACAACAATTTCTTAGTGTTTTCAGACTAACACCAAACCTGAACACTGTGTCTGGAATGTCGCCTGCAGAGTTGATGTTCATAAGGAAAAATGCCTGAATATTTAAAAGATTACCTTCTTAAGAATTTGGACAACATAGTAAATCTGACTATAGACTATTGCTATTCAGTAAAAAATATACATGCAAATTATAATGAAGCTATTACCTCAAATGACTCTAAAATGGTGCTATGCCATGGAAAAAGAAATAAATGCTCTAATAACAAACAATATATACAAAGTGGCTAAACTTGTAAACTTGTCATCAGTCAGTAGGTCTACACTATTAAAACTAATAACACTAGTAATGAACAGTTCAAAGCAAGATTTGTTGCAAAAAGTTACTTGCAAAAACCTGGAATAGATTACCATGAAACTTTCTCCCCCAGAGCATTTATTGTCTGTAAAGACTTTAATGCAATTAGCCATTCAACATAATTTATCTGTCCACCAACCTGAAGTTTATTCCATTATCAGCAAAAACAATGACAAACCATTGTTAAAAAATGTCTTTAGCTGGACTAAAACAAAGCGGGTGAAATTGGGATCAAGTTCTACACACACATTTAATTCATCAAGGTTTCTCTAGATTCTTGGCAGACTCTTGTATTTACACAAAGAACACTTCAAATACAATGTTGATTATGATTGTCTGAGTTGATGATATACTCATTGCTGCAAGTTGAAATTTTGCATTAATTAATGTAAAAAAAAAACAAAAAAACAAAAAAAAAAAACTTTTAAATGAACAATTCAAAATAACTGATCTGGACAACATTCTTTCTGGGTAAACAATTTACATTTAAAAATAACTTTATAGAGATGAATCAAACGAAATATATTGAAAAGATTCTAATCGGATTTGAAATTCAAGACTGTAAAGCTCAAAATGGATATCAATCTAATGGATGAAAGCAATGCTGAACCAGCAGATGGAAAATATTACTGAGAGATGGTTGTATATATACGTTATGACTGCCACTCGTCCAGATATAAGTTATATGGTAACAAAATTGTTACAATAGACTGCGAATCCAACCATGGATCACTTGATAAGAAGCAAACAAGTCTTATGTGATTTGAAAGACACAAAAACTGTTTAGTGTTTAATAAATTGAGTAAGCTCCTAACTTTAATCAGTATCACAAAAGCTTCTTAGAGAAATTCAAAAGACCACCACTATATTACAGGATACAGTTTCCAATTATCACCAAACAGTTCAATGATTTCATGGAAAACAAGAAAGCAACCTACAGTAGCATTGTCAACATGCAAAGCTGATTACATGGTTTTGGTGGCTGCAATACAAGAAGCAAAATTCCTTATTCAATTATTAAATATCATGATTAATGATAAGAATGAATTAGACACTAGTTATTGTGATAATCAAGGTACCACAGCTCTTGTTCAAAACATGTCAACATAAAATACCACTTCATAAGGACAGATTCTAAATGGAACAATAAAATGGAATTACATTCCATCAAAAGAAAATGTTGCCAATTTGTTTATCAGCAGAGCAACACTGAATTCTTTACTACTCTAAATGAAGTTCTATACTGAATATTTGCTTGCTTTCCTTTTTTTGACTACTATATATATTTTTTTTTTTTACCACCTTTTTATATGAAAATAAATTAAAAAAGAAAAAATAGAGTTGATGTAATGAAAATAAAAAAAAATATGAAATATTTAATTAAAAAAGTTTAATATTAAAAAAAAAAACAAAAAATACATTTTTTTTTTTTTTTTTTTTTTTTTACATATGTGTGTTCATCTAGTCTGGTTTCCGACTGTTGACTTATAGTAGCAACTGCAATAGATTTCTTCTGTTTCTCGACCGCAACACTTGTAGCCAAATCGCAGTTCAAACGATAGCCTGTCATAACAAGCAAAGTAGAAACAACAAAATGGGGTCACACGTCCAAACTTCACTTCGCATGAGCAAAAATGTGTGTTCAGCTCTCCAGCTCAGAAAAATCTTCTGCCTTTATAAGCGAAAAACAATGTCTTTGGTTCATCGAGAGATCTTTCTGATTGGTCAGCCCATTCAGGGGAGGGGATAACATTAGCATAGATTCTAGTCATTTAAGTAGATTTTTGCTAACTACTTTTTGGCAATTTTTCTCTGGCAGATCACACACAGAATACAAAATTTTTTTTTCAGGGTAACTGATTATCTCTTTCACTACAGAACACAATGCCAACTGAGGAAAAAACTGGTATTATATAGCTCTCCCAGTCCCAGACCCATGCTGATTGGCTAATACCTGCCTGGTATTGATCATATGCAAAATAGTCAGCACCACCTACTTTAAGTAGAAGGTTTTCTCTCAAAATCCCATTGTGGAAGAGCATGTAATTCCTTGTGCTTACAGCACCACATGCAACCAACTCTGTCTCTTATCAGATTGACCTGATTCTCTGTTACATTCCCCACTGATCTCCTGATCACAGCACCAATATGCAGCAGACAGATGTTTTCCTTCTGGTGCTTGCCACCATGAAGGGAGGTACTTCATCTTCATTGTTGTCGCAATCCGTCTCCATGACAGGAGATGCATCAAACACTCGAGAATCTACTTCTAACTCCCCATCACTCGTGGATAAATCATCAACATCACTTGTGACAGAGTATTGGTCTCATGCTGGTCAAAGTTCTTTAACATGATGTGGCAAGCCATCAAACAGGACAGATTGGGGACTGATGATCCCAGTGACCTTCCCATTGTAAATTTGGAGAGTCATTGGTTCTGGAGTGGTCTCACCCACATCACATCTCCAACTTTGTTTGCTCTGTCCATGGTGTTAGTGCAGATACAGTGTCAATGACCTTGAGCCTAACCTTGTAAGTATGAATTGTGCTAGCTGCTGCAGTTAGGTTTTATGTGTCATCCTTCGGCATTGCATTATACCAGTAAACAGCTTGTATGGGGCACTGCTTCCACACCACAATTTGTTTTATGGTCCAATGGCATTTTTCTATTAGCCAGTTTCCAGACAGCACACACTGAAAGTGAAACTAGATGCTCTATTCCTCCATGAAAGCCTTGAATAACCTGCTAGTGAATGCAGTATCATTATCAGTAAGGATTTCATATGGCAGACCTCTCTCACAAAATAGACTAACTGCCGAATAATGCTCTCAGAATCTTGTTGTGCTATGGGTCCCCAAAGAGAGAACCATGTTGGCCCACAGTCAATCAAGGTCAGGTAATAACTTTGGCCATAATGTGCAATATCCATACCTAACCTGGACCACATAGTACAAACCAATAGTCTTCTATTCTGCCTGCACACCAGTGCTGGATCTATGAACTGACATTCAGGACATTTCTGAATCACCATCTTGACAATGGTGCTAGGTACAGATGGATCAAATCTGACAAAATAAGTAGTGCACTTAACATCAGGGCAACTGATACGCTGATGTATTTTCATTATTTTGCATGAGCCTAACTCTTCTATGGCTACACCACATACTGTGAGGATAGGTTCAGTCTCCTTCTTCAACTACCTACCTCAGGAACTCTGGTAAATTTTTCAGCTTTGTTTGGATTTTGCCAGCCTTACATACAAATTGAGGCCATACTCCACAATTAGTGCCAAAAGGTTTTTCAGTCATCTTTGCATGAGCATCTCACACACTGCCTTCGTTTTCAGGCATGCCTTCCCAGCAGTACGTACATGCAGAATCAGTGACCAGATGCAACATTTTCACCTTCCACTGCAGGGTCAAGTTTATCCCCTTTAACCTTGCATCGAACTCAGCTAAGTTAATGTTGTCACAGTCACAATAAAGCCACAATGTGTCCATTCACTTCCAATGCCACCAAAGTGTTCAGGGATCTTGCATCCACCCACACTGTCATCTCCAGGCCACTCACACACAAGCCTCCTCTTCCAGTATCTTCTTAAAGCATTCTCATCACCATCTCGTGGATCATGCACTTCAAGGGGATGTCACAGGTTTCATCATCCCAACCTTTGATTACTGCAGCGGCCCATCGCTTTAAGAATGCTGCAGCTGCACTAAGCCAACAACATACTGGGAGGTGGCCTACGAGTTTTTTGTAGAGAGTGAACAACGCATGATAACAGTTGGAGTATCTGGGAACTTAGTCACTTATTTCCACTGAAGCATGCTGCACTTCCCCCAGACTTGCAAACCAAGCACTTTTACACCAAGTCTCACTGGGTTGTCTGCACAGACATTCGCACTTGCTGTGAACATGTCTATGTACTGGTTTAACTCTCTATAATCAATTACAGGACATACCTTTTCTTGTTCCATTGGATAATCAGTGCAATGAGAGCCTTGGGAGGTCTGAGCTCCTCCTTAGGAGCCAGTCGTTATCCAACTATGTTTTTACCTCCTGGTTATACTCCTTACACACTAGCTTGTACACAAGATACTCTGCTATCTTGTTTCATAGGCTCATTGGTTACTGATTTTTGGCCCACTTCCATGATACCATCCACAGTTTCTTTTTCTGATAGAACGGCACTAAAGTCATGTTCCTCTAGGGTGAGAGCCACACACAGATGGTTTTCTGTCAAAGAACTCCACTGCACTCAAAGGAGTGATTCCTACACACCCTAGTTCTTTAATCACATTCATCCTGATCAAGAGGTCGAAATCAAGTGACTTCTCTCAAGCCACCAGTACGCTGATCTTAACAGGACTTCCACCTTGCAACCAGAAAGCTATGACTCCGATCCCACAACAGGCTCTGGTCTCCCCGTCTATAGTTACGCAAACAGGCCCTTTCGTCCATACCTGGCATATCTCTCAATATCGACCAGCATGGTGATGATTCTACCATCAACCTAGACTCCAACCACAGGTAGTGCTGGGCTGGAGAAGATACTGGCACTGACATATCTCTTCTCATGTTTTTCCTGAACATTTCTGAGATACATGTTCCACAGTATGGTAATGGTAACAGTGCATTATATTGCATTGTCCTCGCCCTCATGCCCCGTCATTTTCTTGGCTCCAACAATCTTTTGTCATGTGGTTAATACCATTGCATCTAAAGTACTTTCTAACATGAACTGCTGTATTTTGCATTGGCCAGACCACCACTGCCACCTTGATTTCCTCCATCTCATCTCTCATAACCGCCCAGACTCGGTCAAGCAGTAGGCCAACAGACAGCGTGTCTATCCTAGACAATGCAGAAAGAGTCCACTTTACACTGCCTGGCAGCCTGTGCACAAATGCTCAAGCCAGCATACAGTCACTCATCCTACCCCTGTCCAACAAGAACACAAGTTTCTTCAATTTGGCCAGGTATACATCCACAGATTCCCTGTACCACAGGTGTGGCTCGATTAATTGTTTGAACGCCATGAACAAAGGTAGACTTCATCCAGTTAATGTCGGATTTTACTTTGCTATCCAGCTGTTAATAAACAGCAAATGCTCTGCACATAAGTCTCAAAGAGATCATCTGCTCCAAAGACTTTATACCACATAGACTGCAAATGAGTTCCAGCTTCTCTATCCATTCAATTGCTGGAAGATTCATAAAACTGGAATTAACTTTATGTTGAATTTGGTGTCTGTGATCATCCATCAGTCACTGAAATAGCTTGTGTTTGTCTTGTCTGGTTTCCGCACATTGAAATCACTCTGCTGACAGAAAAACTGGTGTTATATAGCTCACCCAGTCCCAGAACCATGCGAGCTATTAGCTAGTACCTGCCCGATATTGTTCATATGCAAATAGTCAGCACCACCTACTCTAAGTAAAAGGTCTTCTATCAACAGCCCATTGTGGAAGAGGACATAACTCCTGATCAATACAGCATCACATGCAACCAACTCAGAGTCTCTTGTCAGGTTGATCCAATTCACTGTTATATGCCAATTATATATATATATAATTTTTTTTTTTTTTTTTTTTTTTGTATTAATTGGTCCTAAAGAAAGGAGGGAAATTAGAGGATGTAAAATGAGTGCACTGATCAATTATGTTGAGGGGGATGGCATTAGTTTCAATTACAATAGAAATTACTGCAAAATACTTTCCCCTCTTTTATGGGATTTTTTCCTAGTCAATAAAATAGGTTGGTTCTCATCTTCAGTCTGTCTTGTCCTAAAGTCAGAACACTATATGCTTGCTTGTTGATTTGCTTTAAATATATTGTTTGCTTGCATGATTATTACCATTTCATTTTTTTTTCATTTTTTTCTTTTTATTGCAAACTTTATTAATTCTGTTTGTTGGACAGTTGTGTTACTTATCTTGCATTTTGACAATGGCTTCTAATTCATCATTCTTTGTTTCTAATGAAATTTTCTTGTTTTCTTGGTACTTAGTTTAATTTTTGGAATGCATCTTTTGCTATTCCAATGCACCTTTGGATTTCATTGTCAAATTTCCCATCCTTTGTTAAAGCTTTTCCAAGATATTTAAAATTTTGTACTTTCTTGATTTTGGTATCTCCAATTTATAGCTAATATCTTAGGCTATTCCCTTTGCTGACAACCATACATTCTATATTTTTACAATTCTCACTTTCCTTAATAACTTCCCACAATTTCTTTTCTACATATATTATTTCATTAAGATAGTGGCTGCCAATAATAAATCCAGGTAGAACATCTTTCAGGTTTGCCTTGCTCTAAAGTTTGAATAAGTCAGGTGAAACAACACATTGTCTTAGGCCAGTTTTTCTTTTTTTGTATATTTACTGAATTTATTTCCTGTTTGTATACAGTTGGTTTGCTTTAGGCATAAGTTCTGGATAATTCTGTAACAGAGAATCAGATCAATTCTAATATCTTTCCCAAATAAATCAAGGTTTCCAAGCAGTTCAAACAGTTATTTTGTGCCTTCCCAAATACTTTTGCATAATCTATAAAACATAAGTATACATTCTTCACCATTTGTATTGCTCTTTCTGATATCATTCTGAACATAAATATTGTATTACTTGTTCCAGTGTCTTTAACAAAATTGCATGGTTCTTATCCTATTTCCAGTCTAGTTCTGTTATATACAAAACTTGTATGAATTTTGATGGCTGTGTTAGCCATCAAAATTCATACAAGTTTTGTTGTGTGGCCAATAAACAGATTGATAGAGCTTGCATTAATTTTCACCGAAATTCTTTGGCTGCACTATGAAAAGAGATCTCTTAGGGTCTGGCAGTATGTCACTCGTGTGTGTGTGTGTGTGTGTATATATATATATATATATATATATATATATATATATATATATTCTGTAATTTTTCAATCATCTAAGACTGCCAGAATTACAAAATCATTATTACAAACAATTATGGTCCTGCTGCTTTCTTCCTGTTCAAATTGGCCAGTGCCAATTTCACTTCAGACTTTAATATTTCAAGTCCTATATTTTATGCATTGCCAGGTTCACTTTTTGTCATGGAAAAAATTGTATGATGTATTTATTCTATCTTTGGAGAAGTTTTTCTTTTTCTATTATCATGATAATTTTTCAAGTTTTCTTTTGAATTTATGTATCTTGTCAATAAGCATGGTTTTGTCCTGTTAATTTTTTTTTCATGCATTAGTTATTCTATTTCTGCACACTTTTCATTGAGCCATTCCAATTTTCCTGTCTGAATTTGTTTTCTAATTTCTTTGTACAATGTACTATATTTTGCAACATACCTTGGCGTTGTTTGCTATCTCCTTTTTATCATATCAAGAACTTCATCCGATATCCACTACTTTTTTTTCTTATTTAGTTTTCCTTGGGATGGTTTCATTTGCTGATGCCACTAAAGTTTCCCTTAATGTCTTCTACTTTGAATTTCCATTCTCATTTAAATTATTGTATTTGCTTTTATCACTGTCAGTATATATTTTATTATATATATATATATATATATATATATATATATATATTATCTTTGCAATTCACATCATTCAGAAGTCTGTGGTAATTTGGATGCTGCTATTTGTATATATAACAATGTATTTGTCATTGATGAAATCTCTTATTTGCCCACCTAGTTTTACATACTCATAGAATTTTAATATTTAGCTTATATGAACAAGCTAAATATTCCTTTATATTTTCTAATTAACCAAATTGATTTAGTAATGTTTTATGTGAATTTATTACAGTAATTTAAGCACTTAAAAAAAAAAAAAAAAAAAACAGCTTTTGTTACAATGCAACAAACAGAATTAGAAAAGGAAAATACACTCAAGACATACTCTGCATAATGATAAAAATGAGATACAATTAATTTATTTGACCTGGTCCACAAATATTTTTTAACATAACTTCCTGTTTTCGGATCAAAATCATTAAAAATTCAAGACAATTTGCCAAATATGAATGAAGCACTGAATCAAAAGTTGCAAATGAAAATGTGTTATTTGTGGGAATTACGAAAGTCATGCCATTAAAGCAAATGAAATCTCAGGTAAAACCAGTTGAGTGATTTTGTACGAGTCAATGCTATACCAAGTCATGTCATCAAAGCAAATGAAATCTGTTATTGTGTAAGAAATGTCAAAGCCATATTGTTGAAACAAATTAAGTATCTCTAGAAAATCTAACAAGTGGAGTGATTTTCTTAGAAGTGTCAAAACAAATGAACAATGTAGCAAATACAGTGCTTTTGTCAGAAATGTTGAAGTTATCAAACATGTCAATAAACCCTCACAAGGCAATGTAACAAGTTGATTGATTTTGTACAAAATGTCAAAGCCATCCAAGGTCATGTCTCTGAATCAAATGAATCCTCACTATACAATGTAACAAGATGAGTGATTTTGTAAGAAGTCTCAAAGCCATCTAAAATCATGTCATTAAATGAATCATCATTAAACAATATTATATAATACTTTTGCTGGGGATAAGCTCATTTTTCCTTTCAATAAATGTAGCATTATACATGTATCTTTCTGGGATAAAGTCAGGGTCGAAGATTCTTGGCCATAGTATCAGATGTAGATATATATCCAAAAGCATTGGCCATTTATT
The DNA here is from genome assembly GCA_963932145.1 of Acanthosepion lycidas. Taxonomy (NCBI): domain Eukaryota; kingdom Metazoa; phylum Mollusca; class Cephalopoda; order Sepiida; family Sepiidae; genus Acanthosepion; species Acanthosepion lycidas. Next base: position 45,300,127 of record OZ010584.1, read on the forward strand.
CTAGTCACTGTTCAGGCAACACACTAGACAGGGAACTCCACCTACATTGGTGCTTAGATGACATCTGAAGAAATTTTAAGTCCAGGGTTGAAACATTGCAAGTCCAAGCTAAAAATGTCACACTAATGGATTTCCAAGATTAATCAAAGTCTTGGAATAATGAAGAAGATAATTAAAATCTTAAAGCATTCTGGTTAAGTCATAGTTTATTTTAGATGCTTATGTAAATGTTGAAAACAAGGGACTTCCTTTGTCTAATCTTAATAATTGACAGCAATATGCAAGAATGTTTGCTTGTTCTCCCTCTTTTCACAGGTTGGGCTAGTAATCTGATGGGCTGTTCAATTCGAAGCTGCTACGATCATCTGTTCTTCCTGTCTTTCTGATCCATATGTAGACCCAACTAAAGTCTGCTAAACACTTGCTTGTCACCAATGATATATTGGGTTGATTTAGCTATTAATTTACATCCTGTAAAGATCTGCTTCATTCTAGATAAAGTATCTGAACAACTTGTTACTTTGCCAAGTTTTAATAATCAGATTCCCAAAAGCTTTTATTCCTATGAAACTATACATGAATATGTCTTTAGGTAAACCAGGCATGTTGATCAGCTTGAACAAGTTTTCAAGAAACCCCATTCTATTCTGCCTAAGAAACCACAACAATCTAATGGATAGGACTTTATGTAAACAATTTAATAGCAAATCAAGATAATCTTTAGTCTGGTCAATATCAATGTTCACCAGGAAAAAGATAGATGCTACTATAGTATGATATCTACCATTCTACTACAGTATTTTTGCCAACTGTTCTAAGTATGAAATATATTACAATCCCTAATACTAACTCTTAAAAAGTACACCGCTTCATCTTCAATTTAGATTTTGTGTTTGTATGATGTTAGCTTGCTTATTTTGTAATGGAATTAGATAAATACCTCCTTTATGAATGCAAATTAGATAAATACCCCACTCTTTAGGTTAAAATAACACTGTATGTAGTTTGAAAAATTAACTGCTATAGGCCATAAGTGGCTTGTTTGGTAGAGTGCATCATCATTTACGGTAGATCGCAGATGCCTTAGTAGATATACTATAATAGCACTAAAAAATGTTACCATGCTGAATATTGTATTTTTAGAAAGGTTAAAGTATCCTTTTTTGAAAATTGAAAAGTCCTCATTTGAACCACCTGGGAAAATTTAATTATGGGGGATAGTTTGCAAACTAGATTTGAAATAATGAACCTGAAGTAAAACAGTTGTATTTCATCAGTATCAGCTGGTATATATCATTACTCACGTACATAGCAGTGAAACAGTAGATAACATAAAAAACTCATAACAAATACCAGCTCTATATGACTCCTAGTGAATGAAATACTGACCAAACAGCCACAATTTACAGACCAATAATTGGTCTATGAAATTGAATTTGACAAATAAAACAGCCTGAAGAGAGAGATAGAAAGAGAAATGTGACAGCTGGGCAAATAATTTTAGAATACTTCTGAGCAACCTATATGTTGCTCTCAGACCTTGCTCTCAACATGTGGAGGTTTTTAAGATGGTCACATGATATCTTTATATTTTGCAGATCAGACAGCAAAGTAAGGACAATTTATATCTCAAGAAGCAGTGCTGCTGAGAATATAAAATTTTGCCTGATTATAAATGTGTTAATAGAGACAATTGGGCAACATAAGTTTATCTTCACTTTGACCGCTTCCTTTTTTGGCAGTCTGTTCAGTAAGATATATAACCTATTCAAAGACTTGACAGTTTTGTCTGCTACAAACAAGGTATGACTAGAGAATGAATACGAATGCATAGAAATAACCTCATTGCATCAAGCAAACTGACTAAGCAACTTGAGGCCTGAAAGTTCTGTTTTGCTAAGCAAACTGATGGCTCACCCTTACAATGGAGGTGCTTATTAAAAAGTGTATATATATACCTTTTCATATATTTTTAATGTCTTCCCGAGATCTGATCCTTGGTACAAAAAAAAAATAGAAAATTATAGAATTTGAAATCTTTAATTCAAACACTATTGTAAAAATACTAAGCCTAGAAAATAGCACTCCATCAAAAAAAGTTATAAGATACCACAAATGAGAATTGAAAGATTCCTAACTCCACCACAAAAAACAGCAAGCAGAACAATGTAAATGGCCCAATACAACTCAAAATATTTCAAATAAATTAGCATCACCTTTCCTTTCGTCCTCTTCTTGTAGAGTCAGACTAATGTTGTTGCAATCAGTGCCCCTACAATTACTGCATGCTGTTACACATGTGTGACCATGTTTCCAGCAACAGCAAATGTTTGTGCTGCAAGGAATCTTGTATGAAATCTTCTATTTACAATGCACAAACCTCAGTAGTTTTCAGGAATTTGATCTAAATCAGTAAGAACTGGGGCTAAAGTACTATTTCTCATTTCCCAACCCCAGCTGGCAAGTTGGCAAGTCTTCTAAATCATAGCTTGAAGATGGACAATGATACTATGGAACAAAGCTGACCGTTCAGTTGGAGGCAGTCTCTCAGGCAGTAATTTCTTCATTAACATTGTGGAATACTCCATATAGTTGATGTACCTAAGGGAGTCCTATGTATCACCTACATATTGACAAAAATCTGTGACCCCACAGATGTAACTTGGGCAAGAGAAGCTGAAGTAACGCAATAAGACTGGATCTCCTTTGATTTATTAATAAGCCTCGATTTATGATAAGCCTTTCACATGCCCAAATGCAGCTGATATTGAGTCACATCTACCCCATGCATGGAGGGCTAGCAAGTTTTATAGAACATAGGAGTTTGTCTTCTCTGCAATTTCATGGATGCTGAGCAACTTCATCTTTCAAGACTTCTTTCCCTTGGAATGCATATAGATGTCAGCCATGTCAGAGGAAAAGTGGAAAAGTAAAATAACAAGGATGTCTGTGTCATCATCTATAACAATCACTAAATTTCCATCAGTCACTAGTTTAAGCATTTCAGAAACAATGTCTGTGTCTGCATCTCCCTCACTTTGGACCACCCAATGACCAGCTGCTTCCAAGGAACAACATAGCATCTTGACAAACTGATCTTTGTTGTTCTTGTTTGAGAGCTGTTGATGAACAGCAACCTGCAAACCATCTTTGATTTGTATGTTAGAATACTGAGCTGCTCTTTGCCAATGTCCATGGTCTTTTATGGACAGGCCTGCATTGTAACAATAAAAAAGGATGCTTGATGGCCCATACTTGGCCTACACATAGCTCAGGTACTGTGTAACCACATCACTGTATCTCCTCACTCAGTGGAGGAAAACACCACCATCTAACAAACATTGTGTCAGTCGGTGGCTGAGATTCTGGTACATCAGTGTTCAGATGATGTTTCAGCAAGGCTTTGTCGGTCTTTCTCACTTGGAAATTCTTAAAAACTGAAGTTGAAAATGGAGTGAGTTCAAACATGAAGAATGGAGTTGCATCTTCACATCTTTCCAGCAAAACAAACAACTTTGAAAACAGAGCATTAGGGTCAACGTGAACATTAATCTTTATACATTTATCCAGCTCAACAAGTGTACATATTTGAGAACTTTTCAGTGAGCTCTCTAAAACATTCACATTGATAACTATCCAGAAGAAAATTGACAATATCACAATTGTTTCTAGCACCATCGGATAGATGATATTGATCATAGTTCTGGTTGGCTTGGGTCAAAGGAGTTGTGCTGGTCATATCAACAAGATCTCTCTTCCGAAGTGTGCTTGTCAGCTGTATGTGCTGTTTGTTAGTTCAAGATCAGTCAATGTTGTCATGGCATCATGCACTTGGGTGCAGGGTGAATGCTATACACCCACATCAGTCAGTAAGATAAACCTTTTTCCTCTAGTCAGCCCATTTCTGCTCTTTATGGATCTCATCACTTATTCAATAATGAGGTCAGTTGACATGCCTGCCCAGTAATGGTCACTGTGTTGCACAGAATGAAAGCCATATTCTGAGAACTATTGATGCAACCAAGGATGCTTTTCAGGCAATTCTAACATCCATTGTAGGTATAGTTGTGCACTCTTTGCATAATTGAAATACCTGATTGCTGCAAATAAATTGAACATCCTTCCCACCATCACAAAATGCAAATTCCAAATCTCCTGTTTTTTTCAGCATGAATAAAGAGCTTAAGCATGTCAATGTACTCAATATAGGCCAACCATAACTTTGCTGTTATTGATTTTCTCCCGAGTACATGCCTCAAAGTATCGAGCACTCTGCTGCTTCACAAGGGCTGAAGATTTGCCAGTGACATCAATATTGATCTCATATACTTGGAGTTTATTATACAATTTGTTTATTTCATCCACATCAGACTATTGTAGAGTCTCAGGCAAATAGCCTTGCACCACATCACAGAAATTACCTTGAAACACAGACATTTGTCTCAAGAGTTCCTTCAATATCTTCATTATCCACAGAGGCAAACTCCTCTTGCATAATGTTCAAATAACTCATAAGACACATTCAAAATGAACTGTGCATGAAAACCACTTACAAGTGTAAACTACTGAAGTGACTTTCACCTTATAGTACCTGTTTTTTGCAAAGAAAGTGGTGCTCAGAAATACATTTGTAAAATAAATTCCTCAAGGTGGATGAGAGAGGAGTTTTTATTTTCTTGCAGGATATAAAATTCTAGTTCCAAGGATATTAAACATGTCTTGTTAACATTTTTTCCATGTACACCTAAAATTCACTCTAAATCAACCAGACTATTTTGATTTTGGCTAAGAAAGTGATTTATTACTTGTCATCATTTTTACTAACAGCAAGACTAAGAGGATTGTAACCAGTTTTACTAAGATACTAAATTATTTCCAAGTTAATATTCAGTTTTGATGTCTTAAGAACCCTTCAACCCATTTATCTAAGCAAGATGTTTTTTTCCACATTTAATTTCAATAAGCATTAAATGCAACCAAGTCAACTCACATTTCTCTGGTTCTATGCCATAAAATTTAGCTTTTCTACAACTTTGTTGAGGGACTGTACTCACCCTTCATAAGTAGGTTACTTCTTACTTCATTTTACCAAAAAGTAGGTTCTCAAACTATTCAAAATCAATTTTTGTGCATTTATTAATATTACAAATTTTTCTTAGTCTTAGTATTTTTGTGTTTTTGATAGCTGAAGCTGCAGTAAAAGTAGCAAAGAAAAGCTTCTTAAGTAAATTTGTCTAAGCTAAAGAGAACAAACACTTAGCATAAGTGTGTCTTATAAATACTTCAACTGTGAACATCAGCAGAAGCTCCACACAAAGCATATTAAAACTATATTTATATTAGACTAACAGTTAACATCAATAACAAAGATACAGTTAAATTTGTAGCCAGCTAAAGTCAGAATTCATTTTTAAAAAATGTTTAGGCCAATACAGATGAATTCAAAATACTTCACAATCCTCAGAATATTTAATCTGAAATCCAAAATAAGATCATAAGGAATCATATTCATATTTGTATGAAAAGGGTATTTTGCCTAATTAATACAACATATTACTGATCCACACAAAATAATGAATCATTTTTGTTTACAGTGTGACACCCAAGAAGAAATTAAATGCACTAACAGCAGACAGTAGAAAGAATATTACATCTATTTTGGAATAAAATTTGGGAACCAGCACAAAACAACGTCTCCTATTTGTATTAAGAAACTAAAGAACAAAACACAAAATGAAAGCTCTTACAAAATTCAAGGGTACAAAAAATAAATAAAAAAAATCAAAAAGAAATTGCATATCTTAATCTTTCATCAATGATAAAATCTGTGTCACATGGATCTGAAGTACCAATCCTTACTCCAACTATTAATCTTGATTATGTAGAAATCCATTTTGAAAAAGAAAATCTTGAAGATAAAGAATTTGTTCAATGGCTACAGCCATTTTCTCATGGTCTCCCCAAAGAAGCTGCAAAATTCTTGGGATCCAGATTAAAAAGAAAAACTCATATAGGAACAACTTTCTCCTGGTACCAAAATAGAAAAGACAGATTTTGCACCATATTTCAACAAAGACAGCTCATTTGTTTATTACACCAACATAAGTGGTCTAATGCAGAAATTTGGCATTGATACAGAATAACAAAGACAAGTTACAGATTCATTTAAAAGAAGCCAAAGCTGTAACTTTAATTCATAATGGTAATAAATATGAATACCTGTTGTTCATCTTATGAATTTGAAAGAAATATAATAGATTTTATCAAATGTTCTTGAGAAAATCAACTACAGCAAACACTGTTGGTTCATAGAGGGAGACCTACATGTTCTGTGCTTGTTATTAAATCAGCAGTCAGGATATAGAAAATTTTTGTTTTTCTCTGTGAGTGGGACAGCCAAGACAAGGATTTTTACTTGGTTCAGAAGGAATGGCCAAACAAAAAGAATCTACATGCTGGTGGCCAAAGCATAAATTTATGGTGAATTCAGAAAATATTTTGATGATAGTGTTTCATATTAAGCTTGAATTAATAAAGCAGTTTATTAAAGCCCTATCAAAAAATGCAACTTGTTTTATGCACTTGTGTCAAGTTTCCTAGTTGGCCTGAGACTGTAACAGTGTTACTGTTAAGGATTTTACAACTGGTTATTTCATAGGAATTAGTTATGTCTGACTAAAATGTTTTAAGATTGCAGATAAAAGAAGAATAGAAAATTTATGAAAAAAATATTCTATTATTCTTCTTTAAAAGCAGTTTACATGAAAATGATTTTTTTTTTCTTGAATTTTAGAATAAAACTTTCTGATTTAAATTAATATGAACAAAATAATGAAATATAGCTTGAACAATCAATAAATCTACAGTTACTAACAGGCTATATGTAGCGCGTCTTATAAATTCCATTAATACTACAGTATATAGTACCTGATATTCATCACAATTTTGACTATTATTAAATAATAATTTCATTTAACTATCTTATAAAAGAAAAAATCCAGTAATTTTATAGCTTCAGCTTCAAAATATAGGATTTTTCTCTAAATCTCTACTTTTAACTTTACATACAGACTGAAAATGATTTTTTCTTTGGCAGATATAGCATTTTTTTTTTGTCAATTTCATGCTATAGCTACAGTATTTGCATTTCTTGCATTGATTATTTCACAATAACTGGTTTTTACTTACCAAATTTGCTACATACAAAGCAAGGAGTCCCCTTCTAGAAAAGAAAAAAATTGTTTACACTTAAGAATCAAAGAATCATTTTAATAAAATAAGAACAAAGAATTAAACAAAATCCACAAACTTATAAATTCTTAAGTAATCAATATTGGAAACAAAAAGGTACTTAAAGTTTTGTTAGGTGCCATACAACACAAAAATTAAGCAGAAAACATTTTATAAGAAAAATTTAACTTTTGCAGTTTTATTTTGCCTTCTTAAAGACAAATATCGTTGCCAATAATAAAAATATTAAAAATAAGTTGTTTTTTAGAATCAACCAATATGAAAATGAACTAACAGTACTTAAAAAATGTTCATAAGAACATTTTTTATTTAATAATTCTGCATGTATTTTTGTACATTTTAAATTGTTCTGTTAACTCTTAATGATAACAATGAACATTTAATCTATCTCTTTGGTCAACCACTTTTTATTGTATAAGTAACTGTCTCCTCTGTGGGTTGTATATACTTCTGAAATTTGTCAATTTATAATCTACTAAAAAACAGGACAATTATATTAAAGCTACTAGTTTAAAAACAAATATGGCACTGATAACGATAATGGAATGAAATGATGAAGGTATAGTTAGTGTCTTCCGCTTTGTAATAAAGTTCCACTACCTTCAACCAAAAGAGTAGCAAACAATCCAACAACACTTATCTCTTGTTCACTACAGCAGTCACATTTTTATAGATTGAGTGACAGTTAAAATTTGTATATGTTAAAAAAAGATTCTTGCGAAAATCTACCAGACTCTAAGATCTGTTTTAAATATACAAAAAAAATATGGAAATATTTTACATGCAATACATGTCTAAATCTATTTTCATCCTGGTGGTAAGCCATTTTCTCTAGTATTACAAAAGGATTAAATTCTCATAGTTTAGCAGCTGGACGAAGCAAATGGGATGTGATTTCAAATCTCATTGATATCTTATTTTTCATTTGCCTTGCTTACTCATTACCTAAGCAAAGTTACAATAAAAAGCAATTAAAATTAAGATGAAATTAAACTTCAGCAACCATCTCATTAATGAGCTTCTTGTAGTTTGATACTTATGTTTGTCACACAGGATAAATACATGAAACAAACTTTTGATCTCTTTTCAGTCTTTCTTCTGGAAGCTGTTCTGGACCTTTAAATTCAAGTGCATTCCCCATGTTGAGCAGATCCTTGAAATTATTCACTTCTACTTGCTGCAGTAGACATTTACATGTATTTTATTTGCAATGATGTTGCATTGTGTTGTTCTACAGCACGTGATCAGTAGTCAACTTCTTGCCTGTCTTTACACTTTATATTTCTTCTACTTAACATATGTAAATAGGTAAAATCCTATTAATCAAATCACTACACCTCCCTGAACATTCCCTGGTTGTACTCTAACATCTTCTACAACCTTTTTCTTCTTCACCTCCTTGAAGTTCATATTGTGTTCTTTTTAATGGAGAACTTGGTCTCATTTCATCTTCTTCCATGTCTGAGTCACTCCTGCTATCATCCATAACAGGATGAGCCATCTGTTATCCTAATCTGAAGAACTCACCCTTTCTTCTCTGTCAAGGATGACTTCTATCATTCGTCATCCTCTTCAATTCTGGTTCTTAATTGGTCAGAATGGGCCATTAGGCTTTTTCCTTTTTTGATATGTCCCTTTCTTAGGATCAGAATGACTTCACTCCCCATATCTGCCTGCATTGGAAATGTCATGTCATTTAATTTTTTCAAAAGTATTCTTTTCTTTGTATTGAAAAAAAAAAAAAAAAAAAAAAAAATCATCAATTCTCTTTTTTAACTTTCTCTATACTTTTTTACTTTTAACTTTGCATACAGACTGAAAATGATTTTTTCTTTGGCAGATATAGCATTTTTTTTCTGTCAATTTCATGCTAAAGCTACAGTATTTGCATTTCTTGCATTTCTTTTTAATACTGTACATTTCAACATTGTCCACAGTAGAATTTTTTTTTCCACACATGCACTTAGTGACAAATGAATAATTTGTAATTTTTCCAATATCTTATATTTATGAAATGTATCAATCACCTTCAATCAGCTTCAATCAGCTGTAATTAAATCAATTCATCCTCAACAGTCAAATATTTCTGGATGCCAAACCTGATTTCCAATTCCTGTCCAAAACTGCTCTTGATAACTATCCCACTGCAGGAACTTGAAATCACAGGCTACTCACACCTAATAATTAAACAGTCCCATCAAAAGCATCACAGACACAGCAACTATATTAAGGACAGGTTTTACTGTGGCAGTGACCTCTAAAAACAGACCCTGAATTTTTGCACAGCACTTATCCAAAGTACCCACTTCATTTTCATCCTCAGGACAATGGAACTGTAATGTTCAACTGAATATCTGAGAATTCATAATATCAACACCAAATTTCCCTTGGCTAGCTTTTAGATTTGTGTTGATATCAATATTCACCATAAAGAGTGGTTAGTCCACATGAACAAAACTTAAGGCAGATACTGCAGAAATTTCTCCATTGTATACAATTTAACACAGATCACTGAGGAACCCACACACATTCTTGATGCAGCAAGAGATCAGGTTAACCTCATTGACCTCTTCCTCACATCCTACCTGAGAAATGCCTAGCTGAACTTTACTCTCTTTGGGCACTTCAGATCATTCACTAGTCAGTGTTAAAGTTGATGCCAAACCAAAGGCATCACTCCTGATAGACCGTTCTATTCAATGATTTTTTTTGTATATGATAGCAGACTGAGGCAGTTTCAGATATTACCTGGCTGAAGCTTCTCTCTCAGCCTTCAAACACACTGCCCCCAAAACTGATCTGCTCGTATCATAAAAGATCCTCAATGGAATGGAAAGTTTTATATCTCAGAAACAATTTCAGCAGAAATGGAACAGCCAGCCCTGGTTCACCCATGTGTGTGCTGCAGCCATAGCTCATCATAACCACTACTACAATACCTATCACAGAGCGGTGTAGTAGGACACTTGCTGCATTCAGAACTGCCTACAATCGCTATGAGTTCTAGAAAATGTAAGTGTAGCTATGCTCAAGCAATCCAGGACAAAGTTGAAAGCAAACAAATTGGATCCTGTTCTAAAAGATCTCTAACTGAATAGAGGCAAAGTATCAGTGCCTACTATTATAAATGGACCTGATGTCATTTCATTCTCATTAGACTTTGCCTTAATCTGTAACGAGTATGCGTGGAAACGTCCTCGAACTGTGTGTGTGTGTGTTGTCGCTGGGCACAACTTGGAGTACCATAATGGACTCGACCGAGGACTATAAGAAGAAGATGCGCGAGTCGTTTGGCGTCTTTTCCTGGGTGACAAGAGCCGTTGTGGTCAGTCGTCTGTCGGCAGCAGTTGTGGGTGCCATTTTGCTCGTTTGCTGTCGTAAAGTTGTGTCGCAAGTAGGCAACCGTCTCCCCTGGATGAGATCCCTTGAGGCATTCGTTTTTGGTTCGCAAGGCCTTCGTTTTTGGTTCGCAAGAAGGTCTTCGTCTTTTGTGTCACAAGAAGGCCTTCGTCTTTTGTGTCACAAGAAGGCCTTCGTCTTTTGTGTCACAAGAAGGCCTTCGTCTTTTGTGTCACAAGAAGGCCTTCGTCTTTTGTGTCACAAGAAGGCCTTCGTCTTTTGTGTCACAAGAAGTTGTTTGTTTTTTTTCGTTTTTTTTTCCCGTTTTCTTGCACATGCTATTTCGGCATTATAGCCTTCAACCTGAAGCCGATACCACTGTTCGACGGAAGCGTTTCTGGACAGTCGGTAGTGGAATGGTTGGAGAAGGTGGAACTAATATGTCAGTTGAGCGGTGCGAAGCGAATCGAGCATGTTATTCCGGTGTGTTTGGCAGGTGGCGCATATGCTGTGTACCAGCAACTGAGTGAGGAGAAGCGCGCAGACTTCAATTGCGTTAAGAAAGCGTTATACACAGCTTTCGCCTTAGATCCCTTCTCCGCGTGGAAGTAGTTTGCAGCACATCGCCTTCATCCAGGGGAGACGGTTGACGTCTTTTTGGCAGAACTGCATAGACTCGTGGTTCTGTTTGGTGGCATATTGGAAAAGTGTTTGCAGTGTGCATTCGTTGCTGGATTGCCTGAGCATGCAGAGGAGCTTTTAAGAGCGTCATCCCAGATGGAAGACCTGGATTTGTCACATGTGTTGGCACGAGCTCACGCTATTTTGAAGAAGTGCACTGGTCCTACAGAGGAGGCCGCAGTGGCTGCACAGTTGAAGAAAACAGATGTGCACACGAGGTGCTATAAATGCAATGGAGTCAATCATAGGGCGAGCGATTGTCTCCTGGGTCGTGAACCATCCAAAGATGCTGGTACCAAGCATCGACGGACCATCACTTGCTACCGATGTCATCGGCAAGGGCACATTGCTCAGTGTTGTCCGGGAAACGGGCAAGGGATCGAGAATTCAGTGCCAATCTCCTCCCCAAAACCCTTGTAAATGGCACATTGTCTGTAGTGACAGTTCGCATCAATGGAATACCACGTACAGCTCTAGTGGATACAGGATGCACACAGTCACTAGTCAGCAAGTCATGCTGTCGTGCATGGACAAGAAAATCGACACGCATGCTTACAGTAGACGGAGGCGCATTTGACTGCTGTGGAATCGGAGTGGTACAAGTTAGCGTTGGTGCAAAACTGTCCATCGCTATGGAAGCCCTGGTCGTGGATGGAGACCTGCTTGGATTCAACTTCCTGCTCGGACTAGACACCATCAAACAGTTGGGAGGAATATCTGTAACTGGCACTGGTGAGGTGAAGTTTCCGCAGTGTGTCGAACCAGTCATTGCTGCTATCACCATTACCGAGCCCGACTTTAAAGTAGAATTTGATGAGACCACTCGGAGGTGGACTGCATCTTTGAAATGGGCTGGCAACCAACCTCCGGGTATGTTAAGAAATAGACTGGCAGAATATCCAGCTCTTGCACAAATTCGGGAGGAGTATGATCGGGAACTCCAGATTTGGATAGATAACAGTTGGCTGCTTCCTTTCCGGGAGGAGGAACTCGGACCCCCAAAGGGTTTAATCCCCTTCATGGCCATTCTGCAGGAAAACAAAGAGAAGGTTCAGCCCGTTATGGACTATTGGGAACTCAATGAATACGTTGATGCATACGCGGCCAACGCAGATGTTTGTTCGCAAAAATTACAGGAATGGCATCAGGAAGAACCAAATGCTGCAGTGCTGGACCTATGCCGGGCCTATCTGCAGGTACACATCGACAAGTCCCTTTGGCCATTCCAAACAGTGGAGATTAAGGGACAAAGGTATTGTCTAACCCGCTTAGGATTTGGGATCAATGTTGCCCCTTTAATCATGCGGGCCATTGTTAATACCGTCTTGAGCCAGGACGAGATTGTCAACGCAGCTTCCTCCTCTTATATTGACGACATTTTTGTTAATGAGAGTGTGTGTTCTGTGGTTCGCGTCAAGGAACATTTGGAGCAGTTTGGTCTGTCAAGTAAGACCCCGGAGCGGCTAAGAATTGGCACATGCGTACTGGGATTGCATGTCTGGGAGGAGCAAGGAAAACTGCGATGGCGTTGTGGATGTGAACTTCCGGTAGTCCCCGATAAACTTATCTGCCGAATTGTCTTCTTGCTGTGTGGAAAGTTGACTGGTCATTTTCCTGTATGCGGTTGGTTACGTGTCACCACAGCTTTTGTGAAGCGGAGGGCAAACACTGTTACCACTGGATGGGACGATGAAGTGCAGGACCCTTTTCTAGCACAGATGATCAACGACATTTTTAAGAGACTAGCCCAGGACAATCCAGTGAAAGGTGACTGGTGCATCAGTGAGCAAGCATCAGTGAGCAAAATGTAACCGTGTGGGTAGATGCAAGCTCCTTAGCCACCAGTGTCGTTGTGGAGAGCAATAGCGCCATCGCAGAAGACGCAAGCTGGCTCCAACCAGTGCACAAAGACAAGCACATCAACTTGGCTGAGCTCGATGCTGTGTTGCGAGGTGTCAACCTTGCATTACAATGGAAGGCCAAAACCATTCATTTACGGACAGACTCAGCATGTGTGCATCGCTGGGTAGCTGACACTCTGTCCAGACGGACGAGAGTGCACACCAAGGCAGCCTCCGAGATGCTAATTAGACGTTGGCTAGCCACACTCCAAGAGTTGGCCTTAGAATACGAGCTGGACATTGATGTAGAGCTTGTCAAGTCGTGCAACAATCGAGCCGACCAACTTACTATAGTACCACAGCGATGGTTAAATGAAATGCGCAAAATGACGGAACCCAGAGAACCTATGTGCGCTTTGGCTGAAGAGCGAGATGTTGCTCAAGTATGAGCCATTCATCAATCCAGCGGACATCCTGGTGTGAAGAGAACACTATTTTGTGAAGTTGATCAACCCAAGAGTAACAAAATCTGAGGTGCGAGTGGTGGTTAGGGGATGCAAGGAATGCCAGTCAATCGACCCAGCCCCTGTGCATTAGAAACCGGGCAGGCTTGATGTTGCGGAAAATTGGCACAGGGTTGCGATTGATGTAACCCATTTCGGACATCAACTATACCTGACGCTGATAGACTGCGGCCCCAGTCGTTTTGCCATATGGAAGCCCTTTCACCGCCAAGACTCTGCTAGCATCATCAAGGAGCTGGAAATAGTGTTTTGTGAAAGAGGGCTGCCAGTTGAGCTGCTTACAGATGATGGTGCAGCGTTTTGTGGAGAGAGGTTTGCCGCTTTTGCAAAGATGTTGAATGTACAAATACGATTTCGCTGTGACCATGTACCATCTGGGAATGGTTTAGTTGAGAGATCCCATCGTACAATAAAGCGCATCACGGTGAGAACACGGTGTTCAGTTTTGGAAGCTGTATATTGGCACAATGTTACCCCAAAGGACAATAAAACAGCTTCAACTGCACCGGCGAATGCAACCTACACTTACAGGGTCTACATTAAGGGTATCGACGCAGCTTTAGTGCGTGACAACATGGTTGCCAATCCTCATACGGTAGGAGAGACTGTCTGGATGAAAAATCCGCATGGAAGGTGTACGACAGTTCAGCAAGGGTACTGTGACACAAATTAATAGCCCACACTCCGTCTCTATTGATGGAATACCGTGCCACATAAAAGATGTGCGACAAGGATTATTCCATCAGCAACCAAGTTAGTTCTGATGATGATGAAGCCCGATCGTTTATATAAAATCACAGGAAGAGCACACCTCAGAGAGTAGCACGCTTGATGAACCTATGCGTGATGAGCTCAGCGAGACGTCTGAAGAGAGCACCACTGAGGAAGCGCTCGAGACCATACCACTGAGACTGAGTGCCAGGCAGAAACGGCCTGCTCCACATTGCCATTTGTGTGATCTAGAGATCAGGGATGAGTGTAACGAGCATGCTCGGAAACGTCCTCGAACTGCGTATGTGTGTTGTCGCCGGGCACAACTTGGAGTACCATAATGGACTCGACCGAAGACTATAAGAAGATGCGCGAGTCATTTGGCGTCTTTTCTTGGACGACAAAAGCCGTTGCGGTCAGTCGTCTGTCAGCAGCAGTTGTGGGTGCCATTTTGCTCGTTTGCTGTTGTAAAGTTGTGTCGCAAGTAGGTGTTCGTTCTTGGTTCGCAAGAAGGGGTTTGTTTTTGGTTCGCAAGAAGGCGTTTGTCTTTTGTGTCACAAGAAGTTGTTTGGCTTTTTTGGGGGGTTTTTCCCCCCCCCGTTTTCTCGGACATAATCTTTGCCTCTAATTCAAGGTTAGATGTCAAAGGCCATCCCCTTCACAACTTGCCCCATCTCACTGAGCATAATCTCAGGAAGTTTCAAGATTTATTGAAAGTAATGATTCTAAGAAGGTTCAGACAGAATCTCAGTGCACTCTGACAACAGTCTTATTTGTTTGTTTGACTGTGGGTTATTTAATGCCAAATCCAGTTTATATGAATTTTAAATGCCTATTTTGTCCTGGCAACATTATTGTTTCCAAAAAATAACGTATAGCTGGCAACATTGTTTCCAAAAAAAAAAAAAAAAAAAAAAAAAAAAAAAAAAAACATAGCTGGCAACATTGTTTCCAAAAAAAACGTACAGCTGGCAACATTATTCTTCTGAAAACACTCTCTGAGGCCTTCCTTGCTGTTGGACGTAGTTTATAGTCATACCCAGGACACGGATGTAGTTTATAGTCATACCCAGGACGCACAACAGTCTTATGAATCATGCACTTCAAGAGGGCATTATAAGCCTTGTTGTCTCATTCTTTGGTCACCACATTCACACATTGCTTCAGAAATTGCTGCACTCACCATAACTGTATCAATGTGCTGGTTTAGCTCCCTGTATTCAAGAAGTGGGCACATCTTATTTTTGTTCTCCTGGATGAGAACCATTAGCCAGATTAAGCCCTGAGGTGGCCTGAAATCCACTTTGTGATATGGCAGCAACCAACAATCATACAACCCGACTCATGTTCATATTATGTTTGCACCAGTTTAGACACAAGATACTCCGGTATCTTGTTTTCAGTATTTTCTGGCCATTTCTATACTTTGTTTGCATGATCAAATTATTTGGTATTGAAGTCCTTTTCATTGATGTTACCATACAGGGATTGTTTACTATTGAGGAAAGCCACTGCCCATGATGGTGTAATTGTAACTATGCAGCTTGTTCATGCCAATTAGCAAATCAAACTTCAGCAGCTTGTTGTGAGCCATCAAAATGCTGACCTTGACAAGTCTATACACAGTTGAATGTTGACAACTTCAACTCCACAGAAGGTGCTGGTCTCATCATTGATAGTGACTATACGAACAATCTTCTATCCATGTCTTTGCTTGCTATTGATCAGAAGTAATCTGAGTTCACCCGAGTGCATGGCCTTCCATCAACTAACTGCAATTACAGATAGTGCTGGGTTTATATTCAATGTTTTATATTCAGTGGAAAGAGCCTGGGACTGATATCTTTTCCTTTGATGTATTTCCCTGTCAGTTAAGCAATATATGACCTATACTTTGGCAAATGAAAGAGCGCATAGTTCTGCACAATCCCTTTGTTTTTCTCCTCACTTTTTTTCTGATGGCTCAGGCAGTCTCTCACCATGCAATTTTGGCCATTGTATTTATAACATGATGTTAGTGACTGGAACTACTCTGGTGGACTTTTTTTTTTTTTTTTTTTTTTTTTTTTCCACTTAGTGTCTGCATTTCTGCTACTGTCAACACCCACATACATCAACTCATCTTTTATGATTGCCTGGGCTCATGACAGGATCTAGTCAAAGCATTCATTGTGGATGATGCATGAAGGAGCTGCTTTCCTTAGTCTGGCAGGCCCATTACAAATGTGCACAGCAAATCATGGTCACTCACATCTCTGAATAGAACAGAGTTGCCATAATTCTACCAGATATACATCTGGATTCACCATCACAGTAATTTGGTGCTGAATAGCTCATATACCCTGAATTAATCAATTACAAATGATGTAAACAAAGTGGTTTTTAATCTGTGTCCACTTGTAATTTATATATTGGTCATATAACAAATTTGCATACATTGCCAATTTGTCTATCAACAAGCTTTAGACATGGCTTGGATTTTTACTTTTGACTGAGGACATATGCAAAATGTGAAGTTTTGTCTGATGAGATGAATGATATTCATTGCTACAAGGTTTCTGGCTGGGATTATTTACTGTAACCTCTTCTTCAATCTCCTCTTCAGTTCACAGTTAATCATATTAGGAATCTTTGACCAGCATGGAACCAACTTTTTAAACAAACAAAACAGATGATTGGTTTCGTTTGGTTTATTTAGTTTAACATCATGTCAACCTTTGAGGTTGATAAGATTTTTTGAATAAGTTTGTATGAATATGGTATGTATTTGTAAGGAATCATTTTGTAGATCAGGTTTCATTGACATATTTTGTAAAAGGGGGATTTTGTCAAAAGTCAAATGTATTCCCTTCAAAAATTGGTTGCAAAACAATGTAGGTAAGCAGATTTGGTAAACGCTTTTTTTTGTTTTTTTTTTATAACTTTCCTGTAAAGCCCAATTGCTTTAATGAAATTTTTGATGTTACTTGGATTGGTATTTTCAAATAGATCCTTTAAGTTATCCAATTTAAAGAGTTTGTTTTGGGGTTGCTGGAAGTTACAGCAATTTAGTAGAACGGTAAATTTAATAGTATATGGTCCCAGGCATAAGTCACATATTGGCTGTTCCTCATTTTTTAGTAGATGTTGATGGGTTATGTGTGTTCTAAATGGTGTCTGGTTAGAACTATCTACTCTCTTTATCTTCCTGAATGTCTTTCACTGATAATTGGTTAGGTGCTGAGCAGTTTGTTGTTTACACAGTTGTGCCATTTTTTTTTAATGGCCCTGTTTATGGTGGGTCAGAAGTCAGTGTGTGGCACTTTTGCATTTGAGAGGGCCATGTTCAGTGATTCCTTTGCCATTTTGTCAGCTTTTCCATTTCCTTGTATGCCAATATGGTTCAGTGTCCAGCATAGGATTATTACAGCATCTTTTTCCTTATAAATAGAGTCAATCCTATTTAATAATTTATTTATTAAGGGGGTTTCCTATGCTTTTATTTTTCAGAGCTGTGGGTATGGATAGTGAATCTGAGATGATGAGGAATCTATCTGACCCACTGGATTCTATAAGATCTAAAGCCAAGTGTATGGCTGAGGCTTCTGCACTGAAGATTGAGGCTTTGTCAGGCAATCTTTTCTGCATTGTTATGTTGTTAAGGATAGTAGAGCATCCAAATCTGTCCAAAGATTTAGAGCCATCATGCTTGATTTGGGTGAGTTTGTAGAACATTATGGATGTCTTCCATGTAATAAGTTATAATTAATTTTAGTAGGGTATTTCATTAACCAGAGTGGGGTTTTTTGAGTTGGTGGTTTAAGAATTAGTGTTGGATTTATTTGTTTCATCAGATTAGATTCTTCATTTAAAAAGTCAAAAGGTTTGATAGCATTTTTTTGTATTTAGGGTTGAAGATACAATTGTAGGCAGGCTTAGTTGGAAAGGATTTCAGTTTTAGATAATATTGTAATGCAAGTTTTTCTCATCTCAATTTTAATGGTACCTCATGGGCTTTATCTATGGGTGATGTTCTGAAGGCACCAAGAGCCAGACTTAATCATGCATGGTGAATGGGGTCTAGGATTTTTAGGTATGATTTCCAGGTTGACCCATATGTGAAACATCTATAGTCCAATTTAGTTCTTATTAGAGTTCTGTATAATTTTAGGAGTGATATGCAATCTGCTCCCCAATTGGTGTTATTTATGACACCAGAACTCCATCCCCGGACATCACAGGTTGCCACCAATGGCAAACAGGTGGCCTCATTGAGGAGAATTTGTAATTTTCAGGAAACGGTTTTCATGAATGTGCCTTTTATGTATTGCAATTTTAGAGGTGTTTTATACAGACAGGTTTTGGCATAGTATGGACACAGTTTGTGGATTATGATTTTTTTATTAGTCATTTAAATGTGTCTTAATTTCAATAGATTATATGGGGAAGCTATATTATTTTCCTGGAGAAAGCCCGGAGGATATGGACATAGACAATGAAGAACACCACCAAGGTCACAATAATAGATGAGACAGATCAGAGAGAGGGAAGGGAGTTCAGATAATCAATGAAAATGAAACAGCATATAGAAGCTCAAAATGCACAAGGGATTTAAACCACTATTTCCAGTATGTGTAGTGATGTTGAGATAAATCTTACCTCTCTTACATATCAGTGCACATACTTGTATATACAGGATTTTTTGTTTTTGATTTTGTCAACTACACAGCATAGTAGGGTCATTTAGGCACTGTCTGTGAGAAAAAGAGCACCATGATGCAATTCACTCCAGTGAATTGCATCATGGTGCTCTTTTTCTTAATTTCTTAATTTCAATAGATTATATATGGAAGCTATATTATTTTCCTGGAGAAAGCCCGGAGGATATGGATCCATCATAAATTTGGAAACAGCATTCTGTACTGCCTGGCAATTATGTTGGAAGCTCCAATACAAACATTTCAGTGTGTTTGGGTATCAATTCTGAGAACAGTGCAAAGGATTCAGAAAGAGTTGAATGAGTAATGTTGATTACGAAGGCTTTTGGAGTGATCACTAGTGATGACAACATGACGCCCGTATTCATTTTCCCACAGGGCCTTAGACACAAGAAGGAGGCCTACATAAAGTGCCGTGAAGCGGTAGTGCTGCACTGGGTCAAGAGGGTGATTGCTACAGTCTATCGTGTGAACTGTGATTTGGCTACAAGTGTTGCAGTCGGGATACAAGAAATCTATTGTAGTTGCTATTATAAGTTGACAGTCTTTTCTTTTCTTTACTATAACACTTTATTTGCAGCCAGAATGCAACAGGCACTCTTCTGTTTGCCATTACTGATGGGACAGCATTAGGCTTAAGTTGCAAAGATGTTACTCCAGGCCCATTACTAAAAGACTTTGTACTCTTAGAGCAGTGATCCAATGGAAATTATTATGCGTTATTGCCACCAGGCCCATCTGTTCACAAGCCTGGAGACCTAACAAGAGTTGACATTTGTCTTTGGCCTTAAAAAAAAAAAAAAAAAAAAAAAATTGACTGGGTATGATTGTCAGGTTTTTGATTATTCTTCAGCATATACTGAGTGGTTTCACTAGGGATTTATTTCACATCATTAGAACTCCCTTGTATGGTTTAATGTGCTTTGCATATTTTGCCAGGAGCATGTTAACAGTTGCTCCAGTGTCAATCTGGAAAACTATTTTCTCATCTTTCATCCAAGGGGTGATCACTCACTTAACAAACTAATGATCTCAATTTTGTTGTTATGACAATATTCAGGCCAGTATACTCTCTGGCCTTCCCCAGATATCTCTTGATCCCAGTAACCATCAGAGATTTTGTTTTTTAACTAAATCTTTTATTGAATCTACAAAAGGTAGATTCACCCTATGAAATATCTCATCTTGTTTTTTTTTGTTTTTTTTAATATATTCACTTACAAGCAAATACTCTTAGGAGAGGTATAAATCCATCTGCTCCTCCAAGCTATAGGTCAAATTGTCGGACTTATATTTGGAAAAATCATTAATGCAATATTCACTCACAAAAATTTCTTACAATACAAAATAGGTTTCAGCTTTAAATAACACAAACCATAAAAACAAATCAATCTTTTTTAATACTGCTCAATTATCACTAGCCCTGTTGCTACTGAATCTAAACTATCTGGCCTAGGGATTAAACTCACAATTACTGTGCCAACAAAATCACAAGCCAATACTTTAATCTTCTAGAAAGCGGAATGAGAAAATCAGCCCAAAACAATATAACTTTGAATATCAAGTTACCAAATTTTAATTATAGCTGTAACATTCACTAGGATAAAAATGGTATCAGAATCTGTAACCCAAATAGAAAAGATTTTTGATATTTTCATTTTCATAGTTTTTACCTACTGTGTTAATCCATGCTAAAGTTTTATTTTGTATTTTTTCAGAATTTGTAGTACTGAAATTGAATTTCAATCTCATTATGGTTGAATAAACAGTGTAAAATTCTTAAAGTGTTTTTTAAAGAACCCAAAATCAGCTAACATTGAGTAATTTTCAAATATCACTTGACAGAGAGCTGTGTAAATCACAAACATGTAAAAGTTTATTTTTTTACTGATCTTGAACTTTTGGTACTTCAGTTTTTTGCTGTCATGTAGTATGTTCTGATCAGCTAATTACTTTCAATAATAATGCATTTCAAATAACATTACACTTTCCTTTTTCATATCTTACTTTTAACAATGTAAAGAAAGCAGTTTTTTTTAACAAACTTCTTTATTTTACCAACAGAGTTTATATTACAAATATGAAAACATTTTGATTACAAACATTAAATAAATGAAAGAACAGTCATCTCATGACAAAAACTGATTCAAAAAAAATGGAGAAAGTCATCTACCTTGATTTCCTTTCTAGATTAATGCTTACAAATGCAGCAGAGGCAGCAGGCAGGTAAGCAGTGCTAAGGAAGTAAAACTTTCTGCACACATACCTAAAAATGTGAAAAAAAAAAAAAAGTCTTTAATCAGTTATTTTCACCAATTATTCCAATACAACAGCTGTTTGTTGTCATACAGTTAAGTAATTTGATTTATAGTTTGTAGTGGTGGGTGGTACAATTTAGTGTTTGTAAGAAAGTAAGTGGGACAAGGATATTTGAAAATGAAAAGTTTGTCAAGTAATGAATTTTTCCTTATATGTATCAAGTACAGAAATATAGCATTCACTACAATTTGGGGAGATATTTAATTATTTTAATTGAATCAGTATTTATGAGAGTCTATCCAGCCATCTCATTAATAGAAAAACTGTTTTCACAAAAGAGACTTATAAGTAGCTAAAATTTAAAGAATAACTGTGTATAACTTTGTATTTTTCATAAACTTTGTAATTCAATATTTTTCACCACAAGCAAAGCAATAAAGCCACTAAGACACAAGAGGTTACTGAGTGTGAAAAAAATAAAATATGATTAAAGAGTGAGAACAATAAAATAAGGGAATTCAAGAAAACAGAAGATAATGATTGACATTGCATTTAAATTTTTTAAGATCAAAGTTGGTTAGAAAGTAAGGTGGAAGAGAGTTTCACAGGTGAGAAACGCAAGAAAATAAACTGTTAGCAAAGAACTTCTGGCTACATCTAGCTAATTCAACTGTAAAATGATGAAACCTTTTTGCCAATCTAGTACTGTGCTTAAATTCATAAAGTCTAGGTACCATAGATCAAAGCTCATTGGAACAGTTACCATGAAAATTGTAAAATAACCACAATGACAATGGTAGTAGTAATTCTGAATTACTTTATTCTCATACCAACAAGATACAAATACAAAAATGCACTTGTCCCCCTGGACACTCAGCTGTTTATATAACACTGAAGGTAACTTGTGTGTGCCTGTGGAAGTAATGCATTACCTAATGAGAACTTCCATTTCTACTTTACATGTCTTCTCCATCCTGTGACCACAGGTCAGATTGATGTAGTCAATTGAAGGTTTGCACCAGAATACATGTTCAACTGTCCTCACATTTGTGGGGATAGAGTTTGAGGTGCTTGTGTGTTTTGACATGGGCATTGACTTTGGGCTGGAGTCACCTGATATTAGTGTTCTCTAACATTTTGTATTGGACCTACTGAATTTGCAACATCATCAGTTTCACTTTCCTCAGGTTCATTAATCAGGGTATTTGGTTTATATTGTACATTGGGTGATAAGGAGTTATCTTTTTTAATCTCTTTAAAAAAATTTTATTATCGATTATTAAGTTGACATCTCTATCCGTTTGAATTTTGTTCATGAATTTAACTTGTGACTGTTTCTAGATAGGTAATCTCTTTTACTTAAATTTTAGTTAAGTTAGTATGGGGTAATATTTGAAGGTAATATTAAAGATCTTGCTCTGTCATATACTGTATACACACCCATGCAAATATCACATATACACACATTAAAAGATTACTAGAAGTAAACTTATATTTTAAAATAAAATTTTATTCTTTTAATGTACTTTCTATGAATATTTTTCTAATCAACTATTTCACAGAAAATCCACAAAATTTTAATAAAATTTAAATCACTAACAAACATCAAATTAAATCATTTGTAGACAGTGTAGAGACATTCAAATTTATATCAAACATTATGATCTTTATGAACCCCCAAAATAACACTTTCAAAGTAAAACAAAATAACGTCTGTTTCAACTTTTTTTTTTTTTTTTTTTTTTTTTTAACAAAGAAAATTAGTAACACTTTCTCTCATAACTTCCTTATCACTTTCTCTCTATGGGTTTTTTCTTCTCTACCCCTTCCCGTCCTGGGTATGACGTTAAACTGCATCCAACAGCAAGGCCTCTGATCAGGAGGTTTTGAGGAGCGTGGAACCACCTCTTAATTGCTGGTGTTCCCAGGTCCACCTTGACCTGGGGTGGTAGCACCTGTTAGGGTCCCAGCTATGGGCAAATAGTGAACTGTTAGTTTTTCCAGATCTTACCCACGTCCTGGGTATGGTGATAAACTACATCCAACAGCCTCAGATAATGTTTTCGGAAAAATAATGTTGCCAGCTATACTTTTTTGAAACAATAATGTTGCCAGCTATACTTTTTTTGAAACAATAATGTTGCCAACTATACTTTTTTTGAAACAATAATGTTGCCAGCTATACGTTTTTTATTCCATACAAAATAGGCAATTCATATAAACTGGATTTGGCATTAAATAACCCACAGTGGTTGATATGCCATAAAAAACAAACAAACATTCTCTAACCCTTCGATATCAATATATAACTTCCGTTAAGTTAACCGTTTAAAGGTGTCAATGTCTGCTAACTCACTCATGTCTTCTCTCTCTCTCTCTCTCCCCCTCACTTCGTTAATTTACATAGGTTTAGTACGGCCCGTCAAAAATGTGTACATTTTTTCATTTTTTGTTTGGAAGTAAAGTCTGATGATCCGAAGTCCTTTAAAAGGACTGTGGTGAAATAATTTATTACATGGAACCTTAAAGTGATCTGTTTTTATTTAAATTATTTGCTCTGGATTTACATTGAGCTCTCTGGATTTTATCCTCCTTAGGTTTACCCATACAGATTACCTAGTTCTTCATAAACTAAAGATATATATATATATATATATATATATATATATATATATATCTGAATGAATAAATGACAAACATTATGTCTGCTTATTTTGATCATAATCCTTTCATATTCACAAACATTTTTTGTATATTACAATTAAATAATATTTAATTGTAATATATGGAAAATTAATTGTGAGTATGAAATGATTATGATCAAAATAACAATGTTTGTAATTTATTCAATCAGACATACCTAAAATTGAATTTACTGTCTATACATTATATATATATAAAATGATCCATCACTAAAGATGCTAGGAAAATGGTCAGCTTTTTGTACTATTTCAGAAAGTAACAGACTCCTGTCATGTTTACATATTTACAAGATTCAGATCACACCGAAAATGGAGTTCATACCTTTACAACCAAAATTCGCCTTGCTCTGCCCACAAGATTTAATCATTCTTATTCCCTATGTATTCCACTAAGAAAGTTTCTTCCAACGAATTGCTACTTTGTGGAACAGACTCTTGCGTAGATATTTCCACAAACACAATAATCTCAACTTCTTCAAGTCTAGAGTCAATCATCTGTCCTTCCTATCCTAATAATCTTTACTTGCTCCGCTTATGTTCATAATTAAACACCTCATTCACTAACAATCTACCTTAAGTGGCTCTTCAGTCTTGAATTAGGTGTACATGAGCAAAAAGAAAAGCAGTTTTAAATAAATTCACTGGAAACATTTGAGTAAATAAATAAAAAAAAATAAAAAGAATATGGTAAAAGCTATTAATAGTTTGATTGGATTGTTCTAAAGACTATCACCAATTTTAAAATTAAAATGCATTACTTTTTCAAGTATCGTATAATAAAGCAGGTTTTTCATTAACTGAGCTTTCACACTTGTTAACAGCCACATTATAGCAACAAGCTTGATTGGAAGAAATGCATTTTGTATTTGACTAAAAGTCACTTCCTCATTTATTTTAATCCTGAATACCATTAACCCACCTTGTGGTATCTTTATAAATTATATACAGAATAAATACCACAAGAAAAAGTAAGTAAAATAGAACCCAAATCATTATCAAGATACAGTTATTTCATAAATTCATAAAAAGAGTAAATTAATAATAAAATCCTGGATGTAATTGACTTGTTAAAAATTCAGGAAGGTACTCACCGCCAGAAACAGAAGAAAGCCACAAAAGAGAATGCATTGGTGGCTAAGAAGATAGTTGATTGTAAAATCTCAGGAATTAACTTTTTCAAATAATACTTCTTACCACGCTTCTTAAGGATGGCTGCAAGCTGTAATAAAAGAGAAGCAAATAATGATTACAAGAATGTAATTCACAAATACTGTTTTCTTTTTTTTTTCAAGTTGTTTTTGTTTTTTTTAAGTAGAAGCCGTGATTGTGCAAAAAAAATTATATACATTACTTAGAAAATGTATGATATGAAAAAGATATCGATAAACAATTTATTATAATATAAAACCTTCAGTATGATATGAATTTATCACATACATAAGTTGGTCTAATCAATATTATTAAAAAAAAATATGGTTGCTTAAAATCATATTTTTCCAATATTTTTTTTTCCACTGTAGATTAATCACGGACATATCAGGATGTTTAGAAAATAATGTCCAATTTTAGAATCAAGAATGAACATATTTAAACAATGTTTACGTCAATCAAAATAAGAACAGAGTCTATATACTTCTACCATCAAGTTACAAGATTATTTATGCCTGTATGATAAAACTAAAGGTTTAGCTGCCAAGAAACTTGAATATATTTTTGGTAGCAGATGACCTAGTAATGGATTCAATATAGTCTTTCCACTTCATGCCAGCCAAGAACATTAGCCCAAGAAGGTGCAAGAGTCAACTCTCCTAAAAGCATCAGCCATGCTGATGGAAAGCAGAAAGCAGTCTCTCAGAGGATTAATAGAGAACAGTTTAGTTTTGCAGACATTAAAATTAAGCCATCCTTTGCCCCAATTAATAACAGGCTAAAGGCCATTTTTGACATCAGCTGTCAATTTGAACTTATTGAACTGATCAGACTTACTATCAAGACAGGAGTAAATGCTTGTGCCATCAGCAAAGATACCAAGTTGAGAGGTGATGTCATCAGGAAGGATGTTAATGAAAATTAAAAATAATGTAGGACCAAGATAGAGTCCTGAGGGATACTTGCATTATTACAAACGGGTCTAAAAGAATGGTCATTCGGGATAAATTTCATTCCACAATTTGATAAGAAAGAATGAATCAGTTCAAAAATTTGTTGTCTGGAGACACTAACTTTTCAACTTATGTAGAAGATCTGTACACTAAACCCTGTTGAAAGTTTCTGAGATGGTCAAAGCAAGAGTCTGAGCTTCACCATTCTCATCTAGTACTTGACCAACTCTTTCCTAAATTATTAACAATACATCAGCAGTTGCCATATTGATTGCCTGAAAGAAGGCCTTGTCATACAAGATGCTTAACCAATTCAGATGAAGGTTTCCAACAAGTAAGAATAGCAAGAGGCAGCAAAGCATTTATTATACAGTTTAGAGAGAACAGGAACCAATTTGGTAGTGCACATTTTAAGGACTATTGCAGGGATACTATCATGTTCACATGCTTTGTGAGGATCCAGATTAAAGATGATATCAAAAATCATAGGAGTTATATGCATGTCACTCAACAGAGACTCAGTTCTAAGTGGAAAGTTAGGCAAGAATACTCCAGATGAGTGGAGAGTAGAGTTTAAGAAATTACAGGCTAAATGTTCAGCTTTATTAGCACCTCAAATTGGTTGGAGAGGAGGAGGAATAGAAAACTCTTATTTAATACACAATTACAGAGCCACTTGTCATCATGTGAGCCAAAGTTGTTAGACGCAATACAATGTCTAATTCTCTGACCAAACAAAGATTTAGCTCCTTCGAGGACATTTTTACATTTATCATGTTCAGCCCATTGTGATGGTAATTGTCACACTGGTAAAGCCTGTAGGCTATACTAGCAGAACATGCTGGTATAGCCTACATGGAGAAGATTGAGGTTTCACCTGGTATTTCCAAGAAGGAATGAAAGCATCTATCCTGGCTTTGACCCAAGAGGAAACAATGTTGGTTTGTGAATTGGATGACAGTAATTATGAGTTCAATCCCAAGCTAGATAGTGCAGACAGACTTGGTGGAAACAGGATGAACAACAATTGAGCAGTACTAAATAAGAAAAAAATGAGATACACAAACAGGAGAATGAGAACAATCTATATAGAAGGTTTAGTTTGAAATTCTGTGAATGTTACCTGGATTAACAAGCACCTGATGAAGACCAAAGGGAACAATGGACAAAGCAAAGATGAGGGTAACAATCCAAATGTAAATAATCTAAATGATAACAATTTATCCCAGAAAATCAGACAAAAAGTTTATTAGATGAAGTATTGTCAACCAGAAAGAAATTAGTAATTAAACCTAACAATAATGAAGCACTAATTATTTTATTTGCCTTCCATCACAACCAATTCAGCTTTACAAAGTTTTCAGCCCTAATATTTCAAGGAATTCTTCAAACATTATCAAATGCTTTTGTATCAGATTGTAGTTTAAATAAGCCTGTATTGCTGCAACGTCACTTGTACAAATGAAAATATCGCCGATTCAATTCACCGTCCTCGCCTTCTGAACACGTCATTATGTATAGCCATCGTTTTTCTTCTCGTTTTCACTGCTCCAGCACTCTTATCAGGCCAACACCACGGTTCACCAACCAATCAGCATTCTTCGCTGTTATTCTCAGTTACATAGGCAAATTGCCTCCTCTAATTCGATCAATCAGCACATGACTCGCTATTGGTGGAAGCATGCCAAACTGTACAAAAAACCCTCATCACTGCACATACTGCTAGAATGGCTGGACAGAAGTGTAATGCCATTTTCACGAAGCAAACTTGCTGATGTCACGTGCCGCACGTTAAAGTAAGACCCTTATTTTCCTATACACCAGATGCAAGCCATTCTGGTCGCTTGCTTCTACGGGGCTGTTCACCACAAAGATATAAAACAGTTCTTTCTGCAATTCTGTTTGTTCTGATAACATTCGGATCATGAAAATTGCATTTCTTGTTCCAATGGCTTGAACAAAGACACACTGTCCTTGCATTATTTCTGGTTTAATTCAGCCACAACCTCTCTTTCTTAAAATCTTTATTAGTTTTGTTATGCAGCTCATTAAGTTAATTGATCAATAACTGGTTTCTTTGTCATAAATATGAATCTAGTAAGGTTCTCTGGCATTTTTCTGCTGTCATATACTTTGTTTATCACTTCAGTAACCTTATCAATTTCCAAATCATGTAAGGGCAACAAGCATTTCTATGATAATCTCATCTGGTCTTAATGTTTGTTCCTTGTTTCCTTGTAGTATCTTTTTTGCATTCTTTTCCCTGTTTAGTTTGTATGCTTCTTGGCAAAGTACAGTTTTTATTTCCAAGTATTTATTTATTTTATCATTTTAGTGCCCATCTGCTACATTTGTGTTCAGATTGCAGTTTTTCATTAATGAAATCTGCATGTTTCTCAAGTCATTCCTCTTTAGCATTGTTTGCACTCATTTCTCATTCTTTTATTAGATCAACAATTTCACTTGTTATTCACTTTTTTGTTTTCCTAGTGCTTCTCTTAAAACTGAGTCACTGTCCTTTTCCAAAGTTACATATTTATTCTTAACTGTAAGTGAATATGTTTGTTTACATATGCAATTACTGTGGATTTTATATTACAGTTTAGGCATTGTTTTGGGGGTTCTTTTTTTTTTTTTTGTAGTTTTATCCTTAGTGAAGTTGTTCATTTTGTAGTCAGCCCAAAGTTTCTAAATCATTTGTTGATGATTAAGTAATTTATGTTTTTTCTTTAATGGTTACTGCCAGGTTTTCCTAAGTTTTCAAGTGTCTTGAGTCATCTTCAAACTAAGTGTTGACTATTATTTGGCCATTCACTATGCACAAGTGAATGCATTTTTCTGTGCTCATTGCATGATCCAAGTTTATTTACTTATTTTGTTCACTTCCTATTATTACATTTACACCTCCAATGATAATTTCTTATAACTTATTTTAATAATTGGCACATTCTAGTGCACTCTGATATATAATGCTATAATCACCATATTGAATGACTTCTCTTCCAGTTTCTCCAAAATTTGCCATACCCACCAAAACACTCCCTATTGTTTTTATCCCAAATTAGTTTTACTCCTTTCATTTTGCTGTTTTCTTTCTTTATATGATATTACAATCATCAAATAAAGTCTTTGTTTTTCATTTAGTTTCACATACTTCCAGACTCTTAATATTCTGTTTATCCATTTCCTGGGTACACACTCGGTGATAATTATGGATATCAATGTGTCTAAAAATAGACAAATATAAACATTTCATGACATAATTATGATTAATTGCTCATACTAAGGGGTTTAAAGTTGTAAATACACACAAAGGTGATGCTTTAATAATGAAACCAGTTTAAAATCTATTTTAAAATACAGGTCAATATGAAAAAATATATATGTACATTAAAAAATATACAAAAGCAAGTTTAACAAACATTGATAGTTAACCATACAGAAAAGGGAATGTCTAGCTGGCTCAAGAAAAGTTAAAAATCAATTCATGTTTTTATATATGTGAAAATATATAGAAAATAGGAAAGAACTGGTTAGGTAAATAATCCAAAGTTCTTTAGTATTTTTGTTATTATTTTTAAAAAATAGTGCTCGATACAAAAGTAGAGCATAAATATAATTATTTATTTAAAAATATGATTCCCACACACTACAGAAGAGTTCTCAAGTTTCAAAACAAGAGCCGAAAACCTCAATATAATTATTTGAATTAAATTGAATTAAAGTAAGCTCTATTCCATCTTCAAGCGAAATTTTTTTTTGGAATAACTTATTTCTGAAATTTATGTGTTTTAATAGCATATTCATTATTGAAATCAAAATTTCCATGGTAATGGCTAGCGCGATTGTTTAAATTGAGAGGGGTGTAGGGTGTTAATAATTTGTATCAGTATAGAGTTACATTCATAGATGTCAAGTCAGGGTAAGGTTGGGGTGTCTAAATTTAAAATGGAAGATGATTTCATCTAGTCTGGTTTACGTGCATATAGAGATTTATTTTTTTAATTTATTTTTTCTGAAAGGGTTTTGTGTATGTATAAAAAAAAAAAAAAAAAAAAAAAAACAAAACTAAAAAAAACTGCCGTAACATTTGTTTTTGACGACTTCATAAAGGGTTATCTTTTTTGTAGGGTATTTAAACTATTTTAACTAGGACTATGGATTTTAAAAAATTATTTTGTTTGTTTATATGCTAATTATTCAATGCAAAGATTTGATGATGTCGGCAAAAAAACCATTAACTCATGTCTATTGTTTAATAGATTTTTATTATTTAGAAACTTAATGTGTAGTTTTTCATGTAGGCATAAAGGGCATGGGTCATCCCAAGTTTTACAAGTTCTAGTTTTGTTTATAATTTTCCATTTTACTTTAGGTGTTTTATTCATTTCCTTCAAATGCCAAAAATATTTAGATAGAGATGTCTGATTTCTTTTATTTATATTGTTGAAAGAGCACTTATGTGTGTGTGTGTGTGTGTGTGTGTGTGTGTATATATATATATTTTATCACTGTAAGCGTTATTTTTAGTCAATACCCATATTTGAGTAGATGCTACATTTTTTTTTTTAATTTATTTCACTTTTATCTATGGGCCTAAAGAATTGAGAAATCTTATTAAAGAAATGCACACTCTCTGACAGGATTTGAACCTATTGCAGGAGAAACCATCATTAGATCCAACATCCTTTAACAGACTGCTACAGAGAGCATCATCAATTGAGCGTCTCTTCAAATATGGCTATCCACTAAAAATAACACTTCAAGTGATAAAAATGGCAGATTAATAAATAAAAATCCATTTACTTTGGAAATTGCTATGTATGCACATATCTAAGTATATTATATGCTTAATATAACAACTCCCTATTTATATATATTAAGAGACAGGAATAAAGGCACATGCAAACCATTAGCAGAAGTGTTGCTCTCAATGCATCTAATCTTATATAAAATATATATACTACAAACTTGTATTAACATCAACTTTCTAAATACATGCAATAAATCAGATATGAAAGGTTGACTACATTTAGACATAAAAAAATGCAGAGATTAGTAAGACATGTCACTGTACTGGTACAAACAAGCAATAGAAAACTACTTATCTGAGTACTAATCTTGCTTTTGAAATTACATCATTAGTTCAGTTATCCTTTGAGAAAAAAGATGCACATAAGAGTTAGTTTAGTACAAAGTAGACCATTGACAGCTGCTATATTTATATTCCATTAAAAATTAAAACATGATAAAGTCAGATACTATAGGTAAAACAGTGATAAAATAAAGCAATAAACAAGAGATAAATTTCAAGATAAAATGAAGATACAATTGAAAATGGGATGTCAATTCAAACAGTACCAAACAAGTTATTTTAGTAAACTCTTGCATTTTTAAGCAGGTTTCTAAGATTTGTAAAATATCCAGGGTTTTTTTTTTGGGGGGGGTGCCACTGGCCAATATATTTAACTAAATTATTTCACACCTGGCTTTAGTTTTGTCACCAAACAAATTTATGGACCTGATGACAGTATATACTAAAATTTAATAGGGTTTACCATTCATTGTCTAAGCAGCCAGTACTACATTCAGTTGAAATTTATAAAATCTTTCTCTTAAAATAACTGTAGGAAAACAGGCTTCTCAAGTTCAGTAGCTGTTATCGCTCTTTCCAGTACTGATGGGGATTTCCTTCCTACTTGAAATGGCATGGAATGTTAAGATCTTGATTATTTCATTATTTTCTCTTTGAAAGTGCCATCCATTTTAGTTGCTGTTAGTAAGTGATGTGGTTTCTGTTATTTGGCATAGTTCTTTATGATTCTGTAGCCCCAGTCTATAATGTTCAAAGAAGGATGATCTATGCCAAGCTCCTCAGAATAAAATGTATATATAAAGACAAATGAAAAAAAAAACTTGGCAATAGCTGAATGTTATTTCACACTAATATGTTTAAACAAAATAGAAATTCTATTTCTTTTGCTAATAATGTGGCTTTTTATATTTTCAGTGATATAACAGTGAGACAGTAGTTGTAATGATACTAGGAAAGCTTATTTAGAGGATAAACTGAGCTAGATCCATTCATTTCCTCAAAACTAAATATTTCTCATATGTTAAGGATAAATAACTGAAATATGACTATAACAACCAAATGAGTATGCATTTAATAAGATTTTCTCATCTTAAAATTCAGACACAAAGTAGTAATTTTTTGCATTCTGATTTCTACTCTAGATAGATTACAAAGAGTTATCACTCCTCTAATATGTTATATTTGATGTGAAATTACCAAAACTAAATTTCCCAGAAATAGAATGTTAAAATAAATTATGTAGTAGTAGTAGGGAGGGAGAAATGAGTAGAAATTTAACTAATATGTAGATATAAATTTTGCATATATAGATGTGCAGGTAGTGTAATGGTTATCAGTGAAGAAAGTGGAATCAGTAAGGCAAGTTTCTTCTTGCCTACCACTGGTGTGTCTGTTTTCCCAATTCTTCATTTTTGCCTACAGCATCTCTTGGTGAACAAGGTTCTAATCCTGAGCAACCAGTCATGAAAAAAAAGAAAAAAAAAATTGCTTCTTCTGTGGACTCTTTTCTCCCCAGATATTCCAACAAGCCAGAAACACCAAGTGTGGCAAATGTGAGAAAGTTGGACATTTTCTAAGCTTTGTCAATTTTCACACCCTCCAACAAAATACTTCTGTCATAACTGCTGCTTCACCAGACTGCCTTTCAAAAACCATACTAAAGTGTTACATTAACAACATACCTGACATGAGCAGTTCTGGGCGCTACATAGATTCAAATGTGGTGAAAGCTAACAAGTCATGGATTTTTCCATTCTCTGACAAAATAACTATGGTGAACGTTCCTTTTTGTGCTGAAGAAAATGCCTGGTCAGACTTCAACTGAAAAGTAATTCTTACATCCACACAAAACTATCAGTAATGAACAACCTTTGTTGCAGCATAATACTAGAGCATGACTTCCTATGTTGGCATTCTAGTATCAAAATCACCTTTTGGAGGACCCAAACCAACTTAAAAATCTGTGAACTAGTAGCAATCAATATTCAGTACCCATCACTTTAACAACCTAACACTGACTGCAAGCCTATAGTAGTAAAATCTCGATGACATTCACATCATGACAAACAATTTATTAAAAACAAAGTAATGAGAACACTTGGGGAGGGAATCATTGAATCAAGCAAGTCTCCATCGAGGGCAAAGTACACATAACTTCTGTGAATGACAAAAGTGTAGAAGTCAAATAACTTACCTTGTAACATGGCTGTCACCTTGTATTTATTTCTGATGATACAGAAATTTTGGCACATGTCTGAAAAGGGGAAGTGGGAGAGGTTGGTCATCTTTAGCTATCTTAGTCCTAGTTAACCTGAATCACAACCCATTCATTCATTACAATTTACTCATTCACTGCAAGAACTTATCCATCAACTCTCAATCCTACATATACCAAAATACCACATTCACTGGGGACCTACAAAACACCCCATGACATAAAAATTCTGAAGTCCATAAATTCCAAAAACATAAAAAATTTCAAGAACCAGATCATGATGTGAATAACGTTCACCCCACTAAATTCCCTCCTTTCACGATGTCCACACCACTATTCTTGCCATGGCTAGCAACGTGAAAAACACCATCTGTTTTAACCCGGAAAACGGGGGTGACACATTGTCACACATGTATGCAAGATCAATGGTAACGAGCCGATCGGGAGCAATATGAGCCATCAACTCACCGACAATCCCAGAAAGGGTGCATCTGAGGACAATGGTAGAAGGTGTGCAAAGCTGTTTCCTCTAAGCCAAGGTCACACCAATCTGACAAATCTGCCTCGCCCCATCTGAAGGTTACGTCACTGAGAGGTAGCACATTTTAAATTAATCGCCAGCTAAGCGAAAACTCGGGATTGCTGAAATAATTTGCCACTGGCACTCAAGACCAAAAAGAGATGCGGACTGGCCAAGCCGGTCACACAGAGGATCCTTCGCGACCACCTCCACTAATTCATGGTACAATAGTCTCCGACTGAGAAAGATCACTGGACCGAGGAATGAACTTCAAAGTCGACCGACACTCACTGAAGAAACTCTACAACTTTCCACTACCACAACAGCACTTACCCCAAGAAATGAGAGGAGTGATAGTAAGGCTAGGATAGGTGTCCTTAATACTCTGCACCAAAATTGAGCTCTCCATTAAAATGTGGCATAGAAAAGCCAACCTAGAGGCATGGCAATGACTCGTCAGGTGTGGCAATCCCAGCCCCCCATGACATGAACACTGGTAACTGGCTTCTTTACAGACCCAATGATTGCGACCATCCGACAAAAGTTTGATCAACACTTGATCGCCTCCATATGGGCCCTGCAAAGAGGAAGTACAGCCAAGCGGTAAAGGATGAGGTGCAAGACAGAAGTGGCACACACCTCAACCCTACCCTTTAAGGATAACCTCCTTCGAAGCCAAGTCCGGACAGACACACCAACCTTTGTCTCTACTTCTGACCAATTCTTCTTCAGCTGGAGTCCGGGCCTGAACCACACTCCAAGAATGTGAATGGGCCAATCAGTCCAGCCGAAGAGCCCCGGAAGCACGACCCACTTCTAGGCACCTAACCGTGAGCTGGGGGACTTGTGGCAGTTAATTTTGGCCCCTGTCACCTTCTCGTACCATTCAAGTGCCTTCTACACCACCTTAATGTTGCTGCAGCACGACATGAAGATGGACACATCATCGGCGTATGCAGAAACCCTAGCTCGAGCTCTACAAGGGAAAACAGCAATTTTGTGTAGGGCCAGACTGCACGCCCTGTCCCTTAGCCAGCGAAGGAGTGGCTCCAACGCTAAAGCATAAAACATGGCTGTCTGCTTGTAGAAAGGCAAGCCAGCTAATCTACCTCATTTATAGGAGATTACCTAATACAGCAGGTGGGTTAGTCCACTTTACTATAATGGTCCTGCCCAGCATGAGTGGACTATTCACTCATATACTCCGCATTAAATCATTCAGTGGATCTATTTACATTTGAGTGGACATTTTTTTTTTCTTTTACCATTCAGTTTTTGTTCGTGAGACTCCTTTTTCATTGCACATCAGTCTATGTTGGTTACTCCTTTGAAATTTCTGTGCGTTACATTGTGCCAAAGTAAGTGTGGTTACGTCTTAATTGCTGTTTTGTATCCATTGTTCTTATATTGTTTTCTGTGACTTTTTTTTTGTGTTTGACCGGTGCCTCCAACCCATGTTGTGGCAATGCCAACACTATGGCACAATCCCAACTGCAAGAGGAGACACCCACGATAGCAACCCCTTCGGTGTGGACAGGTAATAAACCATCTCAAAATGACCTGAATATTATGAGGGACTCTCGGAGAAGTTTGAAAGTTTTGTGAAGGAGAAGGAATTGGTACCGATGCCATCTCTACTGGAAGTGGTGAACACAAACTATCTCTGGTAACTACGGATGTCAAGACTCACAAACTGATTAGAGTTAAGAGGGACATAATAGAGGAAGTAATCAAAAGCCTGAACATTGGGGCAAAAGTTTTAGCCGGAAGAAGCAGAGCTATGTGAGATATCCTGCTGGCATCAGAGGATGCTGCTAAGTGACTGGCAGGGAGAATATTGACAACCAAGTCAGTGAGGCTCCAAACGGAGTACCTTGGAACAAGGAAAACAAAAGTAATCCTGCATGGAGTTCCACTGTTTATTTAACTCGACCACTTGGGAATTTTCTTTTCTAAATTTGTCAAGGTGGCCAGTGTTTCAGTCATCAAAAGTAAGGCCGGAATAGCTACTAAAGATGTGGAAGTCTTAGTAACGGTTACCAGGAAAAAATTTTTTGGCTATTCCAAATGCACTTACTTGGGAAGGACATCCCATCTACATGACAGTTGAAGGTCAATGTCCTCTCTGTTGGTCTTGTGGAGTTGCTGGTCATCTATCCAAAACGTGTCCTGGGAAGAGACTGGAACCACAACCAGAAAATACAATGGCCAAGGAAAGCACTGACACAAGTGCCAAAGTAGCAAAAAAAAGGTGCTGGAAAATGAACGGAAATAGCGAAAAAGCGAACAAAAGTTGCATCCCCCCCTCACATCAGCAGAATGTCTCAAAGGAGACAAAGAAACACAAAGAGCCTCTGCAGGAGCAGAAACCTGATCAGCATCAGCAGCAACAAAAGGGCGAATAGAAGAAGTGCCAATTGGAGCAGGAGTATCAGCAAGGGCAGCAGAAGAAAACGTCAACAGAAGATGCAGCATAAGGACCCTCAACTGGAGAAGTAACAAGTGGAAATGGAGAAGATGCGCCACGGCAGTCTGCCTCTTTAAAAAGAGGGAGAAAGGATGAAGAGGAAAAAGTGTCCAAGAAAGAAAAATGGGCTTGTCAAAAAATTGGAAAACAAAATAAGGAGCCTTTCTTGTTCCCCTATTCGGGCTCCACTTTCCCCACTTCCCAACACTCCACCAGCCAAAACCCCTCCCATAAAACCAGTTCCAAACATGCCTCCTTCCAACTCTACCCTCCACTAACTAAAATGACTTCGGTTGGTGGGGAAGACCCAAGAAATTTCCTGAAAGCCTCAGGTGTGATTACAGACGTGGGGAGAGGATTAACTATATGGGATCACCTTTAGGAGGCTAAGGAGGCCTTCCCAGACATTAGAATGGTGGAGATGGGATCACCCAATTTGAAAAAATTGCAAAAGTTTTGCACCGAGAGGGTCCTTGTGATAATCCATCCTGCTTTATACAGGGCTCTAAAGCTAACATATCCCACGGACGTCAAAGGCATTGTCCTAAATGGTCATAGGATGACAGAGATGGGGACAGGGAGCCTGGGACAATCCGTTGGGGTCCTATCTGCTGCATATTTCTGGCCCATATGTGACTAGGTCTTTTTCTTTTCTAACTTGCTTTTATTTTTTCAGGCCTAGAAGATAGTCTGAATGCGAATGGCTTGAGGAATCAGGGTAAGGCTGCCTGCCATGATCTCTTGTCGTTTGGAGTGGATGTCGCCGCGATCCAAGAGACACACTGTTTGCAACATTGATTCATATGTGCTGTCTAATGACTGTCATCTATTCAACATAGAGGACTGACAGGCCACAGGGATCTCTTTGCTGGTGAAGTGTACTCTTGATGCAAAGGTGGACCTTGTGCATACTGATGCTGAGGGCCAGTTGATTATGGCCGATATTGCCATGAAAAGGGGTTCATTCCAAGTTGTTGCGGCTTACGCACCCAACGATCGGGAGGAGTGGGGTCTCGTTTTTACAACAGTTGGGGCCATTCCTGGTGGATTCAACACACCTAGTCTTAATGGGGGACTGGAATGCCATCCTGGATCCCAAGTTAGATAGGGGGTGGGGAGCTAGCAGAAGTAGGGGCTATGATAGCCTGATTGATCTGATCAAAGAGTTTGGTCTCGATAGATACCAAGTTGATCACCCCGGACAGTGGGGAGAGATGCGGACATGGGCTCTTAATTGGCCTTCTACCCAGCTGGTTAGCTACCTGGATAGAATGTTAGTTAGAGGAGCCGATGTAAACTTATTAGAATGTCCCGTGTTGCACTGGGTAGGCTATTTGGATAACAAACTCGTTTGTGCCCAGATGGCGTTACATTGTAGGCCTGGAATGGTTGGTTCAATCTGTCTTTACTGGATGGGCGGGACTTCCAGGAGCAGCTAACTAGCTTAGTGCAGCGGGAGCTAGTGGGGGTGGTCATTGAAAATAAGTGGTGGGAGAGACTCAAGGATAGGATTAGGTGCTTCACCACAAACAGAGCTGAAAAGATGAAGATGCTTAATTCTAGTTTTTCCCAGGTGGTGGCTGGGGGGGATCCCCTAGAGATAGCTAGGGAGGCCCTGGAGTGTTTGACTAGCAAATGCTACATGGTAATTAGGCATAGGTTAAGCAAGATGTCTCTCAAAGCGATGAACATGGCCGCAGAATTGCACTTACAAGGAAGAGGTGTGTTAAGGTTCCGATCGGTACATTTGTGAGGTCGGATCCCTGGAGGGGTACACTCTTCAGGCCACTGATAACGTGTGAGGTGTTTCGGCAGCATTTCAAGAGCTGGTTTACCAAGGACCCTGGCCTTCTCTTTTGTTATGATCCTGGTTGAGTTTCCCAACCTCCCCAGTTCGATTTTGGTCCCCCTTTTTCATTTCAGCTGTGTCAAACTGTTTCTTCCTGCTCCACTGTTTATTTTTCCTTCCCCACTCCTTTAGTGAGTGCACAGCTTGATTCTGTCTATCAGAAGAATACAGCGGCCAATCTGATTATTTTGAGGGGTGGACAGGTCTCACTAACATCTGTTTTGTTTTAGTTTGTTTTTGTTTCAATTTTTGGTTAGTTTATTGGGTTCATTCCCTCTGCCTCATTTCATGTTTCATGAAATTTTACATATTTTTGTATCTAATCATTTTTATATGATGGGGTGTTTTTTTGTAGGTCCCCCTGTGAATATGTGGTATTATGGTATATGTAGGATTGGATAGAGATGGAAGAGTTCCTTTGGTGATTGGATAAATTGTAGTGGATGAGTGGGTCGTGATTAACTAGGACTAGGATAGTTAGCAACGACTAGCCTTCTCCCTACTTCCCCTTCGGCCATGTACCAAAATTATTGTACTATATACAATAATAAATATATATCTTTATTTGAGTGATTCTCTTTTGCTGTCGAAAGTACTTTGTGTATTGCTTCTACTGAAACCTTGTCACTGTATGTTGAATATTTGTTTGCTTTTGTGACTATCTTTTGTTTTCTATTGTATCATTTTTTGGAACTTTTGTGTGTTTGTGTGCTGTGGTAGGCAACAACCAAAATGGCAGTCTCCTCAGCCGGTTGTTACTCAAATGGAGACACTGTGTTCAAGTCCACCTGCATGGAATTCAAATAAGCCAAAAAAAAAAAAAAAAAAAAAAAAAAAAAAAAAAAGATGCAGCCTATTACAACCAAATGAAGGAGGATTACCAGGACTTCATCCAGGGTAATGAGTTGCTAACTATCCCTGAGGCATTGAATTCAGTAACAACAAGGAACATCTCCCTTCTAATGTCTGATATAAAAACATGGAAACTGGTCGGCATCAGCAGGGAGGCCATTGAAGAGGCACTGAAATTTCCAAGAAACAGTCCAGAAGATTTTAGCAAAACGCTCAAATGCAATGTGGGGCATATGCTAGCTTCTGAAGAAGCAAAACAACTAGCAGGAAGCTAGTTGGCAACAAAGGCGCTACAGTTGCAAACTGAATACATGGGTACCCATCAGACTCAAGTTACTTTACATGGTGTACCCATGGATATTAAGGATGATCATGTAGGAGCCTTCTTTGCCTTGTATGGCCAAGTAGAGGAAGTAGCTCAGATACTAAATAAAGCTGGTGTGCCCAATGGGTACTTTTCAGTTCAAGTAATCCTGGACAGGACAAAGTTTCAGGAAATTCCTGAAATTCTAATATGCAGGGGTAGAAAAATCTTTGTTGTAGTTGAGGGTAGGAAGGCTGCACTGTTGGTTATGTGGCACCACATGTCACCTGGCCAAAATGTGTCCTGGTTGAAAATCAATGCCTCAGCCAGCTGCTACATCCAAGGAGGTAGTGGCAAAAGACAAGCCTGCCCACTGATGGTCCAAGTGAATGGAGGGAGGTTGTAAAAAAAGGGGTTGAAAGTTGTTGCCCCTTCTCCCTCACCCCAGAAAGATGTTCCACAAAAAAGGAACAATCATGAAATCAGCTTGCAGACCACGCTACATGTGGCAGAAATGAAATGCAGATGGAGCTGCTTACTGCTACTGATAACATTACCCGCCTCCTTTGATCAAAGAGACAATGTTTAGTGTGTAAACGCCAAGACCTCTGGTTATGAAGTGCCTACCATGAAATAGTTGGGACAGTGTTGACTATGCAAATGATTCCTTTTGCTAGCCAACCACTAAACTCTTAGTCTCCATAAAAGTAGGGACATTTTCTGAAAAGCTGCAGTCTGGCAGTTTGCAGTGTTGACCATATAATGAGATCACCATCATGATCTAGTGTTTGATTCTAGTGCTGTTGATTTTTCTGCCCC
>OZ010584.1:45358100-45838100 GCA_963932145.1 Acanthosepion lycidas
TTTCATAGATTATCAATCAGTATCCCAAATTATTCATACTATATTTTTTTTTTTTTTTTTTTTTAAGATTAGTGCCCCGAACAAGGCATGAAGCCACTAGGATGCAGGGGGGTTGCAGAAGATTTGTAGCAAGAGCAGATAGGAGTGATAGTAGAAAGGATGAAGGGAAGTGTAGTGTGTAGATCAAGGTAACTGGAGATGTCAATTGACATTACATTTGAATAGTTGGAGATTATAGCTATCAGGGAAACAGTAATTGGGAAGGGTGTTCCAGAGGTGCGAGGTATGAAGCTATTGGAGTAGAAGAGACGGCTACATTTTAAAGTTTCTACAGTGTAAGGGGGAGAGAGGGATGCCATCCTCGTAAGGCGCTTGTATTCATGGAGACTGGTGACCAGGGAAAGCAGCTCATCGGAGCAATTGCCATGAAACTATTTGTAGAAGAGACAGAGAGAGGTGACAGCGCGTCTGTGGGATAGTGGCTGCAGGCGAGACACCAGATCAGGGCCAATCACATTACATATCCGTCTCTGGATCTTGTCAAGAACTCCAAGGTAAACAGAAGGTGCACCAGACCATATATGGCAGCAATACTCCATGCAAGGGCGAATGGTCGTTTTGTATATTT
This sequence comes from Acanthosepion lycidas, assembly GCA_963932145.1. NCBI lineage: Eukaryota > Metazoa > Mollusca > Cephalopoda > Sepiida > Sepiidae > Acanthosepion > Acanthosepion lycidas. The sequence goes on from OZ010584.1 coordinate 45,358,729, forward strand.
GAAGTATCGATTCAGGGGAGAAAAATTTCCTGGCGAGCCACAGAGAGCCAACTTTCCTCGTGGTGGACGATGCAATTGGTCAGCAGTCAACGTGAGACAGAGCAGACGCAGGGAGTCACTCTCAAGAAGTTGACTATCAGACATTCTAATGGGGGTGCAGGTAAGGATATCTATGGTGGTTAATGGAGAGTAGTTTACTTTTAGAGGCGTTAAATTTGACCATCCAATTGTTGCCCCAGTTAACAACCGATTGGAGGTCCACTTCAGGTTAGTTTTGACCGCGACACTAGATTTGGTTTTGAGGCAGGAGTAAATTGTAGTGTTGTCCGCATAGATGCCAACTTGGGAACCTATGGCATCAGGAAGGTCGTTGATGAAAATAAGGAAAAGTGTGGGCTAAGGATGGAGCCTTGGGGAACACCTGCGTTCGTGGGATAGGAACTGGAGGAGAAACTGTTGAGAACGACATTCAATTCTCAATTTGATAGGAATGATTGTATCAGACCAAATAGTCGACCAGTAATACCGTAACCCTGGAGCTTACGAAGAACGCCGGCATGCCAAACCTTATCAAACGCTTTGGAAATGTCTAGGGCCACGGCACAAGCCTCACCATTATTTTGAAGTGCTTGATAGACAGTTTCAGTGATGGCCGTAAGCACATCAGCTGTAGAACGGGCATAGCGGAAACCGTATTGCTTGTCTGAGAGGTCGTGTGTGGTAAGGTGGTTAGGGCTTCTGCGTTGATTAGGGCTTCGAAGACTTTGACGAAGAGGGGTAGGAGACTAATAGGATGGTAATTAGCAGGGTCAGAGGGGTCTCCAGAGTTCTTAAAGACAGGAACAATGGATGCGGACTTCCAGCAGTCGGGAAAGCAGGATTCCTTGAGGCAGTAATTATACAGTTTAGAGAGGGCGGGTGCTAGCTCAGGCGCGCATTTCTTCAAGACAATGGCTGGTATGCCGTCTCCACCACTAGCCTTGTGGGGGTCTAATTTGGAGATAATACCCAGGACTGATGACAGGGTTATGCGTAAGCCAAATAATAGGGCCTCAGTTCTTAGAGAGAAGTCAGGTATGGGTACACCGGTGGAGTCAAGCGTCGAGTTATACAAGAACTTCCGAGCAAGGCATTCAGCCTTGTCGGTTGAGGAGGTCAAGACCTCGAACTGGTTGAATAAAGGAGGTATGGAGGGTTTTCTATTGTTCAGGACACTCTTGCAGAGCCGCCAATAATCTTTGGAGCCAAATTTGCGAGATGCAATACGCTCCCTCATCCGAGCAGCAAATATTGTCTTAGCTTCGTTGAAGACACGCTTACACTCGCTACGAGCGGAGGCAAAGAGACGTCTATTGCAGTCCGACATGTCGCTACGAAATAAGTGAAAGAAGTGGTTCCTATGGGCAATGGCGGCTGAGCAAGCAGCGGAGAACCAAGTGGAGGAGTGCAACTTGACCTTAAATTTCCTTGAGGGGATGAAAGCGTCGATTCCAGCTTTAACCCAGGATGAGACCTCAGAAGCACATTCATGGACAGGGAGTGTAAAGACAACATCCCATGGGACATCGCGGAGGAAGTCACGGAACGAGTCCCAATCCGATTGTTGGTAGTAGAATGATGTTCTAGTAATGGGAGGTTCTTTGCGAGGTGTGGAGTTGAAGGAAATGTTAACAGATACCACGGCATGCTCGGAGTTACCAAGAGGGCAGAGCTGTGTGGTGCTACAGGATTCAGGGATGGAGGTAAAACACAGATCTAGAAGGGAGGCCTTATCTGCCAGGTTGGGGGAAAAATGTGTGGGGAAGTTGACTATCTGCGTGAGGGAATGAGAAATTGAGAAGTTAAGTGTTTGAATGCCAGCCCGGTCAGTAGTAGCATTCTTGAGCCACTTGGTATGATGGGCGTTAAAGTCGCCAAACACAAATACTTGAGCAAACGGGTGGAGAGAGAGGGCCTTGTCTATGCTGTCTGATATGCTGTCGAGTATCCCACAGTCGTGAGAGGATGGAGAGCGATAGAGGAAGAAGAGATAGCTTACGGCATTGAGGAGAGATAGTCGAAGACACATGTACGAATGGTCCGATGATTCGAGAGACATCTCTGTGGCCAGGGGGAGATTATCCTTGACATAGACACCAAGGCCGTGCATGTGGGTTAGAGAGTCTTTCCTGAGGATAGGAAGGTAGCCGGGGATCGAGAGATCAGAGGAGGGAATAGACGGGACAAGGTTTGTCTCGCACACGGCCATTATATCCGGGCTGTTTGCAGTGAGGAAAGATTCCACATTGCAAAAATTTGTTCTAATGCCACGGATGTTGCTGAACGAAATGTTGAAGGGTTTAGGTGATTTTTGAGTGGCTGATATTTTAGGTGTTTTATTTTGTAAATAGTTTGAGTACGTCATTTTAATCACTAATTTAAATGATTTTTAAGTGTGAAACAAATCAAACAAATGAGAAATGATAAAGAATTTGAAAGGGGAGGAAGAGAAAGAAAAGTCATTAGCCAATATAATAACTAAGATTTTTTATTTTATTAATGTTTCTATTGGTTTCATCTTATTTTATTTTTTTCTTCTGAAAAAAAAAAAAAAAAAAAAAAAAAAAAAAATAAAAAAATAAAAAAAAAGCACCATCTTGTCCTCATGTAGGAAAATCAGTACAACTAAGCATACCCGATTTATAGTATCAAATGGCCTAAGTGTAGACTTAATTAGTTGTCATTTTCCATGGGAATATATATAAAGCACGTCCTAAAGATAGTAGCAAATTTACTCTGTGTGCGGAGTACTGGCTTTTTTCTGACTCAACGGTTTCTCTTTGAGCTACATATTCGTTAAGTTTCGATTTATATTTTTACCGTCTTTCTTGCATGTTTTAGGTTTGTTTTGAAAAAGCTTTTAATATTTTTTATTACCCTCCACATTTTTCATTTCCCCGCTTTTTTGTCTCCTTTTCTTTTATTATTAGCTTTCTTTTACTTTTTAAATTTCACTTTTTTCATTTTCTTTGTTTTGTAATCCCTGCCAGAGTTTCTGGGGGTTTTTTTTTTTCTACAACTGACCTTAATTTCTTCCTTACGTGTTATTTGTTATTTTCCTTTTAATATTCTTTAAGTTTCTCGTGTTTTATTTCGTTTTATTTGGGGGGGGGGGCGATATTTCTAATTTTTATACTTATTGTCTAATCTGTCCATTTATTTTATTTTGTTTATCGGGTTGATTCGTTTTGGAGCGCCAGCCATTTTTGTTTTGTGATTAGCTCAGTGTATTTTTGTTCATTTCATATTTTCTTTGTATAACGTTTTTGTTTTATTGTTTATTTTCATTTTTGTGTTTTCTTTTTTAAATTTGTTGTTTCACCTCCAGGCAAACCTTGTTCTTTTGTTTCTCATCTATTTTTATTGTACATTTAAACTTGTCTCGCCTTTAGGCAATTTTTTTTCATTCTTCTCATCAATTTTTGTACATCCGTCTGTTTTCCGTTTTTCCTTTAGGTGAACCTTGTTTTATTTGAATTCATCCAGCATTTAATTTTTCTAAAAGCTTTGTGTATATTTATTTATTTATCTATTCCTTGTTTTTGTACATTTTTGACTTGTTGTCTCGCTTTCAGGCGAGCCTTGTGTTATTCTTTTTGCTTATTTGATTTTTTTGTCTGTCACCCATTTTTTTTGTCCATCTTGAATTTTTAGTTTCATCTATAAGGCAAAATTTAACTATTTTTTCCATTTTCACTCCTCCCCACCCCTTTAAAAAAATGTTAAAGAAGGAAAAGAAAGTACCTTCTTTCTTAATTTTAAAAAAGAAAACTAAAATGGGGTCTTTCAAAATATCTGTAAGGAAACATCTTTTCAACCCAAAAAATGGCCTTGGAATCTTCTTCCTCTTGTGAGCAGGCCATTAGTGACCAAGTAGAAAGTTTGAAGGCCAATAATGGCAAAGAAAAAACAAAATCTCAAATTATGGAGGCTGATAATAGCCAAGATACAAAGCAAAGAGAGTAGTGGCCAATATTGGCCAAAAATCTGACAAGAACATGGATGCCAAGAATGGCCAAACGACAAGTGATACCACTGAGGCCAGGGATTCACCCTGTTGTCAGAAGTCCCCACCTAAATGCATTATAGATATTGCATAGTTCTTGGAGTGTGCCAAGAATTATGCACACCTTGTGGTAGAAGGTGGGCTTGTAGAGGATCCAATCAAACTAAATTCGATGAAAGACAGTGGTTAAAACACTAGAGTCCCTGAGGTTTAAACCACTTTGAATCATTAAGGGAAAAGATTTTTTCATGTGGGACATATTGTTACCCACTGCCGAAGACTGTAAGAGTGACAAGTCGAGAACTTAATTCTCTGTACTGAGTAGAAGGCAGGAGAAGGACCTTGTAGCAGTATATGAGGTCCCTCCTGTTTTATATGGGAGCACACGGCACTTTATTACAATAGGGAGAAATTCTGGGTGCTTCATGCGACTGGAGGGGATGGAGTTTCGACATCATGTTGGATCGGAAAGCCTTCATCTCCATCCCCAACTGGGAATGGCAGGTTGCTGGAAGGGCCAGAGGGAAGTTTCAGACAGCGGGTCCTCAGTCCCCAGAATCCCCTGGGACAAAAGGCACTTACAGTTCAGCACCGTCTGTCATTACCGACCATGAAAGATAATAAAAAAAAAAAAAAAAAAAAAAAAAAAGGGCCTGCATATGAGAAGATTTAAAGAAGACAGACTTCCAACACAAAACAAAATCCTCCTCCATTAAGAAAACACCTCCCTCTGCATCCACTGTCCAACATTCAGCAGTCTCCTCAACCCTCTACATCCAGTCAGTCCAAATCCATCTCTGCAAAGAAGGCCACTCCCTCCACATCCTCTGACCCACCACTTTCTTCCCATCCCTCAACCCCTCTTTGTAGAAAGAAGTACTTACCTGCCTCTACATCCACATTTGTTTCCCATCCCTCAATCCCTCTCAAGTAGTGACCACAGCCCTTTTAGGCAAACATATACTCCACACCACACCCCCAGTCCTTCTCCCATTAAAACCCCAGAAATGCCCCCTCCACAAAACAAAAGGCTCAGAAGCCCCACACACGACTTAACCAGTAACAGAAAAAACAAAAGCACATTTTTAACTCTGGAGAAGATGTGTGTAAAATATCCCCTATCCATGCAGAAAAAGCATGTGACTATGGAAACGGAATAAAATACCTAAAATATCTGTTATCCATAAAACAATTTGCCGACAAGGATATTGGAGAGCCAAAAAACTTCCCCAATGTAGAAAAAGTTCTAACAGTTATAGGAACTGGGACGGGGGTGAAACAGGCTTGGGCTATGTTGGACGAAGCAACAGCCTCTTTCAAAATGTCCCCGCCCATCACAATTTTCCAAAACGATAAACTGAAAGAAATCGAGCAATTTTGTGCGGAGAGGGTCCCAGTTTTTGTTCATCCGTCCCTCTATAGAGCATTAAAATTGATGTTTCCTTGGGAAATAGGCAGCCTCTCCCAAGATGGCACCATCAAGACTGAGATAGGCCACAGGTCGATAGGGGAGGTGGTCGGTATCCTTACTCCGTTCATGTTCACTTCAGGAAAGCAATACTAATTGGTTAGATAAATGTCTCTCTGGTTAGCTAGTATAAATGTCTGAGGCCTGAGATCGGAGTCTCACAGGGTGAGGCTCTTTCACGACCTTCAGCGCCTCAGGGTTTGTTACATGCAAGAGACCCAGTTTTCTTCTCATGACCGTGAGGACATACTGTCTAAGGGGCTCTCCCTTTATTCAGCAGGTTTTGATGGTCGATTGAGAGATGTCTCTTGGCTGGTGAGACATCTTTGAAGGCTGCATGTTTTCACAGATCCGGCAGGCAGACTTTGCATGTTGGATGTTATAATGCTCTGGGGTTTATGTACCCAAATTTCCAGGCTGAGTGGCATGCTTTGTTTCAGCAGTTCAAGCTGTTCTTGACGACATCTCGTCAGGTAGTTTCAGTGGGGGATTGGAATGCTGTCCTTAGCCCTAATATAGATCATATAGTGCAAAATCTGGGTACTAACAACTGGGACGTGAAACCACTTCGGGACTTTATCGACAGGTTTTATCTTGTCCATAAGTACTGGAATGAGCACCCTCAGGAGGTAGCTTGGACTTGGACAAATATTGGCAACTCCTGGGATGCATGCTAGCTACCTAGACAGAGTCTTAGTTAGGAGAGTCGATGTAGGGCTCTTAGGGTGTCCAAGTTTCCATGAGATAGTTTATACGGATCATAGGCTTTGTCCAGGTCAGTGTAAACTTAAATAAGTCTGTTAGGTTGGCTGGCTACTGGAAATTAAACTATTCATTATTTGGTGAGCAGGATTTCCAGAACCAGCTGCTACTAATGATACAGAAGGAATTGACAGGGGCAGTTGTAGGGAAAGCCTGGTGGGATAATTTAAAATCCCAAATTAGAACATTTGCTGCTGATTTTAGTCGTCAACTCAGTCTAGATAGATTAGCAGTGCAAAGGGCTTTAGAACAAAAAGTTGATCAGGCAGTTAAATCCTGTGATAGAGGGGAAATAGCCTTAGCTAAGGCAGAGTTGTCCTCCTTGCTTATCAAGAAGGATCAAGCTCTGGTAGTTAGGGCTAGGTTAAAAAGAATGTCCTCTGAAGCAACGAATATGGCCACTGAATTGCGTGCAGAGGAGAATCGGAGAGAGTCTCGGCAACATATCACATGTGTCACATTGCTGGATAAGTGGACTGTAACTACAAGCGTAGGTATATGGGAGGCCTTTCAGGATTACTTTCAGGAACTTTTCACCAGGAAGCCTGGTCTGAGCCCTGCTCAGTTCAACGCCTATTTAGCCGACTTTCCCTGCCTTGAGGCAGCTGGGTGCGAGGGTCCCCATCACAGAATCAGAAATCTGGGAAGTGCTGAAACAGATTGGCCTGGATAAATCTCCAGGATTAGATGGTCTTCCCTATGAAGTTTACTTGAGGCAGTAGCCCGTTTTTGTTTCTTTGCTGGAACTGATTTTCAACAACTGGATGAAGCAGAGGTATATACCTCCACGCTTCACCTGGGGGTGTGATTAAATTGCAGCATAAGGACAAAAATGGTGGGGATGGGATAGATAACTTTTGCCCTTTAACCATGTTAAGCACAGAGTTGAATATTTTGGTGAAGATCTTAACCAACAGTTTGCAGCTTGTCTTGTCTAGTCTGAGTGGATCCGAACAGACTTGTGCTGTGAAGGGCAAGACGATTCAGGACAACCTTCATATGGTCAGCTTGATCATAGAACAAGTGGACAGTGAAGCTGCACTGATCAATTTAGATCAATCCAAGGCCTTCGATAGGGTTGACTATCGTTTCTTGGAGGCTATCTTTTTGGCGGCCAGTTTCGGGCTGGACTTTCGCTCCTGGATCCAACTTTTGTATGCGACTCCCGGTGTGCTGGTGGAAGTGAATGGGTAAGATTGGAGCCTTTCGTATTGTCTCGCTCCATTCTTCAAGGTTGTTCGCATTCACCTTTGCTTTATATTTTTGTGTTGAAACCTTTCCTTCGCAAGGTAAAGGCGAATCCAGACCTGCACTGAATTTCCCTGCCTAGGGCTACCACCTCAGCCAGGTATTCTGCCTATGCTGATGACATTTCAGTTCTTGTGTCGAGCAGAATCGAGATTGATGAAGTCAGCAAAGAGATCAGTGGTTATGAGATGGTGACAGGGGCCAAGGTCAACCGCAATAAGTCTGTTGGCTTGCAGTTAGGAGTGTGGAAGGGAGTTTCTCTTCCCGGACCTTTGTTCTGGATGGATGGGCTGGTCAAGATATTCGGCATCTGGTTCAGTCCTGATATCCAGTTGGAAATGAATTGGTCAGAGGTACAAGGAAAGGCCGAAATCGCAATTAATTTGTGATCTCAGAGGAGACTTTCTTTGTAGGAGAGGGTAGAATGTGTTTCACACATCTACCCGATTCTCCTTTACAGACTGTACTTCCACTTCCATATACTACACTAATGTCATTAGTAAGGCTCTTGTTCTCTTTCTTGTGGAGAGACAAGGCTGCTATGGTATCTCAGATCTGTTACCTTCATCCATCTGAAGGCGGTCTGGCTATGCCTAGCATGGAGATTTGTCAATATATGCTTTGCATCGCCTCCCTAGACCGAATGTGTCACTAATCGAATGAAGAGGATGCCTTCATGCACGTTTTTTCGTATTTGTTGTGTCCGAGTGAGTGCTCGGGATGGATGAAGGTTTCTATACTTTATAGTCCCGCATTGATTTCGTCCAGTTAACTGATATTTCTGCCACATTTAAGGTTTCTTGGGAGTTTTATTACTAACATAATTTTTATTTAGCTTTTGTAAATATTTTAAATTCCCATTGTATATACACATTGGGGATTTAACTTGTTTTTTTCCCCTCCCACCACAGACAAGAATTTGTACATATGGGAACTATTTAGGACTTCAGTGTGACAATGAGGTATTTTGGTGGATGCTGTAAGAAAGGCAAGTAAAAATGTGTTATTTATTTTGGTGCTGGGATTATTGTTTGAGTGCTTTGGTCAATGGTTGTGGCTAGCTATGTTTTAAATTAAGACAGATGATGACCGTCCTCTTCCCCATTTTTAGGCCTTGTGCTACATTTTCTGTGTATTTCTACAAAAATAAATATTTTTTACTCTGTGTGCGGGCAAAATACTGATCATATTCTCTCTACACACAATCAAAAATTTAAGACCACTTTGAAAAATTTTGATAAGAGACTGTTTGCCATGAATACATTATAAACTTTTTAAGGTTACTAATTCTATAATCTAAAAGGTTATGTAGACAAAAAGTTATAATCCGAGTAGTTTATTCAGAAATGGACATTTTTATAAAATGAGGCATTTTACACTTGATCAAAATTATAAGACCAGTAGGTATAAATTGTTAGATCTAGGGTAATTCCAATGTTTTTAGTTCAGTTAGAAATTAGGAATTACTGCTTGAAGGTGTCACCATGCCTAGAGCAAGCAAACTTACTGAAGTTGAGCATGCTCGAATTCTAGATTTCCATAATCAATGTTTGTCACAGCTAAGGTAAATCACTGTAAAATTGTGATTTGCAATTTTCTAAAGGACAGTGCAAATTATGGAAACAAAGTCTACTGGTAGGCCAAAAAAAATTTCTCCAGCATTGAGTAGGAGAATAAAATGGGTTGTTGTAAAAGCCAGTGAACTTTCTTCTAGTCAAATTAAGGCAGATACTGATTGCAGTCCAGTAACCATCAGACGACACTTACGACAAAAAAGCATGGTAAATAAAAAGCGCAAACAAATTCCTCGGTTGCTTCCATGTCACTAAGTGAACTGTTTAAGGTTTGGTCATGAATACCAAACATGGGACATTGGGAAGTGGAAGAAAGTCCTGTTTTCTGATGAGAAAATCTAGATGGTCCTGATGGCTTCCAATGATATTGGCACAGCAAAAACATGCCTACTGAAATTTTCTGCACACATCATAGTGGTGGAGTGTCCTTAATGGTATGGGGTACCTTTACTTACAGAGGGACAATGGAGCTCCAGGTGGTGCAGGGTTGTCAGGCAGCAGCTGGTTATGTTAGCATGCTACAAAAGGCATCGTTGGTGATGGAGGGTCATTGTTTGTGTGGGGATGGATGATTATTCCAACAGGATAATGCTACAATCCACTCTGCATGTCAGACCATGACCATTCTACAAGAAAATAGGGTCCATCTCTTGAGACATCCTGCATGCTCACCAGACTTGAACCCAATTGAAAATGTTTGGGGATGGATGGCAAGAGATGTTTATTGAAATAGCAAACAATATTCAACAAAAAAAATGAACTTTGTGAAGCTATCTTCAGAAGCTGGAGCAATATTCCTTGCAGCTTAATGGAAAAACTAATTTCTAGCATGCCCCAAAGAATTTTTGAAGCCATCAAAACCAGTGAAAGTAGAACTCATTAAATTTGGTTGTTGAATGTTTTCGTACACTTTTTGTACAATTTTGTAGAATTTTTGTCTGTGGTTTTATAATTTTGATCAAGTGTAAAACGCCTCATTTTATAAAAATGTCAATTTCTCAATAAAATGTTCGGATTATAAGTTTTTGTCTACATAATCTTTTAGACTATAAAATTAGTAACCTTAAGCAAGAAATGTTTAAAATTTTTCCATGAAAAAGTCTTTCTAAAAAAATTAATCAAGTGGCCTTAAATTTTAGATCAGGAGTGTACCCTAACAATCCACTTAGATGAAACCTGGGTAGGTTTACCTGGCACTTTAGGTTCACACACACAAATATTTATTCCTCTCTCTCATATATATATATATATAACAAATTCTCTATCATATATACATCCAATGAAATCAGAATGAAAATAATATATAAATTCTAATGTACACAGCATTAATTCAAAAGAGGACTGATAGCAGAGCAATAATTATTTATTATAATTTTTTTTTTCATATAGACAAAAACAATTTACTCACTACAAAGATGCAACTTCGTTTCAGTGCATTTCAATTGCACTTCAACTGGTAAGAACCAAAATGGTTATGAACAATTTTGTTTGTAAGCAAGCCGTATGTGAAACGTCACTTCCTCCCCCCCCCCCATTTGTTTGAGAAAAAACAAAATGCATAAAAGGCAAAGAAATTATAGACAAAACAAGACAAGTGAAACAATAGTGCTTGTTGATAGCAGTTTGGTGAAGGATGGGTGAGGTGTTAAAGTGATCTGTTATATATATATATATATATATATATATATAAATAAATAAAATTTTTCCAATAACAATTACATCTTAAGTAAATTCCATGGGTAAAAAAAAAACAATCTAACAAAGCGCCTGTACTTGTAGAATTAAGAAAAACTGTCCAGCAGAGGGCAAGTGCAGATCCACTAGGGTAGTATACCAGGCAACCATTACCCCTAAAGAAAATATGACAAACCATAATATTTACATGGTCATTTCTGCAGGAGAATTTAAAAAGAGAATCAATACATACAGACTCATTCACCAATCCAAAATTAAAAGACCAAACAGCCCTTCCGAATAAATTTTGGGAATTAAAGGAAAAGGGTTTGAATCCTCAAATAAATTGGAAAATTTTAGGTTTTGTGTACACTCACAATAGTTTTACAGATAGGGGCAAGCTATGTTTAGAAGAAAAAAATCAGGATAATGAAATATAAAGAGCAATGCAAACTATTAAATGAACAGAGAGAACTAATCACAAAATGTAGACATAGGAACAGATTCAAAATTACATAATACATGTGTATATATGTGGGGGTGTATTGTGTACGTATAGTGGTATATATGTATATGTATGTAAATGCTCATATATGTATGTGCAAAGATATGTATGCAGATATAAGCATGTTGGACAGCATGATTTATTCCATTGTGTGCTCTGGTATTACTCACAATCTATAAATGTATCATTCAACTAATTTACCTTAATCTTAACTTGATTTTAAGTTTAAATCCCCCATCAATTAATAATATAGGACCCTTGTAGCATAAAAACTATTTACTGTGAATCCCAGGAATAAACTCCAAGCACAGACCACTTCCCCCAGCATAAGATACCTTACCCTACCCACCAATTGCAAACATAAGCCCCTTCTTACTAACAAGACACCTACCAGAAGAGGACCAAAACTGAAAATAAATTTAAAAGAATGCTTCATGACATCACTTAGGAGCTGATGATGACTGCGTACAGACCAGCTTGAAATAGACTATTCCTTTGTTGAGGTAATTTGAGATATATATATATATATATATATATATATATATATATATACACACACACTTTCATTGCATAGAAACATTTGCTAGCAGCTGTTTATATTTAGGTTAATTTTAAGAGGAAATGGATGTCAGATAAATATTTGTATGTCAGACCACACCTTACCAGACAAGCTAAGTTTTTGGTTTATGCTTTTGAATCATGAAAAACAGAAGATATTAATTATATATAAAAAAGAAAAATTTTCACATTCTTTCAGTCATTATTATTGTTAATGTAATTATCACTAAAGTATAATACTCAATACTTCTAATGTTTCTGCTTAAACTCTGAAATTTTAATCACTTGACTTTTTTTTTTTTTTTTTTTTTATTTCTCCTCAGTAGGAGGAAATAGGTTCATCTACCTCCACCCGCGGCTGACATTCCTCCCTGGTCTTTTAAATAGTAGTAGAGTTTTTGCCCCGATTGTGTTTTTTTTTTTTTTTTTTTTAAGGTAGAGGGTTATGTCTAGAGGCTATTTGTGCATATAGGAGTGGAAGATAGCAGTTAACCCTAGCCTTGAAAACATCAAGATTGTAGTGATCAGGGAAGCATCCTGTTGGATTTTGTTTCACAGAGCAGTATCAAAATCTTTTCTAACAGACAAGTCCCTGAAGGTAGTCATTAATGACCAGTCTTCTGGTGCCCTAGCACTCAACACAGGCATCTCCCAGAGGTCACTCCTTGGACCAACCCTCTTTTGGATCTACATAAATGATCTGCTTAAGAATATATTCAGATCATTTGTAAACATCTATGCTCATGATACGACTATATATGAACATGCCTCTAAAACTCTCAATGGTCAAAGACTGGCTACTGATCACTTCTAATGGGGTAAAAACTGGCTGGTTACATTCAATCTCGAAGACCAATCTAGTTTTATTCCATAATCACTGATCTGATCCTGACCTACCACCTATCAAAATGAACAAAGGTCCTCTCAGGGAAGCCCCGTGACTTGAAAGACTGTTGAGACAACTGATCTTAGCCAAGGATGCAGATAAAATGGTCAACTACCTGTACCACTCCAGTAATTACCTGACCACTCTTGCTATCCTCTACCTTTACAAGAGCCAGATCAGGCTAAAAATGACAATAAACTACATAGACAAGCATACACTTGATACTTTCCATGAGCTTGGGGAGGATTTCTCCTTCAAGCAGCAGTTGAATAACTTTGCTAGGATTGGGGATAATTCCAGGTTGATATTTTTAAGGACAACCACTGCAATTTTGTCTGGGCCAATAGCTTTGATTAATCTAGAGACATCTTGCACTTGGGAACTTGGAGAGGGGATGGTCTTTGTCATGTAACATTAAGTTAGAGGCAAAGAGCCATTTATAATTATGAGCACAACTACTTTACCCCTGTTCATGAATTGGTTGGTGATCTTCCAGAATTCACTGGATCCAATTTTGTTTTTCAACCTGTTGTGGCCTGTTAGGGGCCAGAAAGAAAGACATGGAAAGAAGGTAGGTTGAACAAGTGTATTGAAATAATGGAACATATATGCAAAATATGAGTGTTAGTCAGCAGATAGAAATGTCGTCCGAACTGTCAGGTTACACTACGTCCCGACTGCTTCCTTAGGAGGTCTCACAGGTTAGTATTTATGAAGGAGGAAGAGTTCATTCTAATGTAGATAGGTCACCATAACACAAACTGGACTGCTCATGCATAGCTGCACTTGACATTTTCTAGAACATTTTGCAGAGATTGCTGGCAGTTCTGAATGGAGTGAGGGCTGAACTACATCACTCCTTCTGATAGATATTGAAGTTGAGGTTTCAGTGAGTTATTGATCAGAAAGTTTCCTTCATATGTCTGCTCACTTCATGGAAATAATCGAAGATGCTCCCATCCAATCCAACCAGATGGTGAGCTTGGACGTGGTGGGTTTGTTCACCAAGGTACCAATGGAGGAGGCACTAAGTAGTCAGAGACAGATTGGCCTCTGACCCATCTCTAGAAGAATGGACCAGTATTCCAATAGATAATCTGATGGAGATGTTGACTTTCTGTACACAAACAACACACTTCGGAATGGGATCACACATATATTGATAGGATGAGGGCTCATTATCACCAGCAATGACGAATATATACATAGAATACTTTGAGGAAGTGGCATTAGAATCTATATCTCTAAAGCCAACTCTATGGTTAAGGTACATAGATGACACCTTCATACTCTGGCCATGCCAGGAAGATGTTCAAGTTCTAATGAAATATATGAACTCAATAAGACCTTTGATACAGTTCACGATGGAGAAAGAGAGTACCAACACACTCCTATTCCTGGATGTTTTAATATCTTGAACAGAGCATGGGTTCAAGACATCCATATAAAGTAAACCGACATTCACCAGACAGTACCTCAATTTCAACTCCCACCATCCACACAGTATAAAGAAATGGGTCGTCCATTGCTTACAACACTGAGCAAAAGTCATAAGACACATGAGATAAAGAATTGGTCAGTATAAGTAGTACCCTACAATGTAACAACTACCCTGGTTACATGGCAGCAGCCCAAAAAAACTGGGATAGGTGGGTACAAGAGGAGGAGGACAACAACTCAGAAAACAGTCTGCCTGCCTTATGTGAAGGGATTATCAGAGAAAATACAAAGGATTTGCGGTCCATATAACATCAGGACAACCTTCAGAAGCTGGACGACACTTTGCACATATCTCTCCTGAGTAAGACCCCCCCCCATAGAGGAGAACATGACTAAAGACTGTGTGTATGCTATCTCATCCAGCTGCGGAAAGAAATATAAAGGGGAGACAGGCCGCCCCCTTCAAAAACACCAGAAAGCTTTAAATTTGGAAAATCAGGCATGGCTGACCACATATGGAGAGAAAAGGGAGATCACCACCCTCTGTGGGATCATAGACAAAGAACACCATTGGAAAATTCGTAAACTTAAGGAATCAGCACATATGCTAGGCTACAAAAATCTCCCGAGTCGACCAAGCATAGAAATGAATACAATAGGGGAACCAGTAATAAGGAGTGCCAGAGAAAAGCGATAACAACAAAAAAAATGCAATATGAGCTTTGGTATAAAAAAAAAAAAAAAAAAAGGTGGCTGAAGACATTAAGACATCTGTGTATGAATTTCTGGGTATTAACCCAGAAATTCATACACAGATGTCCTCAAGGACACATGGCACAGTGGATAAAGGCGTTAGATCCAGTAACAGGACCCAAAGAGAGTGAGTTCAATACTTGGCTAAAGCAGTGGAGAACTTGAAGAGGGTAATTAACAGGAGATAATTGACTAGTATATAGTCTACCCCCAGTAAGCAAAATAAAGGGTTCAGTTTGACATTCCAGCCACCTGAAGAAGGCTGTTAAGTAATAAGTATGGCAAGTCCAAATAATGAAAACGACAGAAGACACTTCTGTCATTTTCACTGAAAATATCAGAACCCCTAATTCACATGCCCCCTACTAGGGGAATATTCCATAATAGTCACAAATTTAGCACATTTGCTCTTTCCATAATAGTCACAAATTTAGCACATTTGTTTAGTAAGATTAGGAAACGAGGCAAACTAGAGTGAATGCTAGTAAAATATCTGGGATTATGAAAGAAGGAAGGATTATTGTAGTTTACCTTACAGAGTCCACTTCTGACTTCCCTCTTTATATATACAATTTTGTATATTTATATGTACAAGTCCTTCTGCAGAAGATGATCTATTAGAAATTTTTTTTTTTTTTGCACTGGCTCAGAGCTCATCCAAGACAGTTCCTGAGTCTTCAAGTTTCAGACTTTACTTGTCCATTTTGTGCATGTTGAACTGCTTGATTTAGTGATTCTGTTCCAGATCACTCTGCAGTAATCATGTCTGTTCACCCAGTCATACCCTATCATCATGACAGATTTGCTAAACAAGCAATCGACTTTACGTTATTTTATTTTCTTAAGATGACTTGTCATTATTGGACAAAGCTGCCAAAGGTCACAAGGGGATGAAGTCAGAGTAAGATCCACTTTCACACACCGAAGATAACAGCCAGTGTTTGCAGGGAGAATTCACTTATTTTCCAACAGCAGTTCCGGTGGCAGTGCATTTAACACTGTGGCAACCAGCAGGTATACTGTACCAGCCTGACAATGCTTTCTGTACAGAAAAAGAACAAATCCCTCTTATCACAAGTCTTCTTGTATATCTGTAGTCACACTATCTAAACAGTGGAACATCTGATCTTTGTACCATCTACGTGTGTATAGGTTAAAAAAGATAACAGTATTATTTACTCAACTTTACTTAAATTAAATAGGTGACCTAATGACATAAATCTCATCCCAGCCAGCCATACAGTGTTACAACATAAACAGAAGGCATACACACAATTTTTTACACTAGTTTTCCCATACCGACAAAAAGTAAATGAATGATATATGCAATGATTTTTATCAATTTTTATTAAATTTTGTTGTGCACAATTTTCACATTTAAGGCTTTAAACATATTATCCAATTTAAAAGTAGCTTATGTATAAATAGATCTATTAATGCAAAGATGGTGCTAAAACTCATATCAAAACGATTAATTTATTCAATGTGACTTCCAGTTGTTTTCAATTGAATTCTCAATATAACCATGAAAAGCTGCACAATCCTTAATCACAAAGTCCTTGTAAAATCTTAGCCCACTCCTCCTTGATGGCAGTGGTAACCTACTCCGAAATAATCCAAACATCATAGTCTAGTCAATTCAAGGCCAGATTGTAGGAGAGCCAAAAATTAACAAAGTTAACATTGTAGAAATCCTGTGCTTTCTTGGCTGCCTGATTGTGAGCATAACACAAACTTAGTTGTGCTCTTGGTAGTAGCCCTTGAGCAATGGCAAAACATGGCACCTTAGGACCTTATGGTAGACATCAGCACCTATCTTTACTCCAAGCTTGTAGAAGAAGAGAAACAACTTTTTTCTGTCAGGTCACAACACCAAATACCTGGACTAGATGTTTGTTCCTGAAAATGGTCTTTGCCATCAACTGTTGACTAAGATACCAATCATTTCAGCTGCTCAAAAGCATCCAATGTGAATTGCAAACATTTTTTATAACAGCACCAAAAGAAAATACAAAGGTGGCCAGAACTTTTTGTCTGTCTTGCTATTCCAGAGAGTTATCTTACATCTTCCTCTCTTGTTCAAAAGACCCGTTATAAAATATCAATTATGAAACCGATTCCAATAGGGTCAGTGTTACATCTGTAGAAAAAGATACAAAATATCCGCTGATAAGCTGAAATTTATGCACTAAAACCTTTTGCATGGTACTGTATTTTTCATAGAACAGAAATATTGTGTTAAAGGAACTCTGCAGATAAATAAACATTTACAGTAACATATCTAAACAAAAATTGTTTCCAATTATGATAGTCTCCATTCCATAAATGAAAATTAAGTAGAGGATTAATAGTAAATCTTTACTTAATTTTACCTTTCATATTCATAAAAACGTTTTGCAAATTTTTTCAAATACAATAGAATTGCAAAATTATGATGATTTGGCAATGAATACAATAATTTTTAGCTAAGCATTGCCTGAAACTTATCAAATTCATACTTAGCTATTTTCCATAATCAATCCTCTTGTAAGCATTTTATACTAACTGGGGATAGACAGGTCAATACAAATATATAAATGAATGGCCAAATAAAAACCAAAATATAGAATTATTTTTCAACATCAAATTTAATGAAGAACATTAAACTTATCTTTTATCTTATTCCAGAAAACTACAGAATTCCATCCTCCCAGAAATTATGTTTCAAGGTAAATAACCGCTCTACAGGCCTTTTGCAGTCTTCCAGAATTAAAAAAAAATGTATTCAAACATTATCCTGATAGAATAATTCCAGATATTTTACATCAGTTAGTCTAATTGTGAATAGTGGTTCATATCAATTTGTTTTTGGGGAAGTAACTCACGGTTGAAAACTCTTCCATATAAGGGAGCACAGAAAAGTTTAATAATCTTGGGGGTATGCAACTACAAATTCCAAGTCATGCAGTAGAAAACAAAAACAAATCCACACCTGATGACACAAACTTCACAATACTTGAAACTGGTTTCCTTGAATTTATTTTTCACAACCACATCCAAACACATTGCTAATAGTTCATGTCCAGGCCTAGCTATATAATTTTTACTCCACAAAAATAGCACCAGTCTTTATCCACAATCTAATGAATGTTTATTAGAATACCTCTTTAAAACATCAAGGTTTCTTTCTAATAATATACCAAATACATAACTGTCAATGGCAAAAGCAGCTAAGTACATGTTCCTGCTAAACTCTCCTTTATCTCATCATAAATACAACATGGAAGTGGCCTTTTTTCCTTCTGAAGCTTCTTCACAAAGGAAGCTGCTCTTGTTCACCCTCACAAAGGAGTCACTGCTGTGTCATCATTAAATGGGCTCAGTTGAATTTTGCTTCACTTGCAAAAATGAGAGCATCATGTGAGAATTTCTTTGACATGGAATAGATTGAGGGCTAAATCCTAGTCACTTTGTCCCAAGAAATTTGTGACAAGCAAGGTGACTAAGATTTAGCTTACAACTGATGTGCATCATCAGTTTCACCGAATACACCATATCAATGCTCTTCACTCAAACCTTGTATTGAATAGATTGCATTAGCGAGTGTTAGAGTTTCTGCTTTTCATACTGATTGGTATGTACTGTATGTCTTGTGTTTTGTTGCAAAAAGATCTTGGCCAAATCCACTTTGCAATCATGAGATTTTTTTAAAGTATTCTTGGTTAGGCTAAGAGCTTTCAGCACAAAGCTCATATATGCAGCAGCCCCTTTTGAGCGCTGGCCAAATGTGTATATTGTCACTATACAACTTATCTCCCTTGTACCTGAAAGCACATTCTGCTGCCTCAAGAGAATTACTAACACTTGTAAAAATGTTATTTCTGTTATTTTAAGATGAAAACAGCACACTCTAGATTCAGAATGAGGTTAAACTTTCATTTACCAATACCATTTTTCATTGTTCTACACTCTACATGAGGTGTATCTTGTAAACTCGCATGCATTTTGTGATTTTTTCCAATCAAAAATGGCCACATCTACAGCCAATGAAGCCTTTAACCAAAGAATTCTTAGATTCAGAGTGATAACAATTTGAAAGACTTTACTTTGGCAAACATAGATGTAGTCGGAGATGACCAGAATAGTGACAGTGAAGAAAGTAGTGACAGAAATACTTTTATTCCAGTAAGGAACTTTTCAAAACGGTGTTAACATGCCAGCAGAAGAAACACTGTTGAAAAATTATATGATGCTGACAATAGGACATTTAAGTCAACTGGATGAACCTGAAGTTGTCAAGACTTAGATCCAGGGTTTTGCAGCTCAGGCTAGGGCTAAAAAATTAAGACAACCAGGCAAGAGGAGGAGAAAATGAAACGTGACCTCTTTCAGCAGGCTGTGAAGCTATAATGAAAATTTGTTATGGCATAGTCCAACAAATTGGAGGATTTGACTCTTGTTGAAATTTCAGTAATTATAAAAAGTTTACAGACTAAAAATAATCATGTCATAGTGGAAAGAACCAAATTTCTGTCCTTTAAAAAGAAACAAGAGGAATCAATTATGCAATATCTTCATAGATTAAGAGAACCTAGCAGATTCTGCAAACTTCGAATTCAATATTTGACTATTGAGAATGAATTGATTCAGAGTTTATTGAAGGTATGGCTGATACATTTCATAAATATAGGATATTGGACAAATTACAACTGAATAATTAATCTAACTACAGGTGTAGAAGTTATACAACAGCTGGAACTGATAAAAAAATAATTCTATTGAGGACAATGTTAAAATATACAGTATAAAAAAAAAAAAAAAAAAAAAAATGCAATACCGTAACTATGAACATGAAATTGACAGAAAAAAAAAAAAAAAATTGCCCCACTTTTGAAAATATTTGCAACAACTGCAAAAAAAAAAAAAATTATTTTCAGTTTATATGAAAAGTTAAAAACAAAATAGACAGTATAGAAAAACAGAAAGAGAATTGATGTTTTTTTTTTTCAATACAAAGACCTAAGAAAAAGAATATTTTTGAAAAAAAATTAAATTAAATGGCATGAGGTTTCCAATACAAGTGGATATGGAGAGTGAAGTCACTGATCCCAAGAAATTTTCAACAAATGGGTAAACAGAAATTGAGAAAAAGTCATCTGAAATTGAGACAATTTGATGGTTCTTTTATAAAAACCAAGATACTTCAATGGAACTTTTGAAACCTGTGACCAATTTACTATTATTCCTATTACAGTAGTGGAATATAAAAAATTCATGGACTACTAGGTATAGATGTTCTAAAAGGTGGATACATTGAAATTAATCAGCAACTTAAAATCAGAGAAAGTAAAAACTGGAGTGTTAAGGGAGTATAAAGCAAGTGTACAATTAAATGAAAACAGTAACCACTTATTTTGAATCTCAAATTACCTATTCACCTTCTACTTTTTTCCAAAGTTAAAAGACTTTATAAAGAAATAAGGTATAAATTAACGAAAGAATGGAGATGTGATAGTACCACCAGTAACAGTAAGAGACATTTTAAAAGTGTACATGATTTGCATTGTGGAATAATGGCCGTGCAGAGGAGATTAAAATTGGGGGCATGGTGGCCAGAGTAGTATCACAATATAAAAAGGTATGTACACAAATGTCCAAAATGTGCAGAAATAAAGACTTTTTACAAAGACTACACTACTACCTAAAGGAACAGAGCCATAGTCATGTGTTCATATTGGCTTTTCTTGAAATGGGGTCTCTGAAACATTAGTTACTAACAATGCACAAGAATTTTGTGATGGGGATCTATGCAATTGATGGAGTCAGATTGGCTGCTTTCCTTACAAAACACCACTGCATCACCCACAATCTAATAAGATTACAAAAAGAAAAGTACAGACAGTGAAAATGGGATTAAAAGCACTTTCCCCAAGTAGAGATACTATAGACAGTTACTTAGCATGGTTACTGCTTAGTTATGGGATGATTGCACATGCAGACAGATTACAAAGCCCATATGCATCAATGGATAAACAAATGATCTCCATTAATAATGTCTTACTTAACAAATGAAAAGATGTGGTATAAGAAAGACAAAGTAGCAAGTCCTGAGAGAGCTAACTTCATCATGCAAAGAGAACATGACAACCATGACATCAAAGAAAGGAAAAAGCCCAATGACCAACTGTGACCAATTAAAACCCAAAATTGAAGAGGAAGAGGTGATGGAAGTTCTTCAGACCAAGATAATGCAATAGAAGATGAGCCTATGGATGATAGCAGAAGTGACTCAGACACAGAAGATGATGCAATGAGACCAAAATTAAAAAGAACAAGACAAACCTCAAGAGGGAGAGGAGCTAAGAGTTTCTAAAAAGAAGTGAAAGAACAAGGCATTAAACAAATTCAGTTCAAGGTGTAGTGGATTGGTAAATATGTAGAAGAGATAAATTGTATAGTAAAGTAAGAGACAAGAGAAGTTGCCTATTGATCACGTGTCATAGGACAACACAATTTAATTAAAGGTGAAATGTAAAATATGATAAAACAGCTACGTTTCATCACAATCACTCATTTTCTATTCTTCAAGTACTGAGAGATATCTGTTAAGAAATGTGGGAGTACTAACAACTTAGCAGTAATGATATAAAGAAAAATCCTTGAAGATAGTTCTGTAAAATATTTATGCAATATCAAGTGTGAACATATGGAAAATTCAGGTCATATCTTACCAAAGATAAAACTCAAAAAAAATCTTTTTTTTAAAAAAAAAAAAAAAAGTCATGCTTGCATAATTTAATAAAACAAGTTATTTTCTTTGGACTGGACAGAAAAAAATCTACACTTTTTTTTTTTTTTTTTTTTTAAATCAGTTGTAATATTTCAGTGTAGTTTTGAAATTCATCCAGTTGCTGGTTGTCACAAGAGTTTCTTCTTATTAAATAAAGACATATTTGAAGAGTCAAATGTAAAGTTTAATTCTGTTTTTGAGTGTGAACATTTTTTTTTTTTTAAGAAATATTTTATTTTCCTTTTAGCAACAGTTAGATTATTTTTAGTATGGATGTATAAAAAAGAACATAATTCTGATATCTCACCGACTACTATTCAATATCAGATTATTTTGTAGGTACCTCAAAAGGAAGTGATACCTAAGGTGTAAAAATGTATTTTTAAAAAATACAAAATCTTTCTTGAAGCTTTTACTTTAGTTTTAATTTCAAGCTAATAGATGAAATTTAAGTTTTGGAATGAGCATAATACTTTCCTGTATTTCAAACTGAATTTAAATTGATTTGAGTCATTTTTTTCCCTTGATTATCAGTAAAATCAATACTGTCGAATCTGTCAACATCATTCTGTTCATTAAAAAAAAAAAAAAAAAAAAAAAAAAAAAAAAATCTTTCAAAAATATAGTTTTCTAATATGTTATTTGAGAAAAATTAGCTTTTTAACTCCCCACTAATCTTAAAAGTTTAAGAAAATATTCTAAGCAATTTAATATTTTAATCAAATTTTAGGTATATTTTTGTATTTTAGGTAAGTTACGAAGATGGTTGTCAAGGAAATGTTAGAAAATTACCAATAAATTTTAACTTTACTATAGTTACCACTCTTATTTTCTGATAATGTTAGACTTGAATATCCATATTTCATAACAAAAAGAACAAATAGGAATGGAATCTAACACATTTCACTTTTATTAAAGCTTCATCACAGAATGAGATATGGAAAAAAAAAAAATGAAATTCTGGTGTCTTTAGTTTTGTATTTGGTTTTCATCAGTTAATCATGTTTCACATGCATTCAACTTGTTAGACATTAGTAAAATTTATGGAGTTCCAAATTCAACTAGAGATGTGTCCCTTTGAAGATCCAATAAATTAACAAATTTCAAGCCTAACTGAAAAAAAAGGTAGATATTGCTTTATGTATTTAAGTGTATAATAATTCTAGTTTGTCAATGTGCAATTCAAATGATAATGTACATTCTTCAGTGTGTGTGTGTGTGTGTGTGTGTGGTGCAGACATGTTTGGTGGTTTTTCACATACTGATTTGGTAACATCTTTTATGTATATACCATTTGTTTCAGATAACACAAGTTAGATTCTTTAAAAATGGGTCCAATAACAGTTGCTGATGTAATATTATGTAAATAAGGATAAGCCCTACATTGCATTTGAGACTGGTGGGGCCCTATACCAGTTACTAATGAAGTGGCTTGTTTCCAAAGAATTATTGACTCCTTTATTAAAGAAAATCAACTTGCTGAAACGTATGCTTATTTAGACAATGTTAAGATTTGACCAAGCCAGAACATTTCTCCCAACATTCTCCAGGTCTTATTGTGATATGTTATGATAAACAATATCCATAAGGTTTTATGTAATCTGGGAGTTAGGCACTTGCTTCATTTTGTAAAGATAAAGAATATGCCCTATTTGGTAAAGGATGTGCAACAAGTAATAAAATCTTATCAGATATGTGCTGAATGCAAGCCAAACTCATCAACCACTTGATTAAAGCTACTCGACCTTTTGAGTGAGTGAGCATAGACTTTAAGGGAACAAAAAGGAATTGTTATTTCCTCAACATTATAGACAAATACTCTAGGTTTCCTTTTGTGTTCCTTTATGCAACTATAACTACTTCAACCATTATTAATTTGTTATCTCAATTGTTCTATTTTTGGTATGCCTGCTTGCTTACAATACAGACAGGGGTCCGTCCTTCATGAGTAGAGAACTGTGGGCAAAGGAAAGGGGGGGTTGCTTGTAGTAGAACTACAAGTTAAAATGATAAAGGTAATAGCCAGGTAGAAAGATATAATGGAGGACAAATAAATGGCTTGGAGATAACATAATCTGTCTGCACAACATTGGCAAACAGTCATGTCCGACATTTTACATTCAATATCTGTATATCTCTGAGATGAGGTATTATGATTATTTATGATTATTTACATTATTTGGACTGTCATCCTTATCTTCATTGCTTTACATTCAATTCACTTATTACTCTGCATAGCGACTAATCCAACACCATATGAGAGGCTGTTTAGTTACCCCTGCTGTTCTTTCAGAGATACTGTTCACACCTGGTTATGCACCTGTTCTAAAATGAAATGTTCAGGTGAACAAGACTGATCTGTTGGTCAAAAAGGTGGAGCTTACTGAAGCAAATTTACTGTACACCTACATTCACTACAAAGACGGCAAGGAAACAATGGTAGCTAATAAACATCTATGCCAGTTGAAACCCGTTGATAGAGAATCCCAGGAAATATCCAATGGGACTAACTACCAATCATGCCCAAAGAAACTTACATAAAATTACATTTCTTAATTACTGCGAATCTTCTGATCCGTCAAACTGATACAATTTACAACAAAAAAAGATCTCATAAGGACACTTAGGAAACCCGAGGTGGCTTTTAACATTTTATAATATTTTAACAACTTAAATGTACAATGCTATTATAATTAAAGAAATAAATAATTGTATTAAAAATTCATTTTTCATGGAAAAAATTTTTTGCTTTCAGAAAATATTGTCCATATACATAAAAGCAAATAAAAGCATTTGAAATTAAATAACACATTTGTTTTATTGAGTTTTGTATGTTACAATTCAGAGCTAAATAGTTTCCAAAGTTTCATTAACATCCGACAATTATTTCTATTTTTGCAAGATTTTCCAAATTAATGTGCGTCATACAAAAAAAACATACTAAAAATTGTCTATATTATTTTACTAGTTCCAGTGATACAAGTTTTTTTTTTTTTTTTTTTTTTTGTTTTTTAAAAAAAAAAAAAAAAAAAAAATCAAAATTTAAAATGTTCTAAAAAGAAAGAAAAATTTAAAAATGGTAAATTTCTGTTTCCCACGAGTGCTAATATCCCTTCTAATTTTTCCAAAATAGTTTTATTTCCATGCAAATGTACATGCTGAACTCGAATCAACAATTAGATCATGAAGAAACCTACCTTTTGGATGCAACTTTTCTTCCCCCCCCTCCCCACGTTACTATTATTACATTTTTAAGTAACTTTTTTTCTTAAGTAGGCAACTTCTACATGATCTTTGAAAAGGAGTAAAAAAAGCTTATGCTTCAGCTTATTCCTGGTTTCCTGTGTAGGAGTGGGTTCCGGTTCTTTCATTCACAGTAGGTAGCCCCTTTTTGTGTCTTAGTGGTACCCGGATATAAGAGAGTTATCGGGACCGGATAAGTCTCTTATATCCGGGTTTGGTCTATTTTGTTTAGGTAAGTATGGCTCTAATTTGCGACCAGAGAAAATCTCTTATATCCGGGTTACACTATATTACCTTGTTTGAGGTGATAAAGAAATCATATTCCGAATTTTTATTTACTTTGTTTTTTCCCTTCAAATCACTAAAAAAAAAAAAAAAAAAAAAAAAAAAAAAAAAAAAAAAAGGCAATAAATTTTTAATACGTTGCTAAGAAGAACCATAACATTTCAAAACTACAAAATTTGTCCCAGAAGAAGCGTGTACTTTTAAATAAAAAGTAAAAAAAAACTATTTAATTAATAGAAATTGGGTCAAACACAATTTTCCCTCATGTTTTGTATTTTTCACAATGTAGATGTCAGCTTTGGATTAAAAACTTAATTAGTGGAACAACTTTTTACAAACTTCGCAATCAATAATTCAACACTCACCAGTGAATCACTAGTAATCTTGCTAATACTTTAACTTTTTAGTTTATTAAATTTTAATTTGACAGTTTAACATCGGCTTATTCCCAAATAACTTCGAGTGCACTTTATACTTCTTTTTGGACATATTTAAAAAAACCGTGTACACCACGAAGTACACAACAGCATTCCTTCGTGTGATATACGGTCATATCCGGTAAATAAACAGGGAAAAAAAACGAAAACAAAGAAACTTAGGACAGAAGTTCACGTGATAACGAGATTTCATAAATTACATAATTAAAACTTGTTACGTTTCGTTGTTGTTTAAAAAGTGTTTCATCCCAGTTGTAAATACAAATTGATTAACTTATAAGTTAACGCATTCACATTCATTTCAGTACCTCATCTTTTCAGGTACAAATTATCAATTTCTATCGGAAATTTTAACACTTACCACATATAATGAGGTGTATATTTTAAGGGATTCTTTAAGGCTGACTTTGGCAATATCTTTGATGGCATGCCCACAAAAAGGAGTCCAAGTGTGACCAATTTCGTAGCAGCTGTACGAAAGTGTCACAGGTTTGCTGTACGTCGCCATTTTAACCTTTGACATCTGATTTTCAACCAATCATATACTACCTTGTATTCAGTCCGACTATTAGCAGGTAATGGGCGTCTGTGTATACAATCATTGTTTCGTCTATGAAAAATTAAGAAAAAAATGAATGTAATTGGCTTTCGATAAATTGTTTTTGTGATTTGAAAGTTAAATTAAAAAATTGTAACACTCATCTGTCGTAATTTATCAGTTAATCTTCCCCACTTCTTCAGCAAAAAGGAAGATAAAAAAATAATGTAATTTATTATTCACACTGATTTCTGAAGTAGTGCAAAAGAAAGCAAAAAGGAAAAATAATACTTTACCCACTGCTCGATGTATACTGATTTAGCGAAGTGTAATCTTTCCCCACTCTGCCATAAATGCAGCTCACATCCACCTAATAAATGTTCCTCCCTAGTGGTTTCGACTTACTCTCGTTTTCTCCTAATTGCCCGTTCGCAAGAAAGAAGTTAAGTTTATATAACTTTCTTTCACATCACTATTTCTTAAAGAAAAAAGGTACTACCTGTTAATGTTAAGATTGGATATGCAGTTTTGCCGCAGTTATGAAATCACCGTTATTTTTTTTTTCTGCAGTTGTAACTGTAATGGACATGGCCTATCTCCCGGAGGGGGGAAAAAAGGTACAAATTCACCTGTGCCATACACGGTCTTGTAAATTACCTAGTGCCTTAGAGGACTAATAAATGCCTGTAGCTGGGCGTGAAAAAAATCTGCATAACTGACTGTGGCACACATAAAAGCCAGCAGATTTTTCCTTAGGCTCCACGCATCATGTCCAGTCTACGAAGGGAGAACCTGCAGTGGCCAATCGCGAACGTTCCCGCCGGAAAAGTGTTGCCCATGAGGACTACCAGACCTGCTTCGCCGCGGCTCCGTTCAACAGAACAGGCCTACCAACTACTCCAATCCGACTACACATCGTTGCCTGGGAAACCCACTGCCGTCACCTCGACGCGTTTACAAGGCATTCCCTTCGCAGTCTATCATCCATGTCAATCCGACAACACATCGTCGACTGGGCATCCCACCGCCGTCGTCTCGGACTACTCGACGCCTTTACAAGGCATTCCCTTGCAGTCGTCACCGCGGCCCCGTTCCATAGAACGCAATATTTACGTTTAGTAAATAGTAATTAGTAATATTTACGATTAGCCTTTTTCAGGTGAAAAACGCATTGATTTAGAAATTTTTGAAAAAAATTAAATTGTCGGATTTTAAATAAAACTTTCAGGACTTATTTACAAATGAATGACGTTATTTTTTAAATTCTTTTTAGAAAATCGTTGTAAATAGTTTTTTTTTTTTTGTTTTTGTTTTTTTACACATATTACCCCACCCCCACTTATCTAATTTTATGAAATTTCGAAACATTAAATTTAAATCTCAAAATTGTTTTTATTAGTTAAAATCATGACTCCTTGGAGAATGTAAATCAGTAAATTTTTTTTTCAAACTACTACGCATTTCCCGAAAATCTGTTCTGAATTGCAAAATAAAAAATGCAATAAAACAATGACATTATTTAATTACAAAAGATTTTAATTGCTTTTATAAATAAGATTTATTAAGGACACTATTGTTTTAAGAAAATAAATTTTCGATTAATTTTTACAAGAATTGTTTTCATTTTGTTTTAAATTTTAATTATATTGATTTAAATCGTTTAAAATTCTGCATTACTTTAATCCGGTTATGTGGTATTTTTATTAAGTGAAAATTGTATTTACAAAACAAAAATTGAAAAACTTAATAATGTCGTCTTGCACCAAAATTTTTTAAATTTAATTTTTTTAGTGTCGAAACATTCCCATTTTCGTAACTATGGATGTCCGTCACATGTTTTAAGAGTTTTTTCTGAAAAATTTGGCCGTCAGCAATTCATTTCTGTATTTCATCGTGTTTACGTCTCAACAAAGAGGTCGTATGCCCTTTAAAATTGTAAAATTGTAAAATTTAAAGTAATTTTTATATTTTTTAATTCCTATTTCACTAAATATTTTTATTTTATGTATTTATTTTAGTGTGGATCATATGTTGCGGGCCCGATAAGGATGTCACCCCCGCAAGCTTTTTTGAAGAAAGGTGTGAACAGCCATGACAATGAGCGGACAAAGGCAGAGGTTTAAAAATAATAAACGTCTATTTTCATTTATCCAAAATGTACAAGAGTGTACTGTCTGGAGAGATATATTTGTATCGATATCTGGTCCGGTATGACTGGTTTCCTTGAGAAGTTGATTCGATTGTATCTGCGAAACGAGTATAGAGTTGTCAGCGGCGGTAGCTGGTCAACTGCCGGGTTGAAGAATTGTCGGCAGCAGTAGCTGGTTGATTGATGACGCACGAAGTTACGTTGGGTCGGTTAGGTTAGAACGAGTCCCTAAACAGGGCCGAATCAGTGTAGCGATACGACTTCCAGGGCTGATCAACCGCGAAAGCGGGATCGCGCCGAAGGGTAACACTTAACGAAAGCGAAATCCCTAAACAGGGCCGAGTCAGAGTAGTAATACGACTTCTAGGGTGGACCAACAACGGAGGCGGGATCGCGCCGAAGGGTAGCACTTGACGAAGCTGGAGTCAGAGAGGCGATATGTCTTCCAGGGCGGATCGACCGCGGAAATGTGATCACGCCGAAGAGTATACCTCGACGAAGCCCGGGAGCTCACAAAGGTAGCTTACTGGTATTTATTGTACATATAAATACAATCGTGTCACAAGGCCGAAAAAAAGAGGAGAGGTTAAGGATGGTCTTCACTATCTTATACCTAGCTAATCCGACGATTCACGACCCATTCACTCATTACAATTGGTACATTCACCACAAAAATTCGTACGTCACCAATCATTCCTCCATACACCATAATACCACATCTTCTCCAGGGGGCCCTACAAAAGGCCTTAAAAATTTAATGATAATGAATTATTCACTGGGGCCCAGTGTCCATAATGCAGGCAATGACTCCCGGAGCATTTGGATAATTACGGGGGTCTTCCACCGATTTCCCATCTGCGCTTGACATTTCATACAAAAGACCCAATTTGGCCTTCTTTTGGCTGGACAGTCCCTTCTTGTATTCTTCCCAGTCCACCCTACAAATTGATTCAGATCCAGAAAACAGTTTTTTTTTCTTTTTTCTTTCTAGTAGCTTTGGAGTGGTGGGGAGGGGAAGCAGTTGTCGAATGAGTGGGTGTGGATAAGGAACTGAGGGAAGAATTTGAGGGGTGGGGACAGAGCACGCGAAGGAGAAGGGAGGCTCTTAGATTTGGATACTTCAATCGATTCTTTTGGGGAAGTAGGCACGGAAATGGACCTGGTTTTGTCCATGCCCCTCTCCGCCCTACTACGCCTGGAGTGCTTTTGCGGTGTAGTTTCTTCCTCCTCTCTACTTCTCTTTAGAGAGGCTGCCCGAGGTGGAGGCATTTTGCCCACCTCCATTTCCACCTCAGTTTGCTGCTGCTGCTGTTTTCTTGGTGTCTGCATTTGTGTTACCTCATTTTCGGGCTTCTTTTTACTTCCATTTTTTTTCTTTTCATTCTTCACCTGCTGCTGTGTTGTTGGTGGTGGTTGTTGTTTCTCTGTAGTCTCCTTCTTTTTGTGTGGAGAGAGTACGTTCTTCGCCTTCCTACTACTTCCCACCTCTTTCCAGGCACCATCGGGGTCTTTGTCCGCTACCCACTCCACCACGGTCGCTGCAACTACTGCTGCTTCTGTTGTAGCTGTGGGCCAAGTTGCGGGCTGAGGACGTTTCCCGGGGCATTCCTTAGCCATGTGCCCCAAGACACCACACGACCAACAATACGGTCTCCAGCCCTCCACTACGACCCACATTTTTCTCTCTCTGTACAACAAGATATTGGGTATTTGCCCAAAATTCGTTCCAGTCAATGTGACTTGTAGTTCGACATCGCCTGTCGCGATGCCTGACTTTCCTAATAGAGCCGTCACCTCTTCCACGTTTCCGAATTTCGAGAAGAAGGCCCCCATTCGGTCTTCCGAAATATGCACGGGCACGCCGTGGACTGTGATCTTTTTCTTACGAGTGCCCATGTACTCCGTTTGCAGTCTCAGGTTTCTTGTGGTTAGCACACTGCCTGCTAGCTGTTTGGCATCCTGCTCCGTTGGAAGGAGAATGTCCCATATGGCATTTGTTCGTCTCACCAAAACCTTTGGATTAATTTTTAAGGTCTTCAAGACCTCTTCCATTGTTTCCCTGCTGACTCCAATTAATTTACGACTTTTGACGTCGGAGGTCAGCAGGGATACTATTCTAGTATTCACGGCCTCCAACGTCTCTGGGATGGTGAGGAATTCATTTTCCTTAAAAGAATCCTCAAACGTTTTTCTCTGCTCCGCATAATGGTCTGCATCTTTTTTCCGAGGCCTATTTTCAGACCAGGCCGTTTTTACTGAAGACGCCGGCGGTGTTGTATTTGCATTTTTCCCGCTCATGATCGTTCGGATCACCAAGACCGAACAAATAACCAGTTATTATTATTATTTTTTAAATTATTTTCACTACGGAAAAACAATGTCAAGAACAAACAAAATAAAACGAAAGAAGAACGTGGACAACCAAAGACAATAACCAATTCAAATAAATACGAAATATGTAATCATTACATTGTAATGCAAACAAAAACCGTGGGAGGGTGAAAAATGCAAAAAGGAAATATAAACAAACAAGAATAAAAGAACAAAATGCAAAAATATATTTGAACAGATAAACCGAAAAGAAAAAAAAATGAAAAATTCAAACGAGATTTTAGAAAATAAAAATTCAAAAACTTATCAGATTGTTCGTGAATAAACAGAAGTTCGTCAAACACACTAAAAAAAAAAAAACACTGATAAGTGGTAACACTGCCTCTATTAGTAGTAGTAGTAGTAGTCGACAAACTCTGGTAGCGTACAGATACTACACTTTGATCCGGGCCGAGCAGCTGATATTTATTATGCAAAAATACATAAATGTGGCACAAGGCCTAATAAGGGGGAAGGGTTGAGGCTGGTTATCACTTATCTTATCTAGCTAATTTGACACTGAATCGATCCTCCATATACTCCATAATACCGCATGTTCTCAAGGGGAATCTACAAAACGCGTCCCATGCCATAAAAATTTAATGATAAATTATTATATTTAAAAATCTAATCATAACGAATGAGAGGGGAGGGGGATGAACCCAATAACAAACTAAATGTAAAACACAAAGCAAACTTAACATAACTGATGTTAGTAAGGTCCGTGCAACCCACAAAAAGGAAAGTATTCTGCCCATTGGACACAATCAAGAGGCTCTCTCGCCAAGGGAGTGGGAAAAGGAGAAAATATAGACGGACATAGGAAATATAAAAGCTAACCCAGTCGAGATAAAAGGGGCCAAAACAAACTGGGGAGGTTAAGAATCTCAACTTGTATCATAACCAAAGATGCAGCCAGTAACAGGCCAGGAACTACACTTACTCACATTAACTAGGTACACAAAAGCTTGTCTAATCTAACCAAGGGGAGAGCTCCACAAGAAACCACCCCGATGTGACGTAGGTTGACTTAAAAGAAAAAATCAAGGCTATCCCCGTTCACACGAACCAAGCTCGCTTTAGTTACCCACATTTCGCTGAAGACTGTCAAATGCAAGCGTTTTCTATCAGTTCTAAATGTTCATTTTGAGCTGATGCTCAAAGAATCGGATTAGATCCTGATGAGAAAGACGATTGCCTCGCAAGACTTCCTCCTGTCGCGTCGTCCAAATCAGCATTCGGGACGTGGCCAGCAGCGTCAGAAACACCATTCATTTCACCCCAGAATATGGGGGTGACACAACGTCACACGCGTATGCGCGATCAATGAGCACGAGCTGTTCGGGAGCGAGACGAGCCGTCAACTCGCCGACATGATCCCATAAGGACGGACCCGGGGACAATTGTAGAAGGCGTGCGAAGCCGTTTCTTCTAAACCAAGGTCAAACCGTTCACAGTCCACCAAGTCTCATATAAAGACCATGTTATTGAGAGGCAGCCAATCGCCAGGTAAGCGAAAACTCGGAGTTACTGAGATAATCCGACGTTGGCGCCCAAGACCAGAAAGAGCGATACTCCTCCTCCGACAAGTCGACCCGTTTAAGTAGAGTACCCTTCATGGCCTCATTCACTAAATACCGATAGAAAACCCTCACTGGACCGAGGAATGATCGTCAAGGCGTACCGAGACTCTCGTAGGAAATCCGATTGATCTCGGCGTTTACGATGGCGCTCAACCCGCGAGATGGGGGGGGGGTCTGATAGTAAGGGAAGGGAATGCGTCCCTAACAATCCCCGCCATAATCGAATCTTCTGTCAAAGAACAGCGTAGGAAAGCCAACCTCGAAGGGCTCCAGAGAGGAAGTACGGACAATCAATAAAGAACAATCGGGAAAACGTATATGGTACACGCCTCCACCATGCGCTTCAACGACAACCTCCGTCGACGCCAAGTCTGACCGGTCGCGTCGACCTTTGCTCGTACTTTAGATCAATTTTTCTCCAGCTGGAGGTCGGGTCCAAACCACACTCCAAGAATGCGGACAGGACCGTCGGCCCAACCGAAGGGCCCCGGAAGATCACCCCCACTTCCAGGCACCTAACCACAAGCCGGACGACTTGTCGCGGTTATTCTTGGCCCCTGTCACCTTTTCGTACCGATCAAGCACCTTCAGTACCACCTCAATTTCGCTGCAGGACCACATGAAAGCAGATACGTCATCGGCGTACGTGGAAACCCTGGCTCGAGCCAGGAACGGAGATTCCGCGTAAGGCCGGGCTTCACGCCCTGTCTCAGCCGGCAAAGGAGAGGCCCCAACGCCAAAGCATAAAGTAGGGGCGAGAGTGGACAACCCTGACGAACCGACGTAGACAGCGCAAAAGCGCACTACAGCTTCCCGTTTACCTGTACCACAGTTGAGTTTGGACAAAAAAAAGGGGGGCTAAGAATATGTAGAACGATTTGTTCAAGTACTCCCTGGCTAGAGAGAGTAGAAAACCGTAGATATAAAATGACCCCTCATGTTGTTCAATGTTTGGGAAGCACTAATCCGCTGCTCTCAAGGTACGATTTTGGATTCAACCATATTGGGCTAATCGTCCAGTTTCTCGCATGTTGCTGGACTTAAATCTGCGAGATCTGGGGTTGTGAAGGTTAAAGTCGTTTTTCTAAGGAGCGGGTAATGGCAACCGCGACACATACTCTAATTAAGTAAATTTTTTGTTAGTAGATTTTTTGCTTTTTTTCAAATTTATTTTATCTATTTTTAATTTTTTATTTATTTATTTATTTTTGATAAAAACGTAAGGCTAAAGTAACTAAATCCAATAAAATATTAGAGAATTGCTGTAAATCTTATGATAATTTTTTTTTTAAATTACTAGGTAATTAAAACCCCAAAACAAAGCGTTCATATAGATTTCGTAAATTTCTGTCAATTTCTGGTCAAAATAAAAGATGTGAATCCAACAGGTCAACAAAAGGACAACAAAAACGAGAAATGTAAATTAATATAAAAATTTATTTACATGTTATATACACAAAATTCGTCCGCCAACAAGCCGAGCCGGGTGTGTAGTGGATCCTTCGCGACCCCTCCACTAGTTGACGATAGATGACTCTCCTAGGCCGAGAAAGTTCACTGGACCCTCAAGACTGATTGACACTCAAGGAAGAAACTCGATTTTTGCATTGCCTCCTTAGCTAGGCCTATCTCTGTGGAATCCCCACAACCTCTGCCTGGGAAAGACTATCCTTAAGAGCCTTCACATTGTTAGCCTTATCTAGTGCGAGCTGCTGGCTAAATTCGGACCTAATCCTATCCTGAAGTTCCTCTCATTTCCCGAGTCTTACTCCTCAGTGTGCCAGGTTGTGACACAAGTTCGGTTTTTAACGTGGGGACGCGAATGATTCCATTCGGGTCGTTTGTCATAGCTTGTCTAAGCTGGTCACAGCTAGTCATAGCCGGTCATACCACCGCTACGGAACAGGTGTTACGCAACGAGGGAGAGTGCAAGGGATGAGCAAATGTCTCCGGCACGGAACAAATACTACAGCCGCAGCATCTGCTCCGACGGGAACTTCCTCCTCCTCTCTATTACCGGAATTTACCTCAAACCATTGAGCCTGGTTATCACACAAGGTCGACTTTTAGTATACGTAACTGAGTGTTCCACACAGGCCGCTGGTTTAAGCTTGTCTTAGCTTGTGTAAGCTGATCATAGCTTGTCTAAGCTGGCCAGAGCTTGTCTAAGCTAGTCGTAGACGCTACAGAACAGATGTTACCAAACAAGACCGAAGATTCTTTTCACGCAACTGGTTACGGGGGTTGGGGGAAGGTCTCCGGTACGGAAC
Source organism: Acanthosepion lycidas (assembly GCA_963932145.1). Classification (NCBI taxonomy): domain Eukaryota; kingdom Metazoa; phylum Mollusca; class Cephalopoda; order Sepiida; family Sepiidae; genus Acanthosepion; species Acanthosepion lycidas. Next base: position 45,393,286 of record OZ010584.1, read on the forward strand.
ATATACCACAACCACAGTATCTACACCGACAGGAAGTTCCTCCTCATCTGTCTTCCCGAGATTTACTTTGAACACTGAGCCAGGTTGTGAAACAAGGTCGGTTTTCAACGTGGGAACCTGATTATTTCCATTCAGGCCGCTGTTCTAAGCTGGTTTTATCTTCTCTAAGTCTAACCCTACTCGTTTCAATTCTGTACTGTCTCCCCGGTGGTTCTGGCCAAAAAAGAAATCCATCCGATCTTCCTCCGGTGAACTGAAAGAGCCACCACTATTCGCCACGTTGTGAATTCTTGATCCGAACAGCAGTGTATCGATATCCCCAGAACGATCCGGTGGGAAGGGGAGGAAATGGCTGGGTATTTCGTTGAAAGGCAATCATTATTCATGCAACAAAAGTTTCTTGTCGTAGCCGCAAACACATGAAAAAGAAAAAAAAATAAGCAACTCCTGTTCCTGTACTGTTTTTTTATGTCTCTACCGAAGAATTTACACGAGTACAAAATGTTGTAACGAGATTCACTCGTTTGGGTCGGAAAGTCACAGAGAGAGAGCAGGAAAATTTCTGCCTAAACAATTTCGGCTGATCTAAGGAAAGTAATTCGTGGATCTTCGTCTGCACCCTACGATATAGCAGTCTGCTTTCTCGCAGCCTTGTTGACGAAGTTATCTGGATTCGTGCAGGTTCTATTTCGATCTCTTGGTTCGGATCGGTCTTGTTGACACAGGGCAACCAACAGACCAGACCAGCAAATTCCAACAAGCCGCCTCTTCCGCGTTCTGATCTCCGAACTCCGAACTCATCTGACTAACTCAAGCGTGCGGGCAGCTTATATAGAGAGAGGCGGAGCTAAACCATCTTTAGGCACCGCCCCCGAATTTTAATATGCAAATCGCCTGGACCACCATGTGTTTCCGCCTAATCTCCGGATCTCTGCGGGGAACCAGTTTTCAAGAGGTCAGATTCGGTGCTCCTGCTGGATCTTCCGCAGACAACGTATACTTAAATTTTGCCAAACCCACTTATCCCGTCTGGTTGAATTCCGATATTCAGACCACCCAAAAATCAAATTTGCCATTTATCACAAACTTTACTTTAACGAATCCGTCTCTTAATCACTTTGGAATTATTATATGTAATTAACTAATAACTCAACCCAAGAAACAAGTATTAAGCGAGAAAAAAAAGCAAGAGAAAAAAAAATAAACTTATTTCTGGAATTACTCCGGAATCCCTTCTACCCAAGTTATTAGCACCTTCATCCTAATTCTTTAGCACTGTTGATTACTAAATCCTCTTCGGGGTGGGGTGGGGGTCTCTCTCTCTCTCTCTCTCTCTCTCTCTCTCTGTCACAAAGATGGTCATAGCTTGTCTAAGCTGGTCAGAGCTTGTCTTACCCTGATCTTAGCTTGTCATAGGTTGTCTAAGCTCGTTAGAACTTGTTTTAGCTCGGTCATCGCTACAGATGTTATGGGAAAAGACCGAAGATTCCGTTCACGCAACGGAGAGAGGTGGGGGTGAAGGCATACGACACGGAACAGATACCACAACCTTAGCATTCAACTCCGACGGGAAGTTCCTCCTCCTCCCTATTCCCGAGATTTAACTTGACCCCACTCCACTCCACAGGTGTGACACAAGGTCGGTTTTTAATGTGGGGAACTGTGTTTCTACTTAGGCTGTTCTAAGCTGGTTTTAGTTTGTCTAAGCTAGTCATAGCCAGTCGTACTACCGCTATGGGACAGATGTTACGGAACAGAACCGAAGATTCTGTTCACGCAACTGAGTGGGGTGGGTGAAGGTCTCCGGCATGGAACAGATACTACAACCGCAGCATCTACTCCGACAGGAAGTTCTTCCTCCTCTCTCTTCTCGGGATTTACTTTGCCCTCCCCCCTCTCCTCCACTGAGACAGGTTCTGACAAATGGTCGGGTTTTAACGTGAGGACCTGTTCCCACTCAGACCACTGGTCTTACTTGGCCATAGCTTAAGCAAAAGTCTGAGGCCATTATGGCAGTTAGTGAAATTAACCCACTGTATAACGAAGGGGATCCTGTCTTATTTCTTGCCCAAATCGAGTCAGCTTGTGAATTGAGCGGAATTACCTCAAAAGAAAGAAAATTTAATTTGGCAGTTTCAAAGCTAATTTGCGAGGCCGCTCACAAAATTATAGAAATAATCCTTATTACACTTTAGGGAACAAACTAATTGCGAGTACTTCTATCTCTTAAGGGAATAAACTGTCCAAACTTTTCAATGAGGAAATCTCAAGAGACAACAAACCATCGCCATTCTTACGCCGCCTGTAGCGCTTAGCCGGAGAAAGCACAGACGACAGATGGCTTAACGGGCCATATTTTCCCCCAGCGCCTCCCTCCTACTTTTCATCGGTAGGGAAGGATACACCCATAGAGAAGTTGGCGGAGATCACCAATGACATAGCGGATGTAACTTCCGCCCACATGATGTCAACTCAAATGCTGACATTTGGAATTCGGAGTCAGACTACTTAGTTAAAATTTTAGAACCATAAAAGTGGTTACAAACAAAATTAAATGAATTAACCAGAAGAATGAATGAATTAACACTACCACATGCTACTAGTAGAGATCTCTTCACCCGTCGATAAATGGAAAGGATTAAATACCCTCTGTGTCAGTTACTCAGGCTCCGCATACTCTCTTCTATCACTCCTATCTGATCTCGCTCTATATTTTCTGTAACCCCTTGCGTCCTAGTGGCTTCCCGCCTTGCTTGGGATGAAATGCTTAAAAAAAAAAAAAAAAAAAAGTATGGGGATAAAGCTTATCAGTGTAAGCCACCCTATTCGTTCAAGCCGAACCAGGGAAAAGACTAAGTTGGCAACCGAAGTCGGCCCGGTGCGGTAGCGGGGTGGAAGTCTGTCGCCTATTATTTATGTCTGATCGTACTACTGGTATCCGTTTTCTGGTGAACAGTGGTGCACAAATTTTGGTAATACCTGCCAATAAAGAGAACAGATTAAAGGGGCCTCAGAAACTTACTTTTTAGGCCGTTAACAAATCGCTTATCCAGACTTACGGCTATAGCTGCCTCACATTGAAATTAGGCCCAGAAAGAAATTTCACACATCTTTTTTTTATTGTAGTAGATGTAGAGAAAGCTATATTGGGTGCTGATTTTTTTGCATAAATATGGCCTCCTTATTGATATCAAAAGACGTTGTTTGATAGATCCTGAGATTAATATTAAATCACCAAAATCTATTCAGAATATTATCCCGCTATGACTCATCGTGGCAAACACGGAGGTCAACCCTGAATTTTGCGAACTTTTAAAAATGTTCGAGGGTATCACAAAGCCGACCTTGTACAGGGAAACATTACCTCACACAGTTAAATATCATATTGCCACCAGTGCACCCCACAGTTTACAGCCGCCCTTAGCGGTTACCATCGGAAAAATTGAGGTCAGCAAAAGCGGAATTTAACCAAATGATAGAATTAGGAATAATACGTCCATCAAAAAGTAACTGGACTTCGCTATTACACCTTGTACCTAAAGGTAGAGGAAATTGGTGTGCATGTGGTGATTATAGGCCACTAAATGCTGTTACAAGACCAGACGTTACCCTATACCCCCGACGTATGATATAACAGCCATTGTGCAAGGAAAGAAGTTATTTATTAAATTAGACTTTATTAGGGCATACCATCAAATCACAGTCGAGCCTGAGCATATTCCGAAGACTGTGATAACAACTACTTTCGGGTTGTTCGAGTTCTTGCGTGTCCCATTCGGTTTAAGGAATGCAGCACAGTCCTTCCAGAGATTTATCGATCATGGTCTAGATTTTACCTGTGCCTACATTGATAGATGTACATATAGCCAGTTCTCCTATGGAGGAGCATATACAGCAATATATGCTTGTGTTCGAGCGATTTGATAAATTTGGTTTTGTTATCAACCCTGTGACGTGTGAATTTAGAAAATAGGAAATGATTTTCTAAGGCCGCCACATCAACTCTGCTGGAATTTCCTCTTTTCCGTCTAAAGTGGAAGCTATTTCCCAATTTCCCCCCCACCTGATAGCATGAAGAATTTGCGCTAATTTTTAGGGATGGTAAATTTTTCCGTCGATTCCTATCCAGCTGTGCGCAGATAGGCAAACCTTTCACGGATATTTTGACAAATGTCAGTAATTGTGGCATAGTTCTGTCGAAGTACGCCATGGGAGCATTTTACAGAATTAAATCAGTATTGTCCCATGCAGTGAAATTATCTCATATTGTTTCAGGCAATGAGTTGTGTTTGGCGGTCGACGCCTCTTCCGTTGGTGTTGGTGCTGTATTGCAGCAGAAAAGCGATGGCCAGTTTTTCTCTAGAAAACTGTCACCAATAGAAGTCAGGTACAGCACATTTGGACGGGAGAACTTGGCAGCTTATGAAGCGGTTCGCTATTTTCGACATTTGTTGGAAAGGCGAACTTTCTTCATACAGACCATAAAGCCTTACTTGAGGCGGTTCCTGTCAACATCAGACAAATGCAGCACGTGAAACCAGACATCTAGATTATCTCATGCAGCTTACATCAGATATACGTTTTGTCAAAGGAACCGAAAACAACCCTGCAGTCACAATGTGCCGCGGTATTAATACTTTCCTGTTAGATCCATGCATGGAATGCAGTTGATGGTGGAAAAACAATCAAAGGGCCAACAACTTCAAAAGCTTCTTCGGAACAATTCAACATCTTTAAAATCTTCGGGTCACGAATACTGATTTTCGAGATTGTGTGTGACATCAACACAGGGTGATTACGCCTCTTCGTTCCAGAAACATTGCGGCGGACAGTCTTCTTCACTCTGCATAACTTCTCATCCTGATGCTAATGCTTCAATGAAGCTAGTCACAGACTGATTTGTGAGGCCTCGAATGAAGTCTGATATTCGATTATTGTCAAACATATGTGCACCATGTCAAAAGGCTAAAGTCGGAAGTTATACTCGACCACTTCCAGGCACCCTCCCATCTCCGGATGAGTGATTCGCTCATGTGTATGTGGACATAACTGCTCCCCTACCTTTCTACGAGGGGAATACTTATTTGTTGGTATGTGTAGATCAGTTCTCTTAATGGCGTGAAGCGGCTTCCCATGTCAGACATTGCAGCAGACACTACAGCAAATACTTTTATAACCGGGTGGATAGCCCGTTTCAGTGTTCCAGCTGTCATCATCACAGACAGATGTCGACAATTTGAGTGTGACCTATTCAAACAGTTGATGAAACATTTAGGATGCAAGAGAATTAGGGCCACTGCATATCATCCAGAAGCCAATGGTTTGGTGGAAAGGTTTCACCGAATATTAAAATCAGCCCTGAGAATATTGACAGCCCAGTCAAAATGGCTGGAACATCTACCATTAGTTCTTCTTGGACTACGTACAGCTGTAAAAAAGAATACAATATTCACATGCTGAAATGGTGTATGCCACCACAATATGACTCCCTGGACAGCTTTTCCTTCGGTTTCAACAAAAAGTGTTGAGCTGAGGGACAGAATGGCCAACTGGGCCTACAAATCAATTACACAGAGCAAAACACCTATATACATTCCTAAACTCCTGCAATCATGCACACACGTTTTTGTACGCGACTCAGCCAAAACAAATGCGTTGCAGCCACCACATAGAGGGCTATTCAAGATCCTGAAGCAATATACTAAACATTTCACTGTGTGCATTAATAATACAAACCAAAGTATTAGTTTGGACAGGCTGAAGCCACCTTTTCTGGATGCAACGTGGTTGGATAGGGATACTCCAATCACTCCTATATTTCCAGTCCACCAGATTTACGAAAGCAAACAGTGACCAAGTCTGGATCCCATATTAAATGGCCCAAGTGTTTCTTATCTTAGTTTTCTGGTTTGTTCATTTTTTCATATGAACTCTTGCATGATGCTAACACAGGACATTTTGTACTATTGGCTGGACATACTGCAAACATTGTGATACATTTAATATACATTGCATGCATATTCTTTTGTATACTTTAATTACTATAAAGTATGTTCCCAAATTTTTATTATATCAACAACAAGCAGAATTAAAATAACTGCTTGTGGCAGGTTCTAGAACCTGTTTAGGGTGTGACATAGAGAGAGAGGAAAGGGGAGGTGGATTTAGTAATCAACAGTGCTAAAGAATTAGGATGAACGTGCTAATTACTTGGGTAGAAGGGATTCCGGAGTAATTCCAGAAATAAGTTTTTTGTTTTTTTTTCTCTTAATAATTGTTTCTGGGGTTGAGTCATTAGTTAATTACATGTAATAATTCCAAAGTGATTAAGAGACGGATTCGTTAAAGTAAAGTTTGTGATAAATGGCAAATTGGATTTTTGGGTGGTCTGAATATCGGAATTCAACCAGACGGGATAAGTGGGTTTGGCAAAATTTAAGTATACGCTGTCTGCGGAAGATCCAGCAGGAGGACCGAATCTGATTTTAGCACCTCTTGAAAACTGGTTGCCCGCAGAGATCCGGAGATTAGGCGGAAACACATGGTGGTCCAGGCGATTTGCATATTAAAATTCGGGGGCGGTGCCTAAAGATGGTTTAGCTCCGCCTCTCTCTATATAAGCTGCCCGCACGCTTGAGTTAGTCAGATGAGTTCGGAGTTCGGAGATCAGAACGCGGAAGAGGCGGCTTGTTGGAATTTGCTGGTCTGGTCTGTTGGTTGCCCTGTGTCAAGAAGACCGATCCGAACCAAGAGATCGAAATAGAACCTGCACGGATCCAGATAACTTCGTCAACAAGGCTGCGAGAAAGCAGACTGCTATATCGTAGGGTGCAGACGAAGATCCACGAATTACTTTCCTTAGATCAGCCGAAATTGTTTAGGCAGAAATTTTCCTGCTCTCTCTCTCTCTCTGTGACTTTCCGACCCAAACGAGTGAATCTCGTTACAACATTTTGTACTCGTGTAAATTCTTCGGTAGAGACATAAAAAACAGTGGCCTAAATAGGGCTCTTTGTACAGGAACAGGTGTTGCTTTTTTTTTCTTTTTCACGTGTTTGCTGCTACGACAAGAAACTTTTGCTGCATTAATAGTAATTTCCTTTCAGCGAAATACCCAGCCATTTCCTCCCCTTCCCACTGGATCGTTCTGGGGAGATCGATACACTGCTATTCGGTTCAAGAATTCACAACGTGGCGAAAAGTGGTGGTTCCCTCAGTTCACCGGAGGAAGATCTGGTGGATTTCTTTTTCGGCCAGAACCATCGGGGAGACATGACAGAACTGCAAAAGGCAGGGTTATTACGTTAGAAGGGAGAGGATATCTGTTGAGTTACAAATAACGATTCTCTCTTTTTTGTTGAGATAGTCATGAGGATCACATGACGGCCAGTGAATGACGTCAGGAGTTAGATTTACGAAGGCAGTTGTGATGTAGGGCCCGGAGAAGAAGGACGTCCCTCTCCCACAGCAGTAGTAGGTGGAAAATCACATGGCCTGACGTAGAGAAACCGCCATAACTCCAGTTTTCCCTTCGGAAAATATTACAAGTAATGTTCCGCTTTCTTACACACCATTTGTTGTTTGCATATGTTATAATTTCTCTGTGTGGGGCACATGTATATGTGTATATATCTATTTTTTGTGTACGACGTAGCATTATAAACGATTTCTAGAACTAAGAATGTTTATTATTCTTTTTCCATTGAGCTATTCCGTACTCTCAGTGAACCACGGTATTGTTATATCACGGATATAACAATGCCCATAATGAAAGAAATGTAACCGAGAAAATAAATATGTCTTTCCCGCGTTCTCATTACATTAGTATGTCGTTGGTGGTACACGTTATAATAGAAATTTTTTTAATGTTTTTTTCTATTTTTTTGTTTTAATAAGAATTTATTCAAAACCAGTCCACATTATGCGTTTAGATAATTTTATAATATTTTTTTTAATTCAGCTACATATTAATTTATTGAAATATTTTTTCAATAAAATACGACAAAGTTATTTCTCACTTAAATCCTGTTAAAATAAAATTAAAATTCTAATGTTCTTTTATTAATAATTCAAAACATTTGCTGTATACAATGTAGATCTTCTTTCAGAGTGTCAGGAATTGATAAAAGATAGGCTATCTATCCAGTTATAAGGATAATCCATTGTTGTTATTGCAGTTTTTAGCTGATTGTGGAATCTTTCCACAATTTCGTTGTTACAGTGATGATAGGCAGAAATTCGGATATGTTTGACAAAGTAGTTTGACAAATTCCTGGAAGTGTATATTGAAATCGTGTTCCTCGGTCAGTAGTAATCATTGATGGCACTCCATACATACGGATCCAATTGTTCAGTATAATTTTTACGATAATCTCTGCAGAAGTATCTCGAATGAGAAAAGTAGTTGGTTCAATATATTGAGCATACAGTTGGGAGGGTCCCCACAATGTCTATATGCAAATGAGTGAATTTACAAATGGGTGATTTTGTGTGCTTCCCGATTTTGTTTTTGACACTGAATGCATTGTTGGACATGTTCGGTCATACAAAACAATCTGTTATCTGCGAGGATGTGAATGTATTAGGCTGGTGCAAAAATAATGACGTAATAATGTCGTTTTTTTTACGTTAAAAAACACGTCAAAAACGACATTATTACGTCATTATTTTTGCACCAACCTAATAGTTGAAGATTTTCTTACATAACGATGGTAGTATATATGGTAACCTTTTTTCATATCACATAAGAAAGTTGAATCTCCGAAAGGTATGGGTATGCTTTCAAGCTTACTTTTTGTTCTTCAGCGACATTCTCGTAGCTTGAGGTTTCCGTATTTATTGATGATGCAGATGTAATGGAAAGTGCTTCTGCTATGATATTTTCTTCACCTTTTATGTACCGTATGTCTAAAATGAATTGAGAAATGTAATGAAGAATGTTCCGTTTCACGTGGAGAATATTTGTCGGACTTGTTGTAGAGGGCATAAGTGAGTGGCCTATGTGCTGTGAATTCACGTCCTAAAATATAACGGAAGTAGATGAGTTACTTCTGTCTAGACATTCCCTTTAAACTTTGTTTTTGTTATCTGGATATCCAGATTACAGATTACTGAGGCGAGAAACACATAATACCCCAACCAAAAAGACCTCAATGACCTGATCAGAGATCTTGGTCTTACAAAGTCAAACGGCGAACTTTTGACGTCGAGATTCAAGCAGTATAGTTTATTAGATGAAAGTGTGCACGTCGCATGTCATAGAAACTGTCATCAGTGTTTTTCAAGCTTTTTCACCCATAAATATGGGCTTTGCTTCTGCTACAATGTGACTGGTCTGTTCGAAGCAATTGAAATCGCCTGTATCCCCAACGAGTGACGCTTCTTCATCGACAGCTGATCCAGGAGCCTCAAAGCCGTATTGCTTCATAACAGTGACATGTGTCCATCTCTTCCTCTGGTTCACTTGGTGCAGTTCAAATAGGAATACAGCAATGTCAGGATCTTTCTAGATTCCTTGAAATATGAAGAGTACAGTTAGCATGTTATCAGAGACTTCAAAATGATGGCCTTCCTGATGGGTCTGCAACTTTGCCTTTGGGATAGCACCCTACTACAGATGAACCTGGCCACCGCGGACCGAATGGGAGCTATTGTTGAACCCCCGGAAAGTATTATTTCCGCTACTGCACTTAAAATTGGGCCTTATGAAAAAAAATTGTCACACTTTTAGATAAGGAGTCTGCAGCCTTCAAAATGTTCCCCCTAAGCTATCTGCGACAAAAGTCAAAGACGGTGTCTTCTTCGGATCACAAATAAAGATCACAGAGTACAAAGAATTTCTCCAAGAAGCTCACTAGGGCGGAGAAACAGCGTGGAATAGCTTTGTCGCAGTGGTTCGGGACTTTCTGGGGAATCACAAGACCAAAACATATGTGGAGCTTGTTGAGACCCTGGTGAAGAACTACGACAAAATGGGCTGCAGGATGTCACTCAAATCCCATATCCTTGATGCACATCTTGAAAAATTCAGCGAGAACATGGTAGAGTACTCAGAGGAGCAAAGCGAGCACTTTCACCAGGATATACTGGCCTTTGAACGCCGCTATAAGAATCGTATAATTAAAACATGACGGCACACTATATTTGGGCGCAAGTCAGTGAAAGTAATCTACAGTATAAGCGTAAATCGTGATAAACTACTCACTTCTAATTTTTTGTGGTCTCTCTTGTATAATCTTAGAATAAATAAATGCTACTTTTGAATCATGTTTTGTGTTCCTATTTTACGTGAACAAGAATGTTTACATTTGCCAGTTTTCCCAATCGGAATAGGTAAATTTAAAAAATATCATTATCCTGGTCACAAAAGCAAGGTTTATAGGAAATATTAGCTATTTTTCTTACTTTCTAGGTGTAAGCAAATCGGAAATAACAGTTGCTATCCAAGAACAAAAATTTTGTTGCGCAGAGTAATTTATTATATCATTAAAAGCATTCGATGAAGCATCTGTTGTTAAACTGAGTACGGCATTCTCGCTATCACGTAGATAATTTAGTTTTGCAAATTTTCCAAGACTTTCTTTAGCTTCATGAAAAGCATCTAAAGCAGGACCGTGTAGTCAAACTTTTGCATTCCTTTCCCGAGTGTTTTTTGGTATATCTGTTAATGGGCTAATAATGACAAACAATTCGATACTAATTTCTTATGCCAATAAACTTTTGAAGTTTGAGAACTGATTTTGGATGTGAAAAATCTTGTAGAGCAACTATCCTTTCAGAGTGAGAGAGGAGATATTCCGGTTTCATCGACTAAAAATGGAAGTTTCTTCACACCAAATGTTAACGTTAATTTTTAACACAAAATGCTGCAAGCAGATATTCATTCATATATCAGCTTCCTATTAGCCCGTCGTCGATGTATGCAAAGGTGAAAAGTGAACACTTCGTTTATCAATTTTTGAAAAGCCGTTTCTTAAACCAAACAGTATCTTGGTCAATTCGAATAAGCCAAAAGGAGCTGTGATGGCGTCTTAGGTATGTCGCTTTCTACAACGGGAATTTAGTAGTACGCTTTGATTAAATCAAGTTTGAATATGTGTTTTCCTGAAATATCACAGCGAAATCACGTATATGGGGGATATGATAGCAATCGAAGACTGGAGAAGCATTTAGTTGTCAAAAGTTGTCACATGGGCGCCAAGCAAAAGAAGCAATTTATTGTAGAAGGAAAAACCTTCGGCTTTTTACCCTTACCTTCACTTGAACGCCCCCCATTCCTTGGTAAAGAAACTTTGCACGCAGGGTTGCAAGGTTCAGGTTTCAGTAAATTAGTTTATTACTATCATCCTTTCCCTCCAAACGACCGAGAGCCGAAATTTACACAGAGTGAGAAAAAAAATTAACATTTTTCTAGTTTATTTCTTTTAATAAATTTTCTAATGAAAATAAAACCTCGTTGAGTGCAACGAAATATTTTGACATCAATAGTTAATAAAATAAATTTCTATGTCTGGGTTGTCCTTTGTATTTGGAAATATTTTATTGAGTTGTTTACGTAACATTTCTTTGAATTTAGCTTAACACTGAAAAAATGATGCTGAATTATGCATTTTGTTTCAAACTTTGTCGGTATATATTTCGTGTTCTCCAAAAAGACTCTACGTGGGATTTCTTCGGTCGAATGTTTCCGTATTAGGATTATCTCCCACATCATTGGTTGGGTATTTTGATTGTGTAATTTCATTTCTTTTTTTTTTTCTCCAAATAGTCGGGAAGTAATTTTTGGATTCTCATGTATCCTAAAAATGTTAGTTCCCATAGATTATATTTGGATTCGTCACTGTCGAAGCAGTCTATTTCTGGACTCATAAACTGTAGATGTTAGCAGGTCCGTAGGCCGAAACTACTCTCTGCTACGATCTACATGCCACCTCAACAATATGATTAAAATGATAGCGATCTGTGTAACCTCTTATTCGAATTTTTTATTTAATCTACTGTTCTCGTTCCATTGCTAGGGATATTGTATAGTCTTTATTTTTCCTTAGTACAGAGTGCAATTACACACTGTCCGTTTCAGGGAGTGAACTCACAACTGCTATTTAACCCAAATTCACAAACCATCGCTTTTACCACTAAGCCATTGTCCCGTGGAATAAACTTAGACCCTTCAACCTAACCTTGGCTTCTGATTAAGCTGCAACTGCTTCTGTGGTTGAAGACATGCTGTCGTTTGTCTTTCTTTCTTTATTAATGGCTCCCATATTGTATTTATTTCTATGCTAGGCCTACTAATCAGATCCTCATCTTATCATATGCGCCGATTTCTCTCCAAGTGTTCTTTCTTGTCCAATACTTTCATTTAATTCCACAGAGGCTGATGACTACTCCTTTCCAACCATATATAATCAGTCATCCTGTCTGTCAATGTCTCACCTTTCACTACGGCTTTTCGAGGTTCCTCCAGTCTTACTTTTTGGGTGTGGCGTGATTCAACTTTATATTCTCTGCCACAACTGCAAGGAATCGAGTACATGCAATTCTTGGTTATATTCGGCTTAAGTTTTACTTGGCAGAGATTTCTATGTAGAGTGGAACTGCTTCTGAATATTATCCTGATGTTGTATAGACCACAGATCTTCTGAATCTTTTCTGATAAGCCCATGACTTTTGCAAGTTGTTTGGTAATCTAAAAGTTGCATTTGTTTTTTCGTTTTTAGAGGACAACAAAAGCATTTAGTTTTAACTTCATTAAAAAAGATTTTGTTTGTATTGTCACTGTATGCAATGTCTTTTTAACCATTCGTTAAATTTATACTATTTTCTTTATTGTTCCCAACATAGAAGATGTAATAAAATAAATAACATTTTGAGCACGTGACGATTATTTTACGACACAAAAAAGGATTTGTGCAGTTTCTAGCAAAGGTATTGTGAATGAATGTGTCAAAATTGTTTTGGGCTGGATATTTCTTGTTGAATAATGTTTCATGATCAAATAAATCATTTGACGCAGTAGATAGTGAGCACACTGAAAATATACCAATCGATATCCATTTGCACTAGCTTCGTAATTTTAGTCTTCGACATAAGCAAAAAAACAAAAAAACAATTTGAAGTATATTTCCATGTGTCATTGGCAACTTTAACATAAAAGAAAACCTTTTTGTACCACGGTGATAGGTAGAACCAATAAAGAAAGACTCAAACACGGATATGGAATAACACAGATATATTACAAACAGGAATATATACAGAGAGTAGAAAGTGTTAGTACGAACAATCAGGTTTAGTAGTAATTGTCTGAACACGGCTCTGTTTCGGACTGCCTCTGACTCGACTGACTGACTCGCTCGCTCTGACTGACTGACAGACTTCTGACGAACCTCACTCCAGACTTCAGACTGAACGGTATTTAGTCACGCCCCACGAGGGCATCATGTGGCACAAGGCCGATTTAACGTGGGATCTCCGAGCCCATGGGCTCGGCCAAAAATATGCCCTTTGAACCCGTATAAACGGGTTCAGGGTCGGTTTACCTACTCGAAAGAGACTCCGCCCGTCGGCGTAGCCTCATTCGAGTTCCTCCCCGCCCGAAGGCATAGAGTTCAACCGATTAGCCGGTCAGCCGGTCGCCCGACTTCGGACTGAACTCCCTGCTTCCTCTTGAGGCGCAGTATTTATTACGTATGGAATAGTCAATTATGTTATTATGGGTAAGGTCCCCTAACAGAAAGACTATAGAATTTGTTATAAATGACAACGATTTGTGTATCTATAGTGATAAATCCCCAACTTATATATATATATACACTCTCTGGCAGTTACTCTGCAATCGATTTATCTTTGTGCGATCCATCTATTTTTATGAGCTTTTCCCTGGAAGATATTGATGGACACATGTAATAGTGATCATTTTCAATTGTTCTTCAAAATTCAGATCAAAGTGACAAAAATCCCCAATGTTAGAAATTCAGTAAAGCAAAGTGAGAGGAATTTCAAAAGCTATGTTCTAAAAAACTAAAAGGAGGATTATGTACCAGGGACATAACAAAAAATATAGCAAAAAAATGCATCCCGAACAGTAAAATCTTAAAAAAACGTAATACACCTTGATTTAATGACGAGTGTAAAAATGCTATCAAGCTTAGAAGGGCATTAAGAGATTATAACAAAGAGCCAACAACAGATAACTTGCTGAAAGCTCGGAAAATAATCAAAGATAACAAACAGAAATGTTGGAAAAATTAGCAAACTTAGTGACAAAAACAAAATCGGTATGGGATATGATAAAGAAGATAGCTGGTAAATGTCATACTAATGCGATAGAACACCTTTCCATAAATAATAATAAAATAGCCAGCAAAAAGGATATCGCTGACGAATTAACAATAACCATTTAAAAAACTCATTAGCCAAGAATGGTAGTCAACAATTTGTTAAGTTCAAACAAAAAGGTAAAAAACAAAAAATGAACATAATCCAATAATGCTGAGAGCTACAACCTTTCATTTACGATAGAGGAAGTTAACAAATCTTTAAAGAAAGCCAATGATACAGTTGTGGGACCAGGCGATATTCACTATCAATTCCTATAGCAGCTGCCAAACAAATCGCTGCAACTGTTGCTAAATTTATTTAATGACTTATGGACAAGTAGCTACTTCCTAGATTTGTGGAGACAGTCTTTCATCATTCCTATTCCGAAACCTGAGAAGGATGACTCAGAACCTGGAAATTACAGGCTGATAGGGTTAAAACTGGTTGTCTGTGTAAAACTATGGAAAGAATGGTCAACCACAGATTGACTTATTATTTGGAAAAGAACGGCCTAATCAGTGATTACCAATGTGCGTTCAGGAAAAAAGAAGTATCATGGATCACTTAGTGCGGACCTTTGTGAGGGAAGCATTTCTTCGGAAGGAACATCTCACGGCAGTGTTTTTCGACTTAAAAATGCCAATGATACTACGTGGAAGTTCGGTATGTTAACAGATTTGCATGTATTCAGCCTAAGAAATAGACTGACAGAATTCATAGGGAACTTCTTAAAATTCGAAATTTTCAAGTCCGAGTATTAAGTACACTATCGGAAGTACAAGAACAAAAGGAAGGAGTCTCACAAGGAAGCATTGTATCAGTGGCGCTTTTTTGTGTTAAAATCTCGATAGTCAAATCCCTAAGCTCAGGAGTTAGATGATCCCTCTATGTTGACGATTTCTTAATTATGCACAAATCTCGACATATGGACACAATAGAAAGGTATCTTCAGCAATGCTTAAATAAAATACAAAAATAGCCCATGGAAAATGGGTTTACGTTTTCTAAAATGAAAACTAAATGTATACGTTTCTGCAAATTAAGAAAATTATATTCATAATCCATGTTTGAAATTAGATGAAGCAAAAATTCCAGTTGTGGAACAGCACAAGTTTCTAGGTGTAATTTTTAACAGGAAACTTTCATCCCTCATCTGAAGTATTTGAAAATGAAATATAGCAATATCCTACAACTTCTGCGTGTAGTGGCTTATACTGAATGGGGAGCATATCGGTATACTTTGATCAAACTACATAGATCGCTACTCCGTTCCAAACTGGATTATATATGGGCAGTCAGAAAGTCGTACATAAAGATCCTCAACGCAACTTACCATCAAGGGCTCAGATTAGTTCTCGGGGCTTTTAGAAGATCCCCGATGGAGAGCTTATATACAGAAGCCGGTGAAATCCCACCACATCTACGACGTATTAAACTAGCATTGCAGTATTATGCAAAAATTAAATCGTACCCAACTGATCTAGCTTATAGAACTCACATTATTGCGATAAATTCCGCCATGCAGAAAATGCCATACAATCCATTGCTGAAGAATTATGTACTTCATTATCAAATATACAAGAAACAACAGTATCCAGTATCCCACCATGGACGATTAAACATCCTGAAGTCATTCTTGAAATGCATAATTTTCCAAAGGAAAAGTAGCTACCCTCTCACATTTCTGGACAAATTCCAGGAAATACTAGAAAACTTTCACGACTATGCAACAATCTATACGGACGGGTCAAAAAGTGGGGACAAAATAGGATGTGCAACAGTAAGCCAAAAAATTACCAAAAAGATACGTTTTCCAAAGGGAAGTTCAATTTTCACTGCAGAGGCTTATGCAACTGAGTTAGCTCTAGACATCATTATTGAGAGCAAACTAAAGAACTTCCTAATTTTTTCAGACTCTCCGTCCTATCAGCTTTAGAGAGGAAAAAAAATTCAACAATCCAATGATTATTAAAATTTTACAGAAACTCAACACAATGAACAAAAGAGAAATATAATATTATGTTGGATCCGTAGCCACATTGAAATAAAAGATAACTGTAGAGCAAACCTAGCAGCCAAATCAGCTTTGGTTATGAATGTGGATACAAGGATCAAGATCTAATATATAGATTTTAAGGAGGAGATAAATATATTTTTAAGAAATGGTAAGAATACTGGGACGATCATCCAAATAATAAACTATATGCAGTCCAGCCCAATATGGGAGTAAGTAATACATCTTTCAGGAAGTCTCTAAAAGAGGAGGTCGTAACGGCACGCTTGACACATTCTTTCCTACTAAATAAGGAAGTTCAACTGGAGTGCCAAGCATGTAAAACAGTATTAGAGGAGAACATGACTAAAGACTGTGTGTACGCTATCCCGTGCAGCTGCGGAAGAAATATAAAGGAGAGACAGGCCGCTTCCTCAAGGTAAGGCTTCAATAACACCAGAAAGCTGTAACACGAGGGGAAGTGAAAAAATCAGGCGTGGCTGACCATATATGGAGAGAGAAGGGAGATCAGCGCCTTCTGTGGGATCAGGTTGAGATCATAGACAAGGAACACCATTGGAAAATTCGTAAACTTAAGCAGTCAGCACATATGCTAGGCCACTAAAATCTCCTGGGCCGACCAAGCATAGAAATAAATGCAATATGGGAACCAATAATAAGGAGTGCCAGAGAAAAACGATAATAACAAGAAAGTTGCAATATGAGCTCTGGTAAAAACATGCAATGATAACAGCAAAATTGCAATATGAGCACTGGTAAAAATGGTTTCTGAAGACATTAGGTTTATAATACCCAGAAATTCATACACAGATGTCCTCAAGGACACATAACACAGTGGATAAAGGCGTTGGTTAGACAATACCCGGTTAAGGCAGTGGAGAACTTTCAGAGGGAAAATTAACAGGAGATAACTGATAACTGGCATGTGGAACTAGAACAGTCTACCCCAGTGTTATACTACCTATTCTTTGGTAATGGGCTCTTCCAGAGACAATAAGTAGCAGTAGCGGTCGCCAGTTCGGGGTAGGTGGTGTTGAGCGAATCAGACGATATCGGACATTGAAGTATTAACCATCACAACTAGATTTCTGTGTCCTTAACTCTTATTTCCAAGTTCTAACGTTTTGTACGTCGAACCTAATTTAGGACGACTTATTGAAATACAAGCCTCCACTGTGAAACGACTCCACAACATATTTTGGCAATGAGTGACTTTTCGTACGACTAACTATAACAACTTTGGCGACCAGAATTCGAAACTCATACGAAGAAAAAATTTTGCGTTCACTCTACAACACTTGTCAACGTGGATTAGTAACTCGTACAGAAGTGAAAAAACAAAAAATTCACCCGCCATAATAAACGTGGCGTACGTGGGATTGCGTTTCATATAGTGAAAATAAATTCGCTTACGTTATTTAGTGAGGAAATTCTTTTTTTATACGAAAGAAAAAAAAATTTTGCTCGTCAAATTTTCGGCGACAACAACTCAGATTCACATAAAAAAAAAAAAAACTTGGCAAAGTTTTTTCAAAAGACAAAACGTCAACTTAGTGACGGAAAAATCAGTTGTATTCTCAATTGAGAAAAGAAATTTATTTTTTCTCGATAAGACAGTTTTCTCAAATAGGTCACGAATTACAAATTCGTTTTGGACCCCCCTCTACATTGTGTAAACTTTTTGCGAAGATGGAGGAATGCAAAAATATATTCCAGGATTTTTTTAAGTTCCAGACGGAACAGCAGAAGACGATATTGGAACAACAGAAAACATTCCAGATACAACTTCAGGAGGAAACCTTTAATAGACAGATACAGTTTCAAAAAGAAATGGAACTGATGCATAAGGAGTTTCAAAACAAAATTCTGGAAATAACTGAGAAGAGGAAAGAGAAAAATCTACGAAATGATTCTTTCCCAGAGAATACAATATGGAATTCGATTGAAATATTCACATACAGTCCAGACGAAGAGATAACTTTTGAAGAGTATTTTAAAAAATATACGGACGTGTATAACGAGGACTGCCACACGTGGTCTGAAGGAAAGAAGGTTAGACTTCTTTTAAGCAAGTTAGGAACTGCTGAACATAACAAATTGGTAAACTACATTTTACCGTATAAAACTAGCGAGTTGACTTTTACCGAGGCGGTAAATATATTAAGTGAATTATTTAGTAAAAAGACATCTTTGTTTCACAAGAGGTGGAAATGTTTGAATCTGATGAAAGAGGATGAACAAGACTTCATAACGTATGCAGCTAATGTGAACACGCATTGTGAAGAATTCAAACTAGCAGAATTAAGCGCTGACAATTTTAAGTGCTTAGTATTTGTTCAAGGGTTAGTTTCAGAAAGAGACGCAGAACTAAGGAAATTGGTACTTTCAAAATTGGAAAACGAACCGAGGATTTCGGTACAGAGTTTGGCGGAAGACTGCACAAGTTATGTTAGCGTAAAGAAAGACTCGACAAAGATAGAACAGTCTGGCCTTTCGCATGTAAGGAAAATACGCTACAAAAAAGAAAGTCAGTCTACCAAAAATAATTCTAAAATTGCGGATTATCAAACAAAAAGTGAAATACCAGGAAAAAATAAACAAAAACTCCCGAAGCCATGTTTTGCTTGCGGTGAATTTCACTGGTATAGATATTGCAATTTTAGGAATAAAAAATGTTTCCACTGTGAAAGAGTGGGGCATAAAAGCTCGCACTGCAGGTCAAAAAATAAAAACAATAAAATAAGAAAATTAAAGTCCGATGAAGTGAACGACGGAATAACTAGAAAATTTGTTACCGTTGAAATAAGTAATAAAAAATAAAAATGCAACTCGATACTGGTTCTGACCTATTTATTATAAATTTGAATACGTGGAAGAAGTTGGGGAAACCAACTTTAATGAAGACAAATAAAATCGCGAGGTCCGTGACAGGAGAAAAAATACAATTCATTGGAGAATTTGTTACAAACGTCACGTTAAAAAAAACGCGAAAAGCTAAACTATTTGTCATAGAAAATACTACGAACTTACTTGATACGGATTGGATAACAGAATTTCAATTATGGGATTTATCAATAAATTCTTTCTGTTACAAGGTTGAAAATTTAAACTACGAAGCTCAGAAATTAGTACAAAAACTGAAGGGAACTTTTCCTACTGTTTTTTCTCCAGTTTTGGTTATTATTTTATTTTCTTTTGCACGTACTTGTGCGATACCGCCTTCATTCGAACTCAAGCTTGCAGTACGGCCCCGACGCTGATTGATTTCGTCTGCCTAAGATCAATTCACAACGTAGGTAGGCAGACTGGAGATCAAAGTAGTTACTTCGGTTATCAGACGTTGGAAGCGAGTTGGGAACGACGAGGCTGATATCGAATCTAACCAGATTCCCATCCGAATCACTTAAAGTTTAGATCATCACAATTGGTGCCGCGACCAGGATAAGACCCGGGATCGGCTGACGTCACAATTTGACGTAACAGTTGGATGTCACATTAGTCTCCCTTGGCATAACACAGCGACTTCTCGCCGAATTCCTGGTCGGCGCCTGAACGGTCGGTACGCAGGCCACTGGCCTTCGTGGCCAGGACGTCGACCCTGGGCTGCGTATTAAATGACGCTCCTATTTTTTTTTTTTTTTTTGTCTGCCAACTTTACTTCTGGCTCCTTGCCCATGTTTGACTCTCGGCATTTCGCCCTTTCTGGCTGCCCGCACGTCGTCCATAACCTTTCTCGTACACTACGTTTGTGATTATTACGGGAGGTTTCGATATCGGATTCGACCAGCAGACACGCAACGCCAGCACCGGATATTCGATATGTCCAACAACATCGCAACGCCAGCTCCCCGTTCCTTCCCAACAGTCCAGTTGGAAACCAGACCAGCAGCGATCACCTGCGACGACCAGCAGCGATCATCTGCGACAACCAACCTTTCCAGCATACTATCTGTTGTAATTACTACGGGAGGTTTCGACACCGACCAGCAATGCCTGCCCTGCAACATCCAACCGTCGACACGACCGTAACGTCTGCATCTCGACTGCAACCGTCGACACGACCGGAACGTCTGCACCTCGACTTCAACCGTCGACACGACCAGTCCGACCACCATTACCATGATTGGCAGACCAATATCCCCCACTATCTCTTCTTTAGATAATAAACTTAGCATTAATCATACATATCCTCATTCTGTTATCCATTTTGTTTCACCTTGTCAGATTTAACGTATTTAATACGAAAAACGTTAGCGGGCTTCTTGTGACCTCATCACCTTACGATACGGGGGCGCTCGGGCCGCGGTTTCATATCGACCCCCTTCAGGGGGTCCGCTACAGACCCATTATTCTAGGTTTAAAATCCTTCTTCATTTCAATAGTGACAAGAATTGAGAAATCGAGAACAGAACCTAATTTCTCTCAAACTGTAGTTCTATGTCCTTATCTTCAAAATATATCCTCAAACATTCTGAATTTCTAAGATGAATTATTCCATGACTAATATTTTTCTCCTTTTATTTATGTTGATTTCAAGCGCAACTATCAAGCCGTCATATTACAGTTATTAGTAAGTAATGAATAAACCTTCGTCGAGACTTGAATTCGCATCTCTTTAACTTCCAAAACTTGTCTCTCTGGAGCAGATGTCTTACCATTTAGGTTATAACAGAAGCTATAATCTAACGATACAACAAGTAATCTTTAAATTTAACGAATGCTTGATACTTTGCTGTCTTTATTTACTAACACTCGAAGTACGAGTAATTATTTGAAATTATTAGATTAAACCAACTGACTTCATTATTATTAGGTTAATGCAAAAATTATGTCGTTTTCTCATATATGTTACTATCTGAGAAAACGACATTATTTTTGCACCAACCTAATATTTAAATTAACATGAAAATGAATGCGAATTCGAATCTAGCCAATCGTTTATACTTTGCATCAAAAATGTTTATCACCTTGAATTTATTTTTCCTTATAAAACTATTTATAAGTTTTATATATTATCCTTGAAGTATCATATAATAAAATAAAATACATTAAATTATTTCGGATATAAAAATAACCAACGTCCTGGGTATGACGGTAAACTACATCCGCGTCCTGGGTATGACGGTAAACTACATCCGCGTCCTGGGTATGATGATAAACTACATCCACGTCATGGGTACGGCGATAAACTGCATCCAACAGCAAGGTCTCAGATAATTTTTTCAGAAAAATAATGTTGCCAGCTCTAAGTTTTTCAAACAATAATGTTGCCAGCTATACGTTTTTTTGTAAAAAATAATGTTGCCAGCTATACGTTTTTTTTTTTTTGTAAAGGAATAATGTTGCCAGCTATATGTTTTTTTTTTTTGTAAAGGAATAATGTTGCCAGCTATAGGTTTTTTTTGTAAAGGAATAATGTTGCCAACTATACATTTTTTATTCCATACAAAATAGGCATTTAAAATTCATATAAACTGGAGTTGGCATTAAATAACCCACAGTGGTTGATATGCCATAAAACCCAAACAAACAAACAAACAAAAATAACCATTTTGGGGAGGAGGAGCGAAAACTCTAATAGTTTTTTTGAAAAGCATTCCAATAGAACTGCGAAAACTATTTATCGATTAGCTTTAGCAAATCTATATTTATCACCATTACATTTTTGTAAGGGACGTGGTCAAATTGACGTGGAAATTTTCATTATTCAAATGAGGAAAATATTACATGTATGAGCTGACTTATTAACCCATAACAAGAATCGGAAAGCAGTGAAATGAAAATCGTAAAGTTTGGCAAAGAAATATTTCAGGTAAATCTGAAAATATCATGGCTTACAGTAGCAGAAGCATGGAAAATGTGTCCTGAAATAAGTAACTTTTGGTTATGATCGTGCTGGGAAATCAGTGTAATGACAAAACTTTAGTTTCCGGTGGGCCGCCAAAGATTTCGTTCATGGTCACCAGAGATTAATATAAAAAAACTAAAAAAAACTACATTCGTTCGTCTCTTGGTAAGGAACAAACTAATCTCCATTTTTAATTATCTTATAATATCTTTGTCCCATACGAAATTTTCCCGTTTCTTTATCCTTCTCCACTAATTCCTTTAACACTATCTCTTCCGTTTATTTCAGTTTGGCACATTTTTTTCTGTTTGTCTTTCTGTAACAATTTTTGCTTGAATCATTGGTGTCTGGCTACTTGTTCTAGCTAATATTTTATGTTTGTCCTTCTTAAATATAAAATACACACTATTTTAACTCTCCAAATTTTCACTAAATCATTAAGTTAACCCAGCAAGATGTTGTCTCTTTTGCTTTTCCTTCCGACCTCCCTGTTCTAGAGAACATGAAACATTAATAACATAACTTTCGTCATTCTCATTGAGTGTATAGAACTGCGATTGCTGAAATTCCCACCAGACGAAGCTCTTGATAAAAATACCTGCGTTGTCTAAGTCGGCATATGACTGTGTTAAAATTGTTGAATATCCTGTCGCGCGCTCTTTCGAAAACCGAGTTAATAGAGCTTTTGATTTGTGCGTGTGCTTATATAACAAATATTTAACCCGAAATAAGTAACCATTTATTCCGAGTTTTACAGAATTTTGTAAATGGAAAAACAATATTGGGAAACACCGCAAAATGCACCAAGAGTATTTTTTTTTTCATAGAAATGTTTCGGGAGGATGGAATCATGAATTTTTCTGAAAGATGACAGATCTGAAACGCTTCTGGAAAAAATATTAAGTGTTTGAGTAAAGAGACGACGTAAAAATGTAACACGGAAATCCAAAGACACATAGGAACAGCAAAAGTTGCCTTTCAAGTAAAGTATTAATAAAATTTCGTTATAAACAAAGAGTGCTGAATTGCTACGTCATATCTAATTTCCTATATCGCAGTGAAAGCTGAAAAATTTCCTTGCAAATGAAGAAAAACATCGAAGCAACAGGTGTGGTTCTACAGACGGATGCTGAGAATAGCATGAAATAATCATGTGAGCAACGAGGAAATGGGAACTAATAGATCACTTATAATTATAATCTGAGACAATTGAAATTTCAGGGAAACGTTGAGGAAATAAAACTTGGAAAATCTAACACTCACAGGACACGTTGAGATAAAGAGGGACAGAGACAAACAGTGAATAACGTATTTAATGTGTTTGTAGGAATGGATGGTTAAGGGAGAACAAAGGAGGACAGTAAAGAGTTGAATGTTGTTTAGATATACAGAGAGTTGTGGAGTCGGGCCATGAAGGGACACTGCATATAAAGTTTAATACTATAATTAAATAAAAGAAAATCTAAGAAAAAAGAAAAAGAAGGAAATTAAGTTTGCAATAAATTTTAGTTCGGATGTAAATTTTGTGCAAAAAGAGGCTCATGACGCAATATCATTTGAACTTTTCCTTAGTCGCTTCTAAATGTCTATATAATCAACGGGAATGCATGAATACACAAAGCGCCGCAAAACTCACCAGACATGAGTACAGTTCGTATTTTAATCACCACTCAACTTTCACGTTTTAATTCTTCAGTGCTGAGACGAAATTCTATCAACATTTAATGCATATATCTTTTTCGATTATTTTATTTTATAGTGCTCTTTATTGCACGACATGCTTTCAACTATCTTACTCATAACGAAGCTCAAGTTTAAGAACTTAAACATTCGAAATTTTATTTCATGAAAGGTTAGACTTTCTTTTTATTGTTATTTTACACACTCACGCATGATGAGAAGATTCACACATACACTTAACAAAAGTGACTACTTTACCGCATCCTAATGATCCTTTCTTACAATTTA
This sequence comes from Acanthosepion lycidas, assembly GCA_963932145.1. Classification (NCBI taxonomy): domain Eukaryota; kingdom Metazoa; phylum Mollusca; class Cephalopoda; order Sepiida; family Sepiidae; genus Acanthosepion; species Acanthosepion lycidas. The sequence continues at coordinate 45,417,435 of OZ010584.1, forward strand.
ATCAGTTCACTTGTACGGAGTTCATTTCAAACTCTAATATATAAAGACACAATTATATTTTCTTCTTTAAATCTCTGCCAGCAAATTTACTCACATAGTAATTTTCTTTATTCATTTCATTCAGTAAAGTGATAAAGCCACAAAGATACTAGGGATTATTTTGAGTGAAAGAAACCGACAAAAACAGTAAGTAGAAACACATTAAAAGAACATGATTACAAAAGACAGAAGATGATTGAGGTTTTAACGTTGGAGTTGACAGGAAAACAAGAAGCCGGAAGAAAGTTCCAGTAATGAGAAGTACGAGAGAATAACATGCAGACTCTAGATTTTGTCAAGAATCTCAAGATACATAGCAGAGTTACAAGAACAGGTGTAGCAACAATATTCAATGCAGGGAAGAATGTTAAATTTATAAGGGTGCAATATAGGTTCCGGAGAGTAAAAAAACTGTTTAGAACTATAGAATAAACCAACTTTCCCAGCAGTAAACATAGCAATTTACTCGATATAATAGCTCAAATTCATATAAGTGCTGTTATAAAATAAAATAAGACATATCTCGGCAGATTTGCAGACAAATAAACTAACATACTTAATAGCGAGAGACGGATGTGAACGGGACAAGGCCTCGTCACAAAATGATCATTATCGTCGTCTGCGCATAAGCCCGAGGCACGAGTTCCGGTCGAAAAATAAAATAATATTTTAAAGTGTTTCTATTTTTCGACCAATAAAAATTATTTCCTCCTAATTATACTTGCGTCGTTTTTCGAGCCTGTTCAGCCATAAAAAACGCCATAAAAGGGGTCACACAACAGCAGTCAACAGGAAGCTAGGGAAGAGACCTGTCACGGTCAGTCAGCAGCAGTCAACAGGAGGTCAGGGAAGAGATCTGTCACGAGCAGTGAACAGGAGGCCAGGGAAGAGACCTGTCACGGTCAGTCAATAGGAGGCCAGGGAAGAGATATGTCACGGGCAGTCAGCAGCAGTCAGCAGGAGGAGCGCCACGCCAACCAGTGAGAACTACTATTAAAGATCAACCCAGATCGGAAGCCGGCTTATGAACTATACCACAAGGTAGCTGTCCCAAAACGACACGTTCCTATTGAAATAAATCACGGATGTCTATTTCTGCTATTGTCGTATTTCTTTCCATACGCTTGTCTATAACAGTGCAATGTGTCACTCTCCTTGAGGTTATCAACAGTCATACTGACGGTAGACAAAAAAGGGTTTTCTAAAACGATTAAGAGAGAGCAATTTAGTTTTGGAGGCACTAAAACAAGTCATTTCTTGCCTAAATAAACAACTTACTGGGGGGTGATTTGGAATGTTAGATACCAATTTGACCGTATCGAATTTAGACTTACCATTAAGACAGGAGTAAATAGTTGTAATCAGTATAGATATCAAGTCGAGAACTGATGACACCGGAGAAAAATTAGGAACAAAATAAATCCAAGAATCGAGTTCGATCGTCACTGGGTGTCCCATACTTTCGGCCTTTCGCCATTTGTAAGCTACGCTTAGAAAATCGTTTTTTTTTTTTTGGGGGGGGGGGTAGCCATCTCAATGTGGTGCAGTGGTTAGCAAACTTGTCTCGCTAGAACAGTTACGACTGAGTAGTGAGTTTGATCCTCACTGGGTGCCTCATATTTTTGGCCTTGTGCCACATCTAAGCCAAGCTTAGAAAGTCACTTTGTAGGGGCTTTCCTTCCTGATTCTGTTAGAGTGATTGGCAGAAGAGGAGTTTTTCCCGTCTGGATGGATGCTGCAGATGTAGTATCTGTTCCGTGCGGGAGACCTAACATCGCTTGCTTTCTCCTCACTGCTGCATAATATCTGTTACGTACAAGCTTTGACCAGTTTAGTCAAGCTAATACCAGCGGCCCGGGCGGAAACACTCGGATCCCCGCGTTAAAAACCGACCTTGTGTCACAACCTGGCTCAGTTGGGGGTCAAGTAAATTTAGAGATTCCATCAATGATTGGGGCTTTCTTCCTGGATTCTTCCTCCCGGATTGGAGGAGAAATAGGTTTTTCCCGTCGGGATGGATGCTGCAGATGTATCTGTTCCGTGCTGGAGGTCTTCTTTCCTCCCTTACGTTTCCCCTACCCTTGCGTGACATCTGTTACGTAGCGGTGGTATGACCGGCTATGAGTCACTTAGACGAGCTTAAACAAGCTTTGACGAACTAAGACCAGCACCCCGTGTGTAAACACTCGGGTCCCCACCTTAAAAACCGACCTTGTGTCACAACCTGACTCAGTGGGGGGTGGGGGGCCAATTATATATCGGATTCTGCGAAGGATAGAGCCCTTCCTCCCATGCTGGAAGCTTTTTCTCCTCTTTTGCGTGCCCTCTGTTGCGTAACATCTGTTCTGTAGCGTTGGTTTGACTGGCTATGACTAGTTTAGATAAGCTAAGACCAGCTTTGACCACGTACCTCTACTAATTCCGTACAAATTTTCGATACTTAAGGTTTAAAATGAATTTTTAAAAATGAAAAAGCATTCTTGAAGACTTCATTTTAGCTTTAATTGAAAGGTAAATGATTCAATTTACTATTTTCAGTAAGTAAAATATTCTGGTATATTTCAAATAGAAGTTATATAGATCGGAATCTCAACTTTATGGCCGATTTCAGAAAATTTTCTTAGAACCAAGAGGCGAACAACGTTTAAATGTCCGATGCTGGCGTCGAGTAGTTTCTGGTTAAGTCTAATGACGGCTGCTGGCGTTGCATAGTTGCTGGTCAACTCCAAAGGTGAAACTTCCATAGTATTTATAACCAAAGTGTACGGAATAGGTTATTTGAGTCTGGACGATATGCGTGCAGCAGTTTCCTAAACCAGGTGAGTTAGGTTGACGGGAAAGCCAGAAGCAAGAACCTAGTGTAGTCGGAAGTACAGGGCTCTTGTAAGCAGTTCCATTACGCTAATCAACCAAATTAGGTCGAGATAAAGATGCGGAAGTTCAGGGATGCTGTGAGTAGGTCGATTAACGCCGGAAGAAGTGTACCGGAGTGGTAAAGACCAGGAATGCCGGGAGTAAAGTGAATAGGAAATCCTAACTAGCGTCCAGTTGGCAGACAAAAATAAATGGGAATGTAACACAATGCATAACCCGTCCAATTAATTTTTGAAATAAATATATCATAAAAAATTAATATAAAGCCATTTGTTAATGATTGATATTGTTTACTGAGCCAATAATTGTTATAAGATTTGAATGACGAAGTGATGACAGCTAGTTATGGATGACCCGGATTGACAAATTTCCGAAAACTAAATATGAATGAAATAAAGTTTAAAAAATAATTTAAATTTATTAAATATTAGTTTTAAAATTAAATTAAACGTCTTTGTCAAAATAACTGTCATTAAAAAGTATAAGCTGAAAAAATTAAAAAGAAATTATGAACAAAAAAAAATTGTTTCTCAAAAAAAATTACTCAATTGAAGTATGACCCACACTAATATAAATACATAAAATAAAAATATTTAGCGAAATAGTCATTGAAAAAGTAAAACTTACTTTAAATGTTAAACTTTATAAGCTGAAGGGAAACCCTGTTGAAACATAAATAGTAACGAGCGAATTTCTCTGTAAAGGGATAAAACTATTAGATCACGTTAACTTGTTTATAATAATGTCAATTCGAGCCTACCGTAGCTGAAAAGAAAGCACGTATTAAGTAAAAAAATAAAAAAATAATTTAAAAAATAGACTAGTGTAACTATGTTTATTTAGTTTTGGATTCGTAAATTTCGTTTCCACTTAATTACTTACTATATTACATCCAGGAAATAGCCCAATACAGAATTTTACACGATTTTTAAACTATTATAAATTATTAAAACTAAAATTTTTAAAAAATGAAAAAAATTCTAGTAAAAATTCATTATTCATCGTAAAAATTTTATTTATTCAGACAATAGTGTCCTTAATATAACTTATTCACAAAAGCAATTAAAAGGTTTTCTAATTAAATAATGTCATAGTTTTATTGCATTTATTATTTTTCAATTCAGAACAGATTTTCAGTTAAAATAATGTAAATTTGAAGAAAAAAAAGAGGTGATTTGCATTCTCCAAGGAGTCCAACTTTTGACGAATAAAAAATTCAGGAAATAGAAAATGACGAAATTTCATGAAATTAAGTAATTGGGCTAAGGGGGGGGGGGTAACATATGTAAATAAAAAAAAAATATATATATTTTTTACCAAAATTTTCTAAAAAAAAATAACAAAATAATTTCATTTATTTGTGAATAAGTCCTGAAAATTTCATTAAAATCGGACAATTATTTGATTTTTACAAGAATTTCCAAATCAATGCGTTTTCAACGGAAAAAAGCGCAAAATAGTCAATGCTATTATTATTCTACCGTGATGACGTAAACAAAACAAGATTTTAACCAAAATTTCGAACATGTTAGAAAGGATTAATTTTTATTTTTATTTTTTTTAAAGAATCAAAAAATACTTTAGTCTTTCATCTTAATAATAACATAAACATTTTGACAATAAGACTTTATTTTTATTAAGTTTGTGGCTTTTTTCATTACGTCATGCTTTTTTCCCGCGAATTGATTTAAAAAATATTACTGATGACTTAGCATTCAAAAAGCAGAATACATTCCATAATATTAAATTATTATTGATCTAAAAGGGAAATTAAATTTTCTTGATAGAAATTACTCGAGTGCTGTTAGCAAGAGACACTTGCAGCAGCATCAAATCCCCATATCCAAAAATCCATCTGTCTCTTGTAATTGAATCTGATTTAGCAGTATGAATACATTAGGGGAAGATTCCAATAGAGGTAACAGGTCAAAATACTCTTTTAAGTTCTGATGGAAAACATGAAGAAAATAGACACAGAACAACAGTAAATCAAATCTCAAAATGTGATTTCTATATTAAAATTGGTAATGTCGTTTCTACTATTGGGGCAAGAAGAAACATATTTTAATTCAATCAAATTTATATATGAGCACTAAACTTAATGACATAGAAATATTTTTATTGTTGTATAGCTACTCCCCAAAAATGTACAAGTTGTTAAGAGTGTGGGAATATTGTTATTATTATAAATAAATATAAAATATAAAATAATAATAATAACGAAAATTATAAATAAAATAAAATTTAAACCGTTTAAAATAAATAAAAAATAATAAAATTACACCCAGCATGCAACAGGGACTGTTCTTGCCGGAAGTACAGACAACCCGTCTAGAGACGTGAAATTCAATCTCTTTGCCCAGAACTGTCAGGATGTCAACATGTGTTTAAAAACTCTCTGTAATAGTACTTGTGATATTACGGAATGATTAACTCCCTTTTATAACATGAACCTTAACACAGTTGTAAGAAAACACACACACACAAGAACACGAATGCATAATTAAAAATGTATGAAATTACCATACAATTTACCATATTTTTATTGTTATTATGTACGTTTGTTTGTTCTGTTTTCCCTCGTGAACACAAGCCCAAACTTTTGACCATATGGTGTGAGTGAATAAATGTAGAGACGTTCTCCCTATTATACTATATACTTAGCAGGTTATTGCTGTTATGCAGTTTTTAAGAAAATTAATAGGTTGCAAAAAATTAATATCTGAAAGAAATAATGTGGTGGTCTCGGATGAATATCAAGTTAAAACCGGAAATAGGCCAGTGGCCTCAGTGGTGGAAACACTCTGCCTCTCCGACATTAAAAATGGCCTTGTGTCACATCCTTGTTCCAGTGGGGGTCCAAGATAAATCCTGACTCTCTTCCCCCTCCCCGGGAAGATCCACCTGGAGTGCCGGGGGGAGAATATTTTGGTGCGGAGTGGACTCTTTTGTGGCATATGCTCTGTGCTGAAGCCTCTCCTCTCCTTACCCCGACGGGTTATGACCAGATAAGTCCGTAAATAGACGAGCGGGGGTCCAAGGTAAATACCGTCTCTTTCCCCAGCACCCACCAGGGTTATGTTGCTGATCCTGTCACCACGATATGATCAGCTACCTACTTCTTGGTATATATATATATATATATATATATATATATATATATATATATATATATATATATATATATATATATATATATATATATATATATATATATATCCTTGTCCTTCGGTTTATTCTTGTTGCTTTGTTAATTATTCATTGTTTTTGCATGTTAATTCTCTTAACATCCTGAAAGGACACGGCACATAGAAGAAGATGTTGAAAAATCAATTAAACTTGATTTACTTTTACGACGATAATTTATATGGACGTTTGTTACAGCAGATGTAAAAAACATGTAAACGGCGTAAACTTTCTGTCACATTTTAAGTTGTGAATGCATTTAAGCGTAGAAACGATCATCAAAGCAGCATTAATGTTTGATTAGCATGGCCATCTTCAATACATTTGGTACCCAACGACAATTCAATCTGACGAGTATGCGGCGATTTTATTAGTTTGAATACAATCAATCATAACTACAATCACTCTCCTGTGAATAGGCGACTTTCCAGTAAGCCTATAAGGATCTACCATTTTTTCTAAGCTAAATCTTGTACGAGCTTACCACCAAATATTAATAGTAGACGAGGATATACATAAAACGGTAGTTACAATACTGTTTAAATTGTATAAATTTACAAGAAAGCCATTTGTGTTCGTAATGCAGCACAGATGTTTCAGCGATTCAGAGAAGTCTTTCGTGGCTTAACCTTTATCTATGCATTCGTGGATTATATACCTATCGCCAGCCTGAGCATTTGAAATATCTATACGCAAAATTTATCAGATCTCTCAATGCGGACTAAGAATACACCTCACGGAATGTATTTTATGTGTTAAACAATTAAACTTTTTAATCACCCATCTATGTCAAAGTGAATGCTACTGCAAAATTCCCACCACCAAAGCAGCAGCAGAGAAGAGTCGACAAACTTATTATCTATTACAAGAATTACATTCCACGCTGTTCTAGCGTTTTGGTTCCAATCACCAACTTATTAAAAAGTTGGATAATGAAATTAACTTAAATTCGGAACTCCAAGCACGAGAACATGCAAAAAAAAGCCTTTTGTAAACTACACCAGGTTAAATTATTTAAGTGAGGAATTAACGACAAACGCATCAGCAGTGTCAATTGGAGCTGTGTTATACAAGTTACTAATGGCAGTGCCAAGCCTATCTCTGCAAAAATGACTTCCACTCAAAGGAACTACAGTACATTTTACAGAGAATTACTGGTTATCTATTTAGTAATAAAGTATTTTCGGCACAATCTGGAAGGTAGAAGCTTTTCCGTTTATTTTATACTGATCACAGTTCTCTGGCAAATACATTACATTTACCATAAGACCAATTTTCACCAAAAGAGTTGAAGCAATTAAATTATATTTCACAGTTCACTTCAGACATCAAATACGTATCTGGGCCCAACAATCCATGATAAAACAACACCGATATTTCACGGACATAACGGAATATCTGAATGGAAGAAGAATGACAAACATGTTTGTTCTTAAAGTATTATGTGAATTTCAGCTGTTTTTCCTGGTTCTTTCTGTTGCCATTTTCTTTAAGATTGCTTTATTATTTAATCGCTCCGTCCATGGAATTTTCAGTATCCTTCTGCAGAACCACATTTCTGCTGCCTCTAGTTTTCTCCTCATCCGTGGGGAGATTTCCCAGCATTCACTGTCATATAAGAAAATGGATAGCACTATTTTCTTGGTTTCAAACGAAATTATTCTGTTTCTTAGCACCTTGCTTAGCTTTTTTAATGCTCTTTTCGCTAGTCCAATGCGTATTCGAATCTTAGTGTCGCATTTTCTATTCTCTGTTAAAACACTTCCCAGATATTTAAACTTCTGCACGTACTTGATATATCTCCAATTTGTAACTCGCATCTTGCACTTTTTCTGTTGCTAATGTTCATACTTTCTGCCTTCTTGCAGTTGATGCCTAGTACTTACTTCTATTACATTGTGGGGAGAAGTCACATCCTAACCTTGTCTCACGCTGCTCTCTGTTTTTGTGTAGTCACTTAGTTTATTTTCTATCCGTATGCAGGCGGTTTACTCCCAGTATAGGTTATATATTATTTTAACATCTTTTCCGGATAGGCTTACGGCCACACACCGTTTTCCGTACGATCACCAAAGTTAAGCAACGTCGAGCCCAGTCAGTATCTAGATTGGTGACCGCTTGGGAATAACAGGTGCTGTAAGCTTAGATGTGCAGGTGGTGTAATGTATAATAGCTTGGAATTGTTAATCGGGTAGTCGAATTCTAATTCCAGTTGGGTTCGTTATATTCACTTACCTGCAAATACCCTTGGGAATCCTCATCTCAGCTATAGGTTAATTAATAAGATTTGTATCACTAAAACCTTTATTATCTCCGAAAAAAATAAAATTGCGTACAAAATATTCAGATTTCGGCATTAAATGGCCCATAGAAGTTGATATGCCGCTAAACAAATACAACTAACCAACTTTTGTAAATATATCTAATTTTTGTCTATATTTTTTAGATGGGGTATTGTGATTATTTACATTGTTCGAACTATTTTCCTCATCTTTATAGTCAACACTCTGACTGAGATACGTAGAAGATACGTTCATACTCTGATCACTTAGATAATGGATTTAGTGAGGACCCTCGATATGTCGCTATTGTTGTATACTCCGTTTATTACTTATTATTTATGTGATTTTGTCAATGCTGAAGTCGTTAAAAGCTGAGTGCATTTCTGCTGTGATACCATCTGACTCTGTTGCTTTCTTCTTCACTATTCCTGATTTTACTTCATATTTTAGTATTTCAGGCCCTTCCGTATTCTTCAGTGCATGACTGTCTCTCGCATCATGAAAAAGTTCTTTGACGTGCCCATTCTTTTATTCTGTTGTGTATATTTTCTGTATTTGTTTTTGTTATTTCTTTACATTTGTTTTTAATTTGTATGTTTAGTGTTCGGTATTCTTTTCCATTTCTTGGCATTGTTTGTCGTCGCTTTTTCATAATTTCTAGAATTTCTTCTGTCATCCATTCGTTCTTTTCTTGCCTAGTTTTCTTTGGGATGATCTCATTCGCCGACGTTACTAGTATTTCTCTCGGCATGTTTCACTTTGATTTCGTAGTTTCGTTCAGATTATCTTCGTTTATAACTGTTTTTTTTTTTTGTTTTGTTTTTTTGTATATCTGATTACAACAGAAGTCTGTCGTATTGCAGTTTAGGCGTTGCTTTGATTTTACTCTGATGTAGCACACGACTGAAAGTTACGCATGGTTTGCAGTATAGAACTGTGTTTCTGAACATTTTATTGACAGTTACGTAATCTATCTTGTTCTTTATGTCTCCTCTTGGATTTCTCCATGTCCGCAGGCGTTTTAGATGCTCCTGGAACCAGGTCTTGGTGATTATTTGATCGTTTGCTGTGCACCACTGAACCCATCTTTCACCGAGATCATTTCGGGATCCTACTCCAAATTTGCCGACTATTTCGTTTTCTTTCTACTTGGCATTCAGGTCTCCCATAATGATATTGATTTCTTGTGGTTTACATAGGTCCTTGGCGTTGTTAAGAGAGTTACCGATTTCTTTCTCTGTGCTCTGCGCTCTCGATGTGTATACAACGATAATTGATGTTAAAAGGCTCACCTTTTAGTTTAATTAACAGGATTCTGTTTGAGATTTGATAGTATTCCAGAATACATTACTTTATATCATTATCTAGTATTAACCCTGCACCTCTTTCTTTTTTCTCCCGCCTGCCTATGTTATCCTCTGAGTGTCATTTACGAAGTTCCCATTACTTGCCTACCTAGTTTCGCAGATGCCTAGAATTTCGATAGTTCATTTATTTATCTCTTGCTTGAAAGTTGGCCACATTGGTATAGCGTCCTTACGTTTCAGGTCCAGATTACTATTTTTTGTTTGTTACGAACAGTTGCTGGATAATGGTCTGGTGGCACGTCGCCCATGTTTATCTTTACCAGCTGGGGAGTCGTTTTCAAGAAACTTAACCGCCTTTGCGTCGTTATTCTTTATATTCATTTTTCGAAATAATCGCTGGATGACGGCCAGGTGGACCTAACCCCTTTCATGTCATTATCTGTAATATTTATGTCATTTGTTGCAATGATTATTCTTGGGATATATCGTGGAGTTGGTTCCCGTTGATTTCTCTATGGTATTTTTTATTGAGACACCAACACCGTTATCTCAATGATAATTCTTTCACCCTTCGGGAGGTTTTATTTTTCACCCTACAGTTTTGCCAACCAATCTGCTCGCGCCGGACAAAATTGAGCGAAAGGACACAATTTAGTCGCCGACTATTCGACAAAGTTTCCATTTCGGAGAAAAAATTCTTACTTTCCAGGTAAGGGTCGAGTTGATGAAAACTCTTTGATGGTAAAAAGAGAGGTGGGATTATCAGGGATTTAACTGTAGTTTACACGAGTGAGTAGTACATGATTGTGATTAAAAGGTAATGTTTACGTAACATTGATAATTGTTGAGTCTTAAGTAACGAGGTAAAACTACCCAGTATTTGTTTTATTTTTTCCTTAAAAGAAAAATTTGATAGGCTAGAATTGAAGACAAAGATGAATAAAGACATGCAGAGTTAGTAGAATAAGATGTGGGACTAACAACGCTATCCCTAAAACAGGAAAGTCAGCACAGCTTGTCCATTGGAGAGATAACAGCTGTTCACGGGGTATGGTCCGAGAGAAACTATAGAATTCTTCAACTATGAAAAGTTTGTCTTGGATTCATGCTCTTTCTGCTTAAAACGACCATTTCTCTACTTTCTATTTAATTTTTTCCCTTTTCCTCTCTTCCCAACTACAACTCGCAAGTATATAATAATAAAAAAAGTAAATAAAATCTGAATAAATGCAGTGGGGTTTTTAAGTGTAGGGCTGACTTAGAGTATTTATGTAGGGTTAAATTAAGGAACTGATAGTACATTATTTTCTATTAAGTTTTTAACTTATACTAAATTGTGATATCTCCTATCACAGCAAAATCGAGCGGAAAATTAACTGCCCTTATTACAAATTTTTCCCTCTATCACTAGTTTCAAATACTTATTCTGTATCCTATACCCTACTTGAGAGCTAAGTATGACAATCATTTGCTCACTGACAAGTGATTGAACATTTTGTTGGAAAAATAAGGTGTACAAGAAATATGGGAAAAAAATACGTACAAATAACTCGCCGATCAGTCAAAAATTTGATCAGACCGTTGCTGCTAGTTAAGATGGTTAGATTTTTTTGAGAACGGTAGGTGAATATAAATACATATATTGTTTAATAAATATCTTTTTATTTATTAAACAATATATGTATTTATTTTCACCTACCGTTCTCAATATTCGAGAAATCTTATTAAAGAAAAATTGGTAGGAATTGAATCTGCGTCACACAGGGCAAAGAAAGCCACCATTTAGCCAGGCACGCCTAACCGCTTGGGTACTAAGTAACAGACGGTTAGGCAAAGCCAGTTCATATCGCCACATAGTTTCGTATTCAAACGTAAACAAAGAGAATTTTTAGAATGGATTTTTATTAATCCGACAGATTTTTATCACTTTAAACGTTATTTTTAGTGGCTGCTCATATTTGAGTATGCGCTCTATTTATTTATTAAACAGTATGTTTATATATTTTCCCCTACCGTTCTGGATGTTCAAGAAGTCTTATTTTCGATGATAAAGAAAAATTCTTGTTACGTCAACTGGATTAATTTCATTGAAAAATTACCAGTAATTTTTTTAAAAAAGTATTAAAATAAATTAATTTTTTCTGTCCAATCTAAAAGAAAATATGTTTTATTAAATTATTCAAGCAACAAATGTCAAAAATTATTTTTGAGTTTTTATTGATTTTTTTTTTTTTTTTTTTTTGCAAGGTGAATGATGAATTTTTACTATGTTTCTTTTGCATTGCATTATTGAAATAATTTCTTTAGGGATTTTTTATATTACTATACAAAAATTTCACGAATAACTTCCAAATTAAAAAGTAGACACAAGATATCGAAAAAATAAATTTTGTGAGAAAGCGCGGAGAAACAAGAAACCAAACTGACCAATAAAGGGAACTGCAAAATCAAGAACCAGGAAAACAAAAATGAAAAGTGGAGAGAAAAGATATGGAGATGAAAACTAACAAGAGAAACTGTGTCACAAGTAGGAGGAAAAATGTGAGGCACGTGCACAAACAGGGAAAATGGGAATATAGGCAGAAAGCAGTGGACGAGAAGAATTTATGGTGCAATCGTTAATGAAAGAACAAGATAAGAGACTCAAGAAAAATTACCGCATGGGAGATCCACAATAAGAACGGGAGAGATGGTACAATAACAGAAGACAGAGTTAGGGTAATTTTTGAAAACTACGATCAGCTGAATCACTTTCTTATATTGCTTTGTTTTTTACAGTCACCATGACCCAAGTTGGGTAAATGTTGTTCTTTGCTTGCCTATTGGGATTTATCGAATTTTCTGCTGTAATTTCTCTGTAGTCATCTTTGCGTTTTTATCGCAATCATCCATACTGTTTTCTGTCATTTAATATGCCCAACTCTGCCCACTGGCACAATGAGAAAAGGACTGTGCACTGATATGAAAAACTCATTTAGATAGAAAGAAGCGTCTGATTGCTTGTAATAGCAGACAGGAAATGCAAATATCTCAAGAATGAACGCTTCTCCGAGGCCAACCAAAGACTGTTGTTATTTTCCATAGTTCTGAAAGTTTTATTTTTTTCGTTTATAAATAAATGTGGTGTCGAACATATAAACCGACTTTCTTAGGTTCACTCATGCAAAATCATAATTTCTGATTCGTGAGTAATTAAATATAAGCATTATCTTTATTTAAAATTTAGATTTAGGAAGTATCTCTTCATATTTAGTGAATTTAGTGGAGAAAGGTGATAGAGAAAAAGACTAAACTACAATTATGATGAAAGTAATAACCGAAATGAGAAAACTGAGGAGACTGTGGGGCCACTCACATCATACCATTGTACTCAAAAAAAAAAAAATACACAGAAATAACAGTAAATGCATGTTAAATTGTACATTAAAATCATAAAATTCTATTTATTTTTGTTTACTGGCGTGTATATGTATTTTAATTGCAAGTGTTTAACTGTTGCATGTGATGAAAGGAAGAAGTCACTTCGCATTATAACAAGCAATGTCTCGAGGTAGACGTCTTGATCTTCCAACGGTCGGTAGCGAAGGAGACTGAGTTCAACGTGTTTTGATGCGGGAGCCCGTTTTCAGGCAGGAAAAGTTTATGTTGCTTTCCCGGAAACTTTTATTATTTTGGTTTTATTTCATTTATTTTAAATAATGTTTTAATGTTATTTATTTTATTTTCTCTATGATATTAAATCTTAGTATAATTGTATATTTTTATTTTATTAATAATAATGATGTCCCTGTAAAAGAAATGAAAGTAAGAAAAAAGGAGGCTATAGAAAACTATTTGGGAAGTCATTGAAAATTCATGATAGAAGACAAATATGCATTAAGATGCGGATTAAATAATTGGATAGTGAGAAAATAGCATGAAAAAATTAAATATTTAAGAAAACATTGCATTAAGATTTAAAAATCAGCTTTGTAGAATTTCTAAGAAACAATATGTAGTAATAAAGTTCATTAAGATTGTTTCTGGACGTAATCATTTTGTTTACTTCTTTGTTCGTTAAACCTTGCATTTGAAAATATATACAGGAATTCATTGACACATCTGTTCGTCCGCAGTTTTATGTCAGGCATCATTTTGCTAGACTGCTGCCAGAAGGAAAAATATGGGATTCAATTTCTGCTGTCATACCACTACTTCTGTTTCTGACAGTTGAGACAAAATGTGAATAGATGACTGTTCCTTTTCTATTTTTTTCTTTGTACAACAAAAACATTTCCCATTACAGCTGAAGATTCTTATTATTTGTTTTAACTCATTGAGTTTTTATACTACTAATATCTAGTAACTTTCACTTCAGATTAAGTGGCACCAGATTTCTTCAATGCGATTGCATTTCCCATTGTATTCTAAACAATTTTAGCAGTTCTTTTTCCGACTTCCAACCTATTTGCAAGTCTCTTCAGGATTGTTCTAAGCGCGCCAATAATGCGTCACTTTCATATTACACAGTTCTCTAGCAATATCGAAATATTTGTTCAGCTTTCCACATTCTTTCAATTTTATAATCTGCTTTAACAGCGACATCAACGGAGACATCATTTTGTCGACTATATCTGCTCTTCTACGATCCGTCTGTTCTGTTGGAATTTGAATTCCAACAGAATTTTAATTTTTATAATCTTCCTCCTAAAATAGTTTCTGATTTGTATATATATAACTGATATGCAGTGCTATGAACAGAGTCAAGGAAAGCTTTATTCAGATTGCGTAGCAGTGCAAATATGGCATCAAACTGAGAGCTTTTATGTTTTGAAGTGTACTTATGAAGAGTTACGTAATTGCAGCAGTCTTTATTACCACACCTAGTCCACTCAAAAATTCTTTGTCAATCATAGTTGTTACCAAATCATGCCTATTTTTACTGCAGTCAGTTTTTACTCGAAGGTCTCAGCTCTGCTTTCTATTATTGTGTTTATCTACCTATAACATTTAATAACATATTAAAACATATGTCTCTTCTGATCAGCTATCTATATGTAATTTTGTCTGCAGTTCACTTTCTTTGTATTTTGAAATCAGGCTGCACAAGGAATCTTTCTGTTTTTATTTCTTGTTTAAGGTTTCCCTGATGTAATATTTGTTCCATATGCTTTATGTATTTATTATATTGATTGATTTATTTTTTGCGGCTTATCAACACTGTGGGCTTATTTAAAGCCGAAAAATTATTGTAAGAATAATTCTTAACACTATTTTGGAGATAATGGTTTTTCCAGAAACACATCCTACTATTTAACCCATAGCTAGATGAGAATAGCTGCATTCATAATTTTTCTAGGGTAATTGTACGTAAGTGAATGTGAAGAATCCGACTAGAATTCGAACTCAACTCTCTGATTTCTCATTCTGAGCCACTATCCATTACATTACTGGCACTTCTGGCTGTATTAATTCTAATCATTCTTTCTTTAGCGTTGTCTGTAGTCCACACAATCCTACTTCGTTAATGTTTTTAGTGGCGTATAAGGACTATATTGCATTTTGTCATTCAGATAAAAATCTTTATTTCCTTCAGACATTCGCGTATTGCAAGTCTGTTATTTTCTGTACATAAAAATATGAAACTCTGGATTCAATTTCATCTTCTCATTTTACGGTTTGTAATTTTCATTAAGGACTTCGCAGAGTAAATAAATGTATAATTATATGTATATAAATTCATTTGTTTATTCAAGTATTTTTTATTTTTTAGGTTCGTGAACAGTTCCGATTTTAAATTGATGTTCCTTCTAGCATTCCCAGAAACTGCTCTAGAAAGGTTTTGTTTCTGACGCATCTCGTTGTCATGCTTTAATATATACTAGCTTAAAAACTGTCCTATCAGGCGTCATTTAAGTTAGCTCGTGCGGAGGGCTCTTGATTGGGCCTTCGGCTTGTTCAGAAGTTTGAGCCCCTACGTCCTTGCATATTCTCAGCATTGGAAGTTCCCCTGGCCCCCGTTTGATCTGGGTTTTCATTTGCATGGGACTTTCTTTCCTTGCTGCAGCTTTGACTCTTTTGATTGCAATCTGATCCTCTGTTAGCGGAGATTTCTTTTTTCGACGCACACTGCTGTCGTATACGATAGGCAACAATAAACTACAGAAGAATCAAAGTTGATCGCTGCCTTCAAGTATTGAATTAATATTTAAGCTTACCTTTTAAAAGTCCAACGATAATTCTTCTGCTGCCACTTTAAAGACAATTTAATGTATGTAGGGGCCTACATTCCGTACAAACAATTATTTTTATTTCATGGGTGACTTTCGCTGGATTTCGCAATTAATTTCAATTATTACTAAATTTATTTCCAAGTTATAAAAATTGTTATGGTACAAAAAATTAATCGCAAAAAAACATGTAAAACAATCTACACAAATAATCGCAATAATTCTTGGGACTCCAAAATTTCAGTATTGTGGGTCCGGATCCGGCCGGGAATGTTTTAATTTGCTCACGGAATCAGCCTTATTCCAAAATGGTTTGATATGTTGGGCTACGGTGTCTAGGAGTAAAATCGAAAAAGCGTGACACTCTGACCTGACATTCCCATATATATATATATATATATATATATATATATATATATATATATATAAACATTAGGCAGAATATAATTTACATACAAAGAAATAATCACACATAGAATCAATCAGAAATATTAATGCGATTAATGGTGACATCCGTCACTAGAAACATGATATATGCATTAAAATACTGTTAATCCAAAGAGTGAAGTGATCCTTGTCGAAACCATTGATGTCTGTAGTTTTCAGTTTATTTGATGTTAAAATGCTAGTACTTACGAATAGTCCTCTGTTTGGATGAGTCTTGCTCGTACGTCGTCTTTTTTATCGTATTTTATTTATTTTATGGATTTTATACGATACCAGTCAGAACTTTACATACGGATTGTTTGTTTCTGGAGTGAGTTGGACAAGCTGTGTTGACCTATCTGATAAGTTTTGCAAATCTTTTTTTTTTTTCTTTTTAATTTTTGTTTAAAAGCCTTTTGTTTTTGAGTTTTCTGTAGTCGTACATTTTTTTTTTGTTTTTCTTTCTTGCGTTTTTATCCCCCCACCCTCACTGTTTTGTTTGTTTTCCTTGGTTTGCTCCTTTATTGAAATTTATTTTTGTTTGTCCACCGTTTTTCTTTATGTTTTTCTTTTTATTTTACTGCAAAAAAATATTGTTTTAACACTTAAAAGAGATTCGTTCTGTCGTGGTGGTCGTCGCAGGCCACCATGGACGAGAACGTAAACAATACACCACCGACGGTGTCTTTAGAAAATTCGGCCTGGTCTGAGAATAGGCCGAAAAAGAAAAAAGATGCTGTATACTACGCAGCTCAGAGAGAGACCTTTGAAGGGTCGTTTAAGGAAAATGAATTCCTTACGATCCCGGAAGCACTGGAAGCAGTGGAAAATAAGATCATTTCCCTGCTGACGTCCGACGTGAAAAGTCGGAAATTAACCGGAGTCAGCAGGGAGACAATGGAAGAGGTCTTAAAGACCTTAAAAATTTATCCAAAGGTGCTGGCTAGGAGGTCAAACGCAATGTGGGACATTCTCTTACCAACAGATCTGGATGCGAAGCAGTTGGCAGGCAGCGTGTTAACAACAAAAAACCTCAAGCTGCAAACGGAATACATGGGCACACGTAGGACTAAAATAACAGTCCACGGAGTGCCTGTGGACATCTCGGAGGACAGAATGGGGGCCTTCTTCGCTCAGTATGGAAAAGTGGAGGAGGTCAAAGCGATATTGAGCAAGTCCGGCATTGCCACGGGTGACGTTGAACTGCAGGTGACCATGAGCCAGGAAGAATTTAGGAGAATTCCCAACACCCTGGTTTGCAGGAAAAGAAAGATGTGGGTAGTGGTGGAAGGCAGGCGACCGAATTGTTGGGTGTGTGGTGTCCGGGGACACATGGCGAAAGATTGCCCAACGAAACAGCCTCAGCCTGTAAGCCAGCCCACGCCACCAGTAGCAGCAGTAGCGGTGAACGAAAAAAATCCAGAAGCAGATAAAAACGCTGACGGCACCTGGAAGGAGGTTGTAAATGGAAGGAAGGGGAAGAATGTACCAGCTCCACCCCAAAAGGATAAGCCTCAACCAGCACCAAAACAGCAGGTGGAAAAGAAAGAAGGGGAAAAAGAAGTGTCGAAAAAACAGTCACACAAAAAACCCCCACAGAAACAGCAGCAGCAGCAGCAGCAACAACAACAATCACAACAACCACAGCAGCAGCAGCAGCAGCAACCAAAGGAACAAAGAGACAGTCCGATGGAAGTTCAACACATGCCTCCACCTCGAGTGGCGTCTCTGAAGAGGTGCAGAGAAGAGGAGGAGGAGGAGGAGGAGGAGGAAGAAGAAGAAAGAAAAACACAAGAAAGTTGTTCTGGTCGTAGCCGGGCGGAACGCAGTCTGGTAAAAACCAGGAGGCGCTCCTTCCCGGCTTCGCCAATTAGACCGTCCTGCTCTCCCGGCATTAAGAGCTTCCCTTCCTCCCCTTCCCGTGCTACACCCCCCTCTCCCTCCACATCTTCCCCGAGTTCGTTGAACACACCACCACACACGTCCACCTCCTCCCCTCCCCATCCTGCTAGGGAGAAAAAGAAGAAAAAGAAAATGTTTGAGGGTCCCGAGTCAATTTGTAAAATTGACAAAGAAGAGTACATAAGGGGCCTGTCCAAACAAAGGAAGGCCCTGTTGGAGGTGCTGTACAAAACGACGGAGGTGGACGGCAAAAGTGTCGAGAACCCCCGTAATTTTCCAAAGACTCCAGGTGTCATTACCTGTATCAGAGACTCTGGTGGCAAACTGAAGGTGTGGAGCCACATATTCGAGGCCAGGGATGCCTTTCCGAACATTAAAATGTGCGAATTTGACAACCCCGTCTTAAAGAGATTGCGCAACTTTTGCTCTGGGAGGGTCCCGGTTTTAGTTCACCCCTCCTTATATAGGGCTATTAAATTAATGTACCCTATTGACGTCGGCGGTATTGTCCTGGGCGGTCGTATGACGACTGAATTGGGCACTGGCAGTCTGGGACAATCTGTCGGGGTCCTGCTCAACGCAGATTTCCGCCCCGTATGTGTATAAGGTTTTTGCACTTATTCTTTTTTCTTTTTGCAGGCCTAGACGATGGCAGTTAAGTTAGCTATATTGAATGTGAATGGCTTGAGGGATCGGGGTAAGGCTTCCCGCCTGCTCCGGGACCTGTTGTCTTTTGATGTGGATGTCGCCGCGATCGAAGAGACCCACTTTGTTTGCAGTTCCGATGCGTGTGTGCTGGAGGATGACTTTGTCGTTTATTCAGCATACGGGGACCGGTCTGCCAGAGGTGTTTCTTTGCTTGTCAGACGTACTCTCGATGCGAAGGTAGACCTTGTGCATACCGATGCAGAGGGCCGGTTGATCGTGGCCGATATTGCCGTGAAAAGTGGTTCGTTCCGAGTCGTTGCGGTTTATGCGCCCAATGACCAGAGGGAGCGGGTCTCGTTCTTTCGGCGGTTGGGGCCGTTCCTGGTGGATTCAACGCGCCTAGTTTTAATGGGGGACTGGAATGCCATCCTGGACCCCAAGTTAGACAGGGGGCGGGGTGCTAGCGGGAGAGGGGGCGATCGCAGCTTGGTCGATCTGATCGACGATTATGGTCTCGTCGATAGATACCGGGTCGATCATCCCAAGGGAAAAATGTGGACGTGGGCTCTTAATTGGCCTTTTGACAAGGTGGTTAGCTACCTTGACAGAATGTTAGTGAGAAGAGCCGACATAGAACTACTAGATTGCCCTACGTTCCACTGGGTAGGCTATTCGGATCACAAACTCGTTTGTGCCCGGGTGGCGTTAGACAATAGGCCTAGAATGGCTGGCTACTGGAAGTTCAATCTGTCTTTACTGGACAGGCGGGACTTCCAGGAGCAGCTAACTAGACTAGTGCAGCGGGAGCTAGTGGGGGCGGTTATCGGGAATAGGTGGTGGGAACGCCTTAAATGTAGGATTAGGTCCTTCACCACTGATTTCAGCAAACGGCTCGCTCTAGATAGAGCTGAAAAGGTGAAGACGCTTAAAGCTAGTTATTCCCGGGCGGTGGCTGGGGGGGATCCCCTAGAGATAGCCTTAGCTAAGGAGGCCCTGGATCGATCGAATAGCGAGCGGTACATGGGTCAGGTAATTAGACATAAGTTAAGCAAGATGTCTTCCGAAGCCGTGAACTTGGGCGCAGATCTGCGCAGGGAAGAGGTCCGTCGAGGTGGCGATCGTTACATTCGTGAAGTCAAATCCCCGGAGGGGCGTACTCTTCGGGCCACTGACGACATGTGCGGAGCGTTTCGGCGCCATTTCGAGAACCGGTTTACCAAGGAGCCTGGTCTCCGTGAGGAGGAGTTTCGTAGCTATTTGGCTGACTTTCCTCGGCTTTCGCCGACTGAAGCGGCTAGCTGCGAGGGAGAGATTACGGAGGGCGATGTCTACGCGGTTTTGAAGAAGGTCGGCAGAGGCACATCGCCCGGTCTGGATGGTTTGCCCTATGAATTGTACTTGAGGCTGTCGCACATCTTTGTTCCAATTTTGACTGCAGTGTTCAACAACTGGTTTCGGTCGGGGTCCATCCCCAACCGGATCACCAGGGGTGTGATCACTCTGTTGAAAAAGGGCAAAGGTGGTGGGGGGAACCTAGATGATTACAGGCCCATAACTCTGCTAAACACAGAGTTAAAGATTATGGCCAAGATCCTGCAGGAGCGTTTGCAGTCAGTTGCCGAGTCTCTGTTGGGACCTGAGCAGACTTGTTCTGTGAGGGGCCGAACAATTCAGAGCAACCTGCATCTGATCCGCACGATCATAGAGGGTGTAAAAGACGACGAAGAAGCCGCGCTGATCAATTTGGATCAGTCCAAGGCATTTGATAGGGTCGACCATCGCTACCTTGCAGCTGTCCTGCAGGCCGCTGGATTCGCACCCAACTTCTGCCGCTGGATTAGCCTCCTGTATCGCTCCCCCAGTGCGGTGGTACAGGTGAACGGAAGGCTGTCGGACGCGTTCGTGCTGTCTAGGTCGGTTCGTCAGGGTTGTCCGCTGTCGCCTCTCCTTTATGCTTTGGCGTTGGAGCCTCTCCTTCGCCGGCTGAAGGACGAGACCGGCAGTCCGGCCCTACGTGGAATTGCCGTTCCTGGAGGGTCTCGAGCCAGGGTTTCCGCGTACGCCGATGACGTATCTGCTTTCGTGTCGTCCCGCAACGACATTGAGGTGGTACAGAAGGCGCTTGATCGGTACGAGAAGGTGACAGGGGCCAAAATAAACCGCGACAAGTCGTCCGGCTTGCGGTTAGGTGCCTGGAAGGGGGTCGCTCTTCCGGGCCGCTTCGGTTGGACAGACGGTCCTGTCCGCATTCTTGGAGTGTGGTTTGGGCCTGACCTCCAGCTGGAGAAGAATTGGTCTGAAGTACGAGCAAAGGTCGATTCCGCCGGTCAGACTTGGAATCGACGGAGGTTGTCCGTGAAGGGCAGGGCGGAGGTGTGTGCTACATACATTTTCCCCCTGATTCTTTATCGATTGTCCGTACTTCCTCTCTGTAAGACTCACAAGAAGGCGCTCGAGCAATCGCTATCCTCCATTTTATGGAGGGGACGCGGGAATCGGGTCGACAGACGAGTCTGCACTAAACGTCCGTGTCATGGGGGGCTGGGAATGCCGCACCTGCCGAGTCACATCCGTGCCTCTAGGTTGGCTTTCCTACGCCGTGCATTGACTGGAGGAGATCCGATTCTGGAGGGGATTGTTAGGGACGCGTTCCCTGGCCTTACCATCAGTCCCCCCATCTCGCGGGTTGAGCGCGGTCGTAAACCCCGGGATCAATCGGTTTTCCTTCGCGAGTGTCGGTCGGCCTTGAGGGCCGTTCCCCGGTCCAGTGACCTTTCTCGGCCTAGGAAGGTCATCTATCGTGAATTAGTGGAGAGGCCCGCGAAGGATCTCCTACGAGATACGCTCGGCTTGTCGGAGGAGGAGTACTGCTCCTACTGGTCTTGGGCGCCAGCGGCGGATTACCTCAGTAACCCTGAGTTTTCGCTTAGCTGGCGATTGGCTCGGAATCGGCTGCCTCTCAACGACAAGGCTTTCATATGGGGCTTGGCGGATTTGCCAGACTGTGAACGGTGTGGCCTTGGCTTAGAGGAAACGGCTGCGCACGCCTTCTACCATTGCCCCCAGGTCCGCCCCTTATGGGACCATGTCGGCGAGCTGACGGCTCGTCTCGCTCCCGAACAGCTTGTGTCCATTGATCGCGCATACGCGTGTGACAATGTGTCGCCCCCGTATTCCGGGATGAAACGGATGGTGTTTCTGACGCTGATGGCCACGGCTCGAATGGTGATTTGGACGACGCGAAAGGAGGAAGTCTTGCGAGGCAATCGTCTTTCTCATTCGGATCTGATTCGATTCTTTGAGCATCAGCTCAAGATGAAGATTAGATCGGATAGAAAACGATTGCATTCGACAGTCTTTAGCGAAAGGTGGGTAAAAGAAGCGAGCTTGCTTCGTGTGAACGGGGCTAGCCTTGATTTTCTCTTCTAGGTCAACCTATTGCACATCGGGGTGGCTTCCTGTGGAACCCTCCCCTTGGTTAGGTTAGACAAGCTTCAGTGTACCTAGTTAATGTGAGTAAGTGTTGTTCCTGGCCTGCATCCCGGCCGTTCTTTGGTTATGATCCAAGTCGAGATTCCCATCCTCCCCAGTTTGTTTTGACCCCCGCCCCATTTTCATCTCGACTGGGTCAGTTTTATATTTTCCCATTCCAGCCTAATATTTTATACTTTTTCCCACTCCCTTAGCGAGAGCCTCTCTTGATTTTGTCCCCTGGGCAGAATACAGCGGCCTCTCTGTTTTATGGGTTGGACGGTCCCTACTAACATCAATTATGTTTAGTTTGTATTTGTGTTTATTTTAAGTTTATTATTGGGTTCATTTCCCTCCCCTCTCATTTTATCATTATTAGAATTGTATATATATATATCATCATTAGAATTTTCATGGTATGGGGCGCGATTTTGGTAGGTCTCCCTTGAGAGCACGTGGTATTATGGTGGTTGAAGGATTGTTTGGTGATGGACGAGTTCTTTTGGTGAATGTGTAAAATGTAATGTACGAATGGGTCGCGAATCTGATTATCTAGGTATAAGATAGTTAGTGTTGACCAGCCTCTACCCCTCCCCTTTATTGGCCTTGTGCCACAATTTGTACTTTTGTTCAAATAAATACCAGTCCTCTATTCATCATCAGGCATGTGTTTTTTTCCTTATAAAATCAAAAACTTGAAGACGAAATACTTGTTTGTCGACCGAAAGATGTTTTTTTGAATATCTGCTATTAATGACGGTTATGAACAATCACGGAACGTGCAAAGACGCAACGCTAAGTTTTTCAAAATTTTAAGTGAGAATTTTATTTAAATATTTCTTGTGATGTGTTAAATCCACGTATTCTATTTTTACAAGTGTATTCAGTTTATATGTCATGAACTAAGCATATAGTTCAATAATGTAGTGTAATGTCTTAGTAGTAGTTTTTTTATAGGAATTTTCCTGTACTGCGGATCAATAGTTTTTTATAAACATAAAACATTAGGCAGCATATAATTTACATACAAAGAAATAATCACACATAGAATCAATCAGAAATATTAATGCGATTAATGTTGACATCCGTCACTAGAAACATAATATATGCATTAAAATACTGTTAATCCATAGAGTGAAGTGATCCTCGTCGAAACCATTGATGTCTGTAGTTTTCAGTTTATTTGATGTTAAAATGCTAGTACTTACGAATATTCCTCTATTATATTATTTATAAGGAAAAAACACATGCCTGATGATGAATAGAGGACTATTCGTAAGTACTAGCATTTTAACATCAAATAAACTGAAAACTATAGACATCAATGGTTTCGACAAGGATCACGTCACTCTATGGATTAACAGTATTTTAATGCATATATTATGTTTCTAGTGACGGATGCCACCATTAATCGCATTAATATTTCTGATTGATTCTATGTGTGATTATTTCTTTATATATATATATATATATATATATATATATACATACATACACACACATATATATATATATATCATTATTTCTTTTAGTTTCACTGTAATTATTTTCTCTTTTATATTTTCAATTAAATTTAGTGATTCTTTACTGTACATGTACGTTGTACATGCGTTGTTGTTTCAGTTTTATATCCATGAGTTGAAAATCTGAAAACTAACTTTTTTTCAAAATCTTAGTCAGCAAGTTTTTTCAACATTGGTTTCTTGTTTCATATTTCTAGCATTATTTTCTGTTGCCAGTTATAAATGGGTTACATTTATGATAACAATAACTTTTGTTATTTCAGTAGTTCTTCGCTTAAACAACAGTAACATTCATTCAAGAAACGAGTCAACAGTTGTAGTGTGTTATGTTTGTTTTCTAGCAAGGGAATATCTGCCCACTTCGACGCCCAAATCTCAATGTTTATCTTATATATCATTATTTATCAGTGTCATGCGTGTTGTTGCTAGGTTACATCAAATCTAGAATAGTATGACATGTAGTACGAGCGTAGATATATAGCAGTTCTCGCCTTCAGTACACACGAAGTCTTCGTGACTCATTTGTGATATCCTTTTATTCAAAAGGATTATTAAGAATACAAATAACATGAATATAAATGATGTTAGAAGGTTGTTCTGTTACTACAGTGAATCTGATAGGAAGTGAATGTCAACAGTTACTACTGGTAGTATGAATACTGAAAGAATGACAATTTTTATTATAATTATTTCCATTTTTCCTGATTTGCAATTTGATGCAATTTTTTACCAAATCCTGAGACCTAAAGTAAACGAACCTTTTGTTCTTAGAAACTTATTGAACATAGTATATATAAAGAGTTGTTGTATTTGATAATAAGGAGTTTCCTGGAATTTCCTAATGTATGTATCAGTATTACTTTTAATCATTCCTAGTGATCCTTTTATTATTATTGGATTACAAATCCAACAAAAACCTATATTCAACTAGCAAAGAAAGCCAAAACTTCAAGCATGATCCACATTTGCTTTTGATTATCTGAATTTTCAAATTGATCCTGTTCGTTATCGTATTTGATGACTTACGATAACGAACATTCTTCACTCGAAGAATTAAGGGTAGCTGTTGATACTTACCGAGAAATAATGACTTTGTATTGAAAGCAAAACTACAACTGGTAGATGACATTTGGGACAGATCATCACAATGAAGACTTGACTAATGATCATCAGTTTGCAAATTTTGACAGTTACTGCAATTTGCTTATTCGTAAAAAATTATCCTTTTGAGACCTTGTTTTTAATGTTGATGTTGAAACTTGACTAATGCATGGAATAATAATGCAACACAAAATGTACTTAGAACAAAATGTATTGAAACAAGAAAGTGTACACAATATTTACATATAGTCTTTTGTATATTCCTGGGAAGACTGTTCCTGGAGAATGTGTTGACTGAGTCGCAGTCGGGAAGAGTCTCTGGTTGGATCTCTTCGATTCCTTCTACTCTCTTCCCGGTACCAACCATATTTATATGGTCGGTACTCCACTTTCTTTTTAAAAATTGGCATAGTATTTTCCTTTAATTCAAATTTAGCATCAACCTTGTTACATCTTCCAAGACCAGGTGTGAAGGTTTCCGGAAACTTTTTCTTTAATTCATCTTTAATGTCCTGACTTGTTTGCGTATTACTTTCTACTTTTCTGCAGAATGATTTTAACAATTCGAATGTTTCAATAAAATCTGTACCCATCAAGTTTTCTCCATTTTTCAGAATGAAAACTTATTTTTTTTAACAATCCCGTTCAATTTCATGGGAAGTACAACCTCGCCTTCGAAGTTAATTTCCTTTCCAGTTAGCGTTCGAGCGCGTTTCGTCGACTTCATTATTGTAGGCCTCTTTAAAATTTTCCATGTTTTATAGTTCTTTGTTAAATCTGAACCCGAATCGAGTTGAAATTTGATATTCTTTTTAAATATTTCAGTCGTCACATATTTCCTCAAATCTCTATCTGATTTGATATTCGAATTTGTTTGTCTAATTCGGCTATTGAATTTTTTCGTTTTACAACACGATCCTTTGTGTCCCTTCTTGTGGCACACGAAACATTTCTTATGGGCAATTTACCTCCCAGTGTCTTTCGTTGCAGCGTCTGCAATTACATGGTGGAACCTTTTTTTTCTCCTCGTTCTTCTTATTTAATTTTTCTTGTCTATTTTTAAAATACGAATTTTTTCTCCAATTTTTTTCTGATGGGTAATTTGACTGTTTTTTTATTTTTTTAATATAAGCAATGCCAGCTTCTTCGATTTTTTGAGACTCTTTCTTTAAACTTACGGCCCGCTGACACTCCTCTGCTAACTTTTTCAGGGTAAGGTTTTGTTCAGATTCGAGTTTAGACAAAACTACGTCTTGTTTCGGCACTCTTACTGGATACCAGTCCTTGAGCAAAAATTAAACACTTAAATTCTTCCACTGTAATCTCTGCCAATCTGAAATTGTCACAATGTCTATTCACTATAGATGCATATGTTAAGTAATCCTGATCGTCGGATTTAGTGACATTCATGCATAACCATCGCTTATGCCAAAGCGACATATTTGCTCCAAACAGCTCTTTTAGTAATTTCACTGTTTCCGAGAATTCCAATTCATTCGTTCTTCTCGGTAGAATAAAATCTACAAATTTGCTATGTTCTGTTGTACCTAGCTTTCTTCGTAATAGACTGACTTTTCTTGAATTCGACCAGTTTTCACAGTGTGTAGAAAATATCTTCATATCGTTTAAAGTACGCTTCAAACGTTTTTTCTTCGTCTGGCACATAGTTGAAAGTTTCCAGCGAATTAAATATGGTGTTATGAGAATATGAAGAATTTCCCTCATTTGCCTGATTGTTGTTTAATTTCTCCAGTATTAACTTTTGAATTTCTAAAAGTCTTTCCTCTTGCTTTTCTTGATATTTTTGCTGGGATTTGAATAATTCAGCCTGACTCAACTGCTGGGATTTGAATAATTCAGATATAACTTTGGATAATTCATCCATCTTTAGCTGATAGTGTTCATGCAACAAAGAATATACCTTTAATTTGTGTATCTATGGATATAATATAGCTGACCAAAAAAATCGAAACAACGTACGACTTTTTTATTTTATGTCTTGCTTTTACATTCAAGCCCGTGATAATCAACTTTGGTATTTTTTTTTTATTACTTCTGTTCGCGTATTTCAATGACAAACCTCTGATTTTTATTATCAGCGGTAAATTCGTCACTATAAAATATTGTTGAGCAAACAAAAAAAAATTTTTTTTTAAAGTTCGTTACCTTTCAAAATCGACACGGTGTATTTGTGTGCGTTTTAATTCCATGCACGTTTTTGTAGTCGGTCAGTTTTGTTTTTTTTAACGGGTGTCTCGTTGTAGATAACTTTTCCAATTTAAAATCACCGTTATTCGTTTACGACACCTTTCAAATTTTTCTGAGTAAACGTTCCTTATGCTTAGTCGTCCTTTAACGATTTCTAAATATCCAGAAATTCAGAATCCTTCGCCGTTCCGTTAGATGTTGGACTTTTAATTAATAATTTTTTTTCTTCAGCCTGGGTTCTTCAATGACTTGTCCCAATTGTTGAAGCTATCAATTATTAATTCTTTTTTTTTTTCCGTATGGTTCTTTCTACCTCGTCGCCATTGTTGAAACTTGACTAATGCATGGAATAATAATGCAACACAAAATGTTCTTAAAACAAAATGTATTGAAACAAGAAAGTGTACACAATATTTACATATAGTCTTTTGTATATTCCTGGGAAGACCGTTCCTGGAGAATGTGTTGACTGAGTCGCAGTCGGGCAGAGTCTCTGGTTGGATCTCTTCAATCCTTTCCACTCTCTTCCCGGTACCAACCATATTTATATGGTCGGTACTCCACTATGCAAATTAGGTGGATCCTACCACAACAGTTGATAAGAAGTGTTTTCGGTATGATAATCAGAAACACGACTTTCTTTGAGTTGGAGAAATTTACTTCCTCTCAAACTACCCCAAACCAAATTTTAACTCCCATAATAAATCTTACTGACAGTTTGGTTGTGGCTGTAAATAAAGCCTCTTGTAATCTGGTCAGATAATCTGGTCAGATAATCAGGGCATTCATATACAGGCCGTCACTAGGGAGTGGGGTGCTGAAGAGGACAGCTACCCAGAAAATCACTTGAAGCATCTTATTAAAATGATATGAACTAATTGTGTACAAATTCTGATTAACTGGATCTATCCTGTATCGATTACCATATTTCCAGGTTTTTAGATGCATATACGTACCGGTAGGTGTACACCAGTGTGGACCAGCTCAAATGTCCATTTGTTCGACTCTTGTGACTCCATTTTTTTATATAAAGAATAAAGTCACTGCTGGATCTATGGCAACATTTTGTCAGTTTTAATGGATTTGTAATTCACAACTGCCATTTTTGTTCCAATCTAATATATATATCCTATGTCAGAATAGAATTTTCACTCAATATCACACCCGACCATCAAAGGAGCGAGGTACCGGGTGGATCTAAGTTGACATCCGGACACTGAATTCAGAATCATATGACCTCAAACTGTGAAAAAGCCGCATGACAGCGATAGATGTATAAACAACCACTCCAGAGAGGAGTTAGACAGTCTCTCAGACATCGCAGACGAGAACGTTAGCTTACTGTACTGATGAAGGGGTTCCGAGGCCGCATATATGTACTCACTCACTCACTAGCCTACAGAAACTGACGAAGTATTCTAGCGGAAAACATGCAACTTAAATGCATCTTGAAGAATTATATTAGAGGATGACTTTACAAAATAACAGGAAAAATCATTTACCTCGTGTATATATGGATGATGTATTAAAAGTTCGCTAAAAATAGAAAGAGATTAGGCACCTTCAGAGAAGCAGTCAATATCTTCATACTGTATATTGTAATGAACTTTAGAATCGAGAAATGATCATTGATAGTGATGCACAAGGGAAATGAATTGAAACAAAAGAAGGAAGTGAAATTTCCTGACAGAAAATTATCAAGACGCGGAACTGGGAAGAAAATTAAAAATATTAATGTCGTTCAAGCATAATGAAATGAAGAAAAAGATTAAAGAACAACAAAAATACTGAAAACTGTGTATTATAGACTTCTTAATATTTTTCAGCCATCTCATGGAAAATAATTTTTTTATTCAATATTTAAAAAAATAAACTTTATTATTTTTTGGCTTAAGAGGAAGAAGGACTAATCTCATAGTTTTCTTTCTTTCTTATTTTTCCCTTCATTATGATCATTTCCTTCGCCTATACTTGCGGGAGAATGGTGATGATGACAAACCTCTCATCTACCCACCCCCAAAACATCAACGGATTTTGGATGCAACAGACAAAATCTGCAGGCAAAATGAAAAAAATCGTCAGCGACGTGTTTCAAAATTTGCGGGCTTAGCGGAACGAGTCGTATTAGTTCTCAAAGTGACCGCTTGGCGGCGGTGGCACACCTTTCAATTGTAAACAAAGACGGGTGCGTGAGAAATCTATTATTTTTGTTATTTTGATTAATAATACATTAATTGTTCTGCTTTCATCATGGAATCGAAGCAGAAGAAAAATGTAAAAAGGAAGCGTACAAACCTAAGTATTAGTGACAAATTGGAGCTTTTTCCATCTACGGACAATCGGCTTTAACGGACCCCCTTAATTAGTCCATTGATGAGAGGTTTGTCAGAATTTTAAAAAATTTCTATTCTCTTAAATTTATTTCCATATCTATAGTAAATAAAAAAACTTAAAAAATGAATATTAAAATAAAGTAAATTAAAGAAAAGAAGAAGAATATTAAATACAATTATTTGAAAAAAGTTTATCTATCTATTTATATTCAAATGTGTGTGTGTGTCCGGCTAGAATTAAAAAAAAAATACAATAATTAACGTAACGACAAAATAAAACTGGAACCAATCAAAATCAAGAAGAATTCGGGAATAAATTCTATTGTCTTCTTAAAAAAAAAAAAAAGGTGTTAAGACAGTGATGAGAAGGCAAATGAACCACACCAGCTACTGAAAAGCATTTCATCTGCTCTCCTTTACCCTCAAGCTTCGAACACCTAAAAATCCCCCAGTCAAAAGAATTACTGCTATCAAGAAATACTTACATCCCTACATACACATGACTCTCCTCTCTCCATATATATGTACTAAGGGCTTAAAGATTTTAAGCACGAGAACTTTCTGATAGGAACTTATGAACTCTTTGAATATTATTGTATACTTTATTTTGAGAGATATAATTTTTTACCTGTACATGCAATAATTATCTTTGCTATGCATTTTTAAAAGACCATAAATTGGTGTATATATTTGGATTCAGGACCTTATCCAAAGATAACCACTTGTAAACAAATAAACCACTATCTTTAGTGACTTCGACACTAACAGACCTCCACACCAGAACCTCAACCCTAACACAGACTCAACATATGTACGTGTATGTATTATTGACTTATTATTAATATTTTTCGACCATCT
Source organism: Acanthosepion lycidas (assembly GCA_963932145.1). NCBI lineage: Eukaryota > Metazoa > Mollusca > Cephalopoda > Sepiida > Sepiidae > Acanthosepion > Acanthosepion lycidas. Next base: position 45,447,802 of record OZ010584.1, read on the forward strand.
TATGGAAAAAAAATATTCAATCTTTAAAAAATAAACTTCATTGTTTTTTGATTTGTAATTTAATGTTATTAAAGCAAAAAACTATAGCGAACATTTTTTTTTTTTTTTTTTTTTCGAAAATTAATTTAAATAAAATATAGTTATTGTAAAAGTAAAACAAATATTCATCACGACTAATGTTGACTGTAAGTGTAAAAGCCATGTCTGGCTTTGAAAGTTTTTTTTTCTTTCCAAATACAGGTATAACTTGAAATTTAAACATAATCGCTTTTCAAAACTAAATGTTCAATAATGTATCTTACTTCTCTACTCTCTTTCAAAATAGTAATAAAATTAATTTATGGCGAAATATTTTCTTCTTTAATGTGATGTTTAAAGGTAAAAGTTTTTTGCTTGAAAAAATGATTAAATTTTAAATTAAATGCTTAAATATATCTTAATTTAAGTTTATTTACTTTTTTATTAATAATAATTTGAAAAAAGGTTAATGGACTTTTGTCTAAGTTTGATTTGTTTGAAAACATTTACAGAGTATTTATGTTGGTATTTAAATTGAAAAATAAAGTGTCTTTTTGCATAAGAATATAGGGATGCTCAACACACTAAGCCCCCCTCCTTCACACCCGTATTGTTAGTGTGGTATTTCCCTAAATTTAGTTTTTTTGTAACAATCTGAAAAATAACGAAGATTGAATAAAAAATTATTTTCCATAAGATGGCTGAAAAATATCAATTGAATAATTTGTTTAAACTATTATTCAGAGATCTTCCGAGCAATGCCGGGTATGACCTCTAGTAGAAAATAAAAAGCCGAGAAAGAGAGAGGGTGAGAGAGAGAAACAAGAACGTATTTTGGCGTGCAACCATCACTAGCGGTAAATTTGTCATGACGATAGTTGGGTGGTTGTGTTGACTAGCAGACTAAATGGGCGGTCTCGCTTTGTCGGAAGTAACCGGATAGTTTTTTGCTAAAAGTTTGGATACTTTGAAGTACGTCGACTTATGAACCACAAGGAGGAGCAGTTTAAGTGTGAGGTGATGTTTCTTTTTTTGTATCCGCTTCGTCATTTACCCTCCAAGAGAGAATTGCTAGTACAGAGGTTCTTAGCGGCTAACTCGAGTAAGAAGACAGAAGCGATGCAGTACTGTAACAAGGTCTGCCAAGTGACTCGTGGGTGTGTTTATTTCTAACAAGCAGCGCGAAGATGACAAAATAACAAGTATGCACATAAAAATGCTGTTAATAAAGATATAATGCACTAAGACTAACAACAAACAATATTAGACTTATTTTTATTAATTAGCGACTGTTGTTGCCTTTCTACCTTTAAGTGATTTAGCAGGCGCTTAAAAGGTTAAGCGACTTCTAAATCACTGCTAAAAAAAATAAAGAAGTAGGGAAGCAGAGAGAAGAATATAGAAAATGAAAAGCGTACATAGAGGAGCTTTTGTATATTACCTAAGTTTATTTTGTAGAAATCAGTTTTAAGCAGGTACCTCTAAAAAAAAGAACAAAAAAAAACGATACATATGTTTAAAAATGCATTTTGAAAAATGAAAAGTCTTTTTTTGAAGCTTTTATTTTAATTTTAGTATCAAACTAATAGATTTCATTTAAAATTTCTAATAAGCAAAATAATTTAAACAGAATTTAAATTGACAGGAATCATTTTTGTAATTATCAGTAAAATCTAAAAAATCGTTCATATTGACAAATTTGTCAACACAACATACATTCCCTTATTAAAAAATAAAATATACATTTCGAAATGATATCTGAAAAAAATTAGCTAATGTAATGTTTAAGTAATCTAGATTGTAACAAATATTCCTCATCCAAATTCAGGGTCTTCTGACTCCTGTTGGAGGACCCACCTCCCTGGTTGACCTTCACTATTTCCTATCCTGGTAATACTGACCCATGTATTGCGAAACGAATATTACTTGCATTTAATTTAAAATATCGCAGAAAATTATATTTTGTTAACATGGAATGTGTGTTATGAGGTGTTGACGGATCTATTGAGAGCCTGATTGTTTAGGAAATTTAAGTGAAGTATCTATAACTTTAAAAATTACTTGACGATTACAACGTGGACGCCTCTTTTATATAATTTTTTTAACTACATTTTTTTTTTAATTTAAGAAAATATTCTAAGAAATTTAATACTTTATTTGAATTTTAGATACTTTGGCTTTATAGCATTAGTTACGAAGGTAATTGTTTAGGAAAAATTAGATTATCAATAAAATTTTAAATTTTATTGTTACCGCTCTTGTTTTCTGATAACGTTGTGTGTGGACGTCCGTATCTAAAAAAATCGACATAAAATTTACACAAATAAAATGTATTCAAAATTCTTTTTAAAATACTGGGGTCGTTGAATTGTAGTGAGTTTTTCCATTTATGATTAGTAAATACAGCTTTATTTTAATAACAATATCACGCCGCTAAAATTAATACAGAATTTTAAAAGTTTAATTTATAAATTTTATAGATTTCTTTCGACGAATGAACATTAGCAAGAATTATGTTCAGTTTTTAAAATTATAATTAATAATTCATATTCTAATAAAACTTAAGTGAAAATAATTCTTGTAAAAATTCATTATTCATCAAAAAGATTTGTTTTCTTAAGACAACAAAATTTTCATCATAAAAACACTAAATGCTTTTCTAATTAAATAATGTTTTATTGATTTTTTATTTTACGATTCAGAGTAGATTTTCTATAACTGAAGCACCTGTTTGACTAAAAGAACTTGATGATTTAAATTATCCGATGACTTGTCCTTATAACCAATATAATCATAAAGTGATACAAAAAGAATTTCTCGAAATTTCATAAAATAGCTTAAAATTATATGCCATCTCAACAGCCTCATCTTTTGTTTTTTCTTTTCATTCAATCTGTTGAATAAATTTTACGAGTTTGCTTCTGATCATTTTACGAGTCCAGTTTTCTAATAATAATCTTTAAGACAAGTAGTCTTCAGTTACTTGTGATTCCTGACATATTATCTTTATTCTCTAGATTATGTTTTTAAATCATAGTATTAAGTATATGTACTCGAAAAATTTCAAAAGTTTTCGTTTTTCCTTTTTTTTTAATATTATTTTCCTGCTTGTCTCTAGTATATTTGACCAATGATAATTTTGACAACAAAAATGTGGTCAAATTCTTATTTGTGCAAATTATAGAAATTATATTTAATCGCTGATGATGTAACGATTTCTGCTGGAAGTGAAAGAAATATTCTCCAAATTCTTAAATGAGCAAAATTAAAACTTTGAAGGGCTATTCATTCATTCATTTTCTTGTTCTTCTCCTCTTCTTCTTCCTCCAGGACGTGCGTGATCATGTTTTTCTACAACTTCCTGTCCGTTGTAGCTCTTAGCAATGTTGTTTTTTTTCCCATCTCTCTTAATCCCTGTTCTGCCAAACATTTGCAGAAGCTTGATAGGTAGATTATGCACTTGTTGTCCCTCTTGTCTTCAACATGTCCTGTGAGTATTACAATTCATAAGCCCACTTTCCTCATTATGTACCCTAGAAATTTCTTTCCGATTCTAAGTATGTGCCGTTTTTGTTTCCATTTCCCTTAAAACTTCATCGTCGCTCACATGTTCAGTCAATTATATTCTCAGCATCCTTCTGTAGACCCATATTTCTGTTACCTCATTTTTTCTTCATCTGTGATGTTATCCAGCATTCACTGCCATATAGGAAGACTGATATTACATAAAAGTCCAGTACTTCTTTCTTTATTTCAAACGAAATTTTTCTGTTTTTAGTACTTTGCTTAACTTTTGGAAGGCATCTTTCGCTATTCTAATGCGCCTTCGGATTTCGGTGACAAATTTTTTTCTTAAAACATATTCTAGATATCTAAATTTTTGTACTTGCCTTACCTTAATGTCTCCAATTCTTAGTTTACGGCTATTCCGTTTGCTAACAACTATATATTGTCTTGATGGTTAGTGCTTTCTTCACGCTTTCATTTATTATCTTCTGTAGGAATGATTGTAGTTTACTTTCTGTGTTATCTGCATATCTTATATTGTTAAACTGTGGCCGTCAGTAATTAATCATGGTAGGACTTTTAATTCTCTCAGAATCGCCCCACTTCAAAGGTTGAATAAGTCTGGTGAGAAGTCCATCTCTTTCTATTTTTTGTATATTTACTGAATTCATTTTTTATCCGTATGCAAGCGGTTCCAGTATAAGTTCTGGATTGTTCTAATATCATTCCCAAATAAATCAAGCCTACATAGCACACACAACTCTATTCACCCTTTTTGCAAATTCTAATGTAATGTTCCCATTAATCACTAACTTTATAATATATTATTTCTCTTTTGACATTATATCTTTTTGACAATTGATAACAATCTTTCCATATCGGAAATTACAAAATATCAATAACTATTCTATGATATTTATTTACAATATTATGAACCTCTCACGAGTTGCATAATAAAATCTCACACTGTCAAAGAAGTTATTGTATTAGGTTGGTGCAAAAATAATGACGTAATAATGTCGTTTTTTGACGTTAAAAATACGTCAAAAAACGACATTATTACGTCATTATTTTTGGACCAACCTAATAATTATTTCTAATAAAAACGATATTATAAACTGAAATTCACATGTATATTTTTCATGCAAATATATTTTGAAAGTTTTAGTAACGTCGATTGGTTAATATAAATTTATTCTGAAAAAATTGGCTTGCATAATAATTTTGAGCATGTTTATGTAACATCATAGGTTTGGCAAAATTGTTAAAATACAGTTTTCTTATTGAGCAATATAGAGATTAGTTAAAATAGGATCGTTGGTCCGTGTGTAAATGTTAACATAATGATCATAGAAAGGTTCTTCTGTAGTTCTGGATAGAAGTTTACATAGAAATGGTGGTGTCATATTAGGAGGCGGGAGCGAAAATCTTTGTTATTATAGTTTTTTAAGAGTGACATTACAAAAGAGATTTTCGACATTAGCAAAGCAAGAGTGCCAGTTTATGTGCTGTATTTAAATAAATTCAATAGAAGAGTTAACGCTATTTATTTGATAAGTACGAAAGAATCATCTGTTTTATAGTTTTGATAATGAAATCATGTGAGAAGGAATTATTAAAATTATGGGACGTAAAGGTGAACCAGGTTTATGTTGTTTTATTATTACTCGTATATAGCAATAACTGTAAAGGAAGACCGAGATACTTGAAGTTATTGTTATACTCAATAAACGATCGACATTATCTTTTAATACAGGGAAGGCATTTCAAAATGTGTTTAAAGTCTTAAAAAATATTGTCTTGATATTTAGGCTGTTTTGTCATTCTTAACGAACTATTTATTTTTAAATTTAAAATCTCTCTCTCTCTCTCTCACACACACACATGTATCCCTTTAAACGTCATTTTTAGTGGATACTCGTAGTCAAGTATGCCCTCCGTTTATTTAATACACAGTATGTTTATTTATTTTCGTTTACCATCCTGAATATTCGAGTAATCTCATTAAAGAAAAATTGTGCGTCTCTCACGGCAGAAAGAAAGAAAAGAGAGAGAGAAAGAAGAGAGAGAGAGCTATTGTTCGGCCTGGCACGCCTTAACCGATTTGGCCACGAATAGCAGTGGATCTGGCGCGGCCAAATTTCGTGCTTTCAAGCGAAATTCTCCTGCCTTAGATCTAACGAAGTTTTATATATATATATATATATATATATATATATATGTGTGTGTGTGTGTGTGTGTGTGTGTACAGTTTTTCTAATGTCACAGAATTAAGCGGAGAACAGGATAAAGAAAGAAGAATATTTTTCAAATAGATGATTGACTTTAGTAATGTTTTGGATCATAAAGGATAATGTGAACTTTTATGTTCGAACTAATAAATTGATTTTATTTAAAATATAAATAATGTTTTAAATATATACTTTGCGTTATCTAACTGTATTTAAAAATGACTTTTAATAGGTCTTAATAAATAGTAAATATTATTTGACGTGGCTCAAGTATATCAGGTTAGGTGATAGATTTTATATCATCCATCCGGTCAATTATTTTTCACCGATTCGGAGTTGTTCACCGTCACTGAGTTCAAATGACAGATAAAAAAGATAAAAATGGTTGGTGGAGATAAATGTAACTTATCTTCTTAATATAGAATTAATATAAACCTGATGCAGTAAAACTTTGTTCAGGAGTGAAAAAAAAAAAAAAAAAGAAAATATGTATGTGTGTTTGAAAGGAAAAACTTTATGTACATATTTACAGAACATCAATGCGACAGCAATTTTTTCAGGCAGTGAAATAGATACAGATTAGTAAATATGGAAAAGAGAAGTGAAGTGAATTAAGGTCTTACTTGATAGTGGACTTGGCCGTGTCTTGCGCCAGTGATTTTGCCTCGGTCATATCAAAGATATACCGTAGATATACATAATATGCCAATTCAGTGAAATTATAATTTTCTTACATATATTTTAAGTAACCTGTTTTCAGTTAAGTCTTCGGGATCTTTTCATATTGTTTATATTTAAATTGTTTTTAAAATGTTCTAAACAGTTAAATATTATTAAGAATTGCTAATTATTAGGTTGGTGCAAAAATAATGTCGTTTTCTCACATGTTACTATGTGAGAAAACGACATTATTTTTGCACCAATCTAATATTAGAATGGAGCTGTCTCTAAAGTAGGAGCCTTGGTAAGCCCGTCAATAACCGATAGGTAAAAAAAAACTCAGCTTTCAGAAATTAGAGATACAGACAGGTTTTTAGTATTTTGATTAGAGGAAGGTGATTACTACATTTAGTTTCGTAAACCTTGTTTTCTTTGTCTTAATCGGCTGGTAATATCATTTCCCCCATGAAGCAACCAAGCAAATCTTGAAGGGAAATGTTTTTTTGTGCGTTGAATTCTTGTAATTGAACAATACTATCACTCGCCTTAAGATAGAAGATTAAAGCAAGAAATGAATCCCATAAAATTATACGTATGCACTTGACACGCAAGGCAGCATGGAATTTTTTCATCGAAAAACAGAAAAACATCTAATTCAGAAAAAAATCTCATTCACTATACAAATCATACAGTTCGTCATTTTCAAATGTTTGCTATTTTTTTTAATTTTTTTATTCATATTCATTTTGGAGATATTTGCCATTTTTTAGTACTTTTCATTCATATTAATTTTCTTTTTCTTCGATTTTACAGTAGTTTTCTTTTCATTCCTCTTTTTGCTCATTCTTTCTTTTTCTTCTTCAGCCTGAAGGGTTCATATATTTTTATTCATGAAAAAGCTTCATTAGCAACCTTTTGAAATTCTTTCCCGTTTTCAGAAAAGTGCTGGCTGCTGAACAGGATTTAAGAAATGGCACTGCAGGGTTGAATGCTAGTATATTGGATTGTTGTTTTAGATTTAAAAAATAGTTATCTACATTTTAAATCAATACCATAAGGACCTGTTCACTGCTGTAACTATTACAATATATATAATTATACAATCTCTGGAAATCATTTCAATATCACAGATGAAGACTAAATGAGCTTGTATGTAAGTATGTGTATTTTTTATTCATTGAGTATGTGTCTGTATATGTGTGTGCATGTGATGGAATCATAGTTTCCTATGATTCTATCACATGCACACACATAGCGAGAAATAAGTATGAATATAGATGTAGGTACGTGTTTTGTTTGTGAATAAGCAGATATGTTTAAAAGCATGTATTTACAAATGTGTCAAATTTAGTGATGGAAAAAAGCAAGTAATGAGGAAGATTTAATCTTTTAACAAGGTTATCATATGACTAATTAGTTTAATTAAACTTTGAAAATAAAGAACATAAATATATTCAGTAGCATAATGGCTGAAGTTTCAATTCCCACAAAACTAATCTTTATTTGCAGTCGAGATCAATATAATTTTTATTAATGATACGAAATATTTTAATAGTATATTTGCTTGGTGCAATAATTTAGTGATATTTTAAATTGTCTACATTGTTCCATCAGAATACAGAAGGCATACAACATTTTTACTTAAGTTAATTAAACCTTCTCTTCCCGTTATAATATGATGCATGTGTCAGATGAAACTAATTGCATTTTGAATATTGTTTTTAACTTCCTTACAATAAAATTCAGTATTATTGTCAACGTTTGATAATGAGTGAATGACATTCGACATGTATGAACGCCGACTCACACAGCATTTTACCATGCCTTACCCATGCATGCACTCACACAAATATATATACGTACACATGATCATATAAAGCAATTAAAAAAATCCTTACACTGATACACTAAGACTGCATAAACACAAATGTATAACACGCACATCTCGTGATATCACTTTCCCAAACCTCAGATAACCTCTTGGTGTTCAAGGCGACGTTGTGTCTGCTCAGTGGGCTGTTCGTGCACCAAAGCAGCGTGACTATCTCACATGGCCATCCTGGTCACCTATCATTCAACCAATCACCACTGGTGCACTTAACCTCGTACCAACTCAGTTCCCCAAGTCTCTTACTATAAATGAACTGTGTATCAGAACCTCATAGCAGCAGCTGCAGTTCTACATAATCAATATTATCAACTGATCGACACACTCGAACAAGGAGAGAAGGAGACAAAGAGAGAAGGAGACAAAGAGTTTATGTGCAAAATGAAAACTAATATAAGAAAAGCAGAAAGAGCGAAATTATGACAATTATAAAAAAAAGAATAAATTCATACACTGAAAAAATAATAATCACTTATCTCCAGTCAAATAAGGTTTTGGTGCGCATTGATAAAACGCTAAAGAAAGCCTGTTTGTGTCCGCTCGGTAGGCAAACAAAATTCTGCGCCCAGAATTTGGTGGTATGACATTTTATTATGCAAATTGAGGATTATGTATAATATCCTAAATAAATGTATGTAATAGTATGATTATTGACACTTATTTTTTTATATTAATATGTAAAGTTTGTCATGTGTCGTAAGACAGATATAACCTCAAAGAAACAAGGTATTATAAAGTTAATACACTGTTGAGAATTGCGAAAAAGTTGAAGACATAAAACAAACAAGAAATTGAGAAACATGAACAAGATAAGTATAAAAAAAACTGCCTTTACAAATGTTACAAAAAGAAATTTGATACAAATTAAAGGAGTAATAAGCAAGAAAACATTAAAAATTGGTGTTAGGAATATAATCAGTGATAAAATATGTAGAATTATTAAGAATATTGACTAAAGACATGAAAACGAAATAAATATTCCAAAGAGAAATGTATAATTTGGGCGAAGAAATATATTAAAATTGATTTCTCAAAAATCACCTTTAGTGGTATATGTAAGCTACGTTGGATGGACTTGATGGTTGAAATTGGATCTTTCATGGAAATAGTCGATCAAACTACTTAGAAAACAACAGAGGTTGTTTTGGGTTAATATTTTAGGCAGTAAAATTATAGGTCACTTCAAGTTGACGATGGTATCAAGGTAAATGCAGAAAATCATTGTAAGTCATTGAACACATATTTATGTAGTACAGTTTGCAATTTAGGTTTAAGCTAATAATCATTAATTCAAAATAACGCACTTTGACCTTTTGAAAAACCGACTCTCTCCTTGCAAAAAATGGTTGCAAAAAAAAGCAAATTAATGGGACGACTTCCAACTCTATCAGTTATTAATCCAATAGAAAACCGGTAGGCTTTCATTAAAAGAGATGTACCTGAGAATTGAAAATCATTCCTAAGGAAAGACTATCTCTGGAAAACATACAGAACTTATTTTTAATATGGATCTTCCGTGTAGTGGTGGAGGTCTTTGAGCATGTTTCATTTTCATTTAAAAATCTTATTTCTTCTTCGCATCCATGTAAGAACCAAAATGAGACAGCTAAAAATTTAGGGACATATAGTGAGGAAAGTAGACTTGGATAATTTAACATTTACAGGGCATACTGAAGCCAAGATAAGCAGAAGGAAATGGTGAGTAACTGAGTTAACGAGTCTGAGTAAATCGTTACATTTACTGAGATTCGTTAACTCGAAGAAGGATCACAAAAACAAAATGGGGGAAAATGGAAGAGTTATTAGATCAACAAAAATAGGGAGTTGGGGAGAGACATCGTCGCCCACACCCTAAAAGGGCATAGAACATAAACACGTGCGACAGAAGAAAAAAAAACTCTAAACTTAATACTCATTTTTTTTTTTAAATAATTGTAATTTTTCAGTGCAATTTTGAATTGAATTTTGCACAAGAGTTTATTTTATTATATAAAAACATGTTTGAAAATGTAAAAAAAAATGTAAAGTTTAATGTTTATTACGACTGCGAACCTATTCAAAAGCATTTTATATTTTATTTTTCACTTTTAGTAAAGATTATTTTTTGGTATGGATATACAAAAATTAAATACTTTTGATATCTCGCTTTGACTGACTACTGTTCAATATCGGAAGAGTATTATGATAGTAATCTAATTTTATATTTCCCGTTCTACACTCTGTTCAGTAAGCATTACGTTTAGAAAATCCAGTTAATTAACCCTTAAATTTATTAATAGACTTCGAAATATATCTCTAGAACAAACATTGAATTTTAAATTTGATATTTCATTTTTCGTATTCGACGTTGGCTCGATGAGCCAATGAGTGACGAAAAATGTACTCATGCTTTAAAAATGCCTAAAATGTTTATTTATATACGGAAATTAATTTTTCTTTTAATTCGGATTAGCTTTAAACCATTATATTTAAAATAGAACTGAAATTTAAGTTCAAAGAAGGCATTTAAATTATTTAAGATGTGTTTTTCGTGGTTTTTTTTTTTGGGGGGGTACTATAAACCCTACCTTTAATTTCTTTTTTCTGGGTTTTTTTTTTTTGTTTTTTTTTTTTCAAAATAATAAATATATCTTTCATTATATATACTTGTTTTATGTTTAAGCTGTGTCTTGGATAGATACATACATGCATACAGACAATATTAGAATTTTAGTATGATATGGATTGTGGCACATACACTAAGTATATATTGTTCAAAATGCCGCCGAACTTGAATATCGATATTTCTAGAAACAGTTATGAAGTGAGTGAGCACTGACATTAATTATAACATATAACTTCGAATAATTATTATATCGTAGATTATTATTCAAAATATTCACAACAAGCAACCAAAATCCACACCATACTTTTTCAGGTTTGACATGTAGAAAATGACACTTATTTTATACCAGTAAAAATTTATGAATAGTTAAAAAATAATCTCATTGAGCATACCACAATATCGCCTGTCAAGTGGAGGCCATGACAAGGAAATAAGTAAATTTAAAAAAAGTTGAGATGAAATTTTACAGCTGACGGTCAGACGTTATACAAAGACCACATTAATGCTATCCTCAAACAATTCAAGATAACTCACCAAAAGATTTTAAAATCCTAGCTTCTAAGTGTGTTGTGTGGCAGCAAAATTGCGAGCATAATATTGCAACTTTTAAAGCTAAACCAAGTCACGCCTGTGAAGAGCAACGTCACAAAATATATATATATGCTGAGCCTCAGTTCAACTTGACAATGTAATTTCAGTTCTACGTAGTCTCCGAAGTCATCAGATGATGAATGACTCAAAACCAGTAACAACTACAGTACACGAGAGTTGAATATCATTGTAGTTTCCATTGAGTACCATGATGATGAGAAAGCAACTCCAAATCAGAACGAACCTGAAGAGAAATCACAGTAAAAGCAATGTTACAGAATTTGTTGTCAGTAGTTTGAACAACTATAATAAGTTTATTTTCTAGACTCATAACAGTTCTAGTTACTGGCGTGTAACAAGGATCCAATATTTTAGATGCTGTTACAGGAAAACAATGTTTACTGGATTCAAGTTTAGATTTTTGGCAACGAATAAGCAAGGATTTTACATCTATAACTATACAAATGAAAATAAAAAATTAAATTAAGTATGAAACATTTTTATTTTAATAAAACTGACTGTAAATATTTTTCAAGCTCTTCTTTTATTTTAGTGTTGATTATACCATATTAGAATCAAAACAGCAGCAATAAAAATATATTTTTGTTTATTGATTGTCACTGATCTGCTCTTTTTCAAGTGAAATCTACGTATCTTCCTAGAAGCGTGGCGTCATGCATTGCAGTTGTGCATTGAAAAAATTGCATTTAGTCTCGGTATTTATGTATAGATTCGAAAATATCGTTCAATATCGATATTCAAGTTCGAGAGAAATATTAAAACATGTTCTTGAAATTTCATTGGATGGTATTTATACAAAGGTAAACCCTCAAATATTCACGAAACACTTTAGAATATTTATCTTGAATCGTCTAATATTTATTTTTACAAATTCCGTAAAGTTTAAGCTTCAAAGCAAGCGTTAAATATATATATCAAATTCGAAATGTAAACAGTTTAAATTCTTATTATGTACTTTATTGCTTTTTAATCAGTCTTACTTCATATAAGGGAATAAACACGAAACTTTAAGTATAAAAAAATCTACTTAAAGTTTAGTGTTTATTCATTAGGGACGGTTGTTTTTAAAAGGCGGTGGAATTTCATGTCAGTGTCTTTACGCATGTGCACGAAATACAAGTACTGATACGGTTATTTCCTTCAGCCCCCTGCACTGTACTTATTTGATACAGTACACCGATTATTTTCCAGATAATTTTCTTCGCAACACGTCTATTTTGTTCCACGCATACACACACACACACACACACACACACGCGTGTGCGTGCTCGCGTGTGCGTGCTCGCGTGTGCGTGCTCGCGTGTGCGTGCTCGCGTGTGTGTGTGCGTATATATATATATATATATATATATATATATTAGGTTGGTGCAAAAATAACATATGTGAGAAAACGACATTATTTTTGCACCAACTTAATATATATTCTGTTTAAACGTTATTTTTATAGATACAATTTATTTAAGTAGATGTTTTTTTGATTAAACAGTATTAATCACATTTAACGACCTGAATGTTCGAGAATTTTTGTTCTTCAACAGGAATCGAATCTGTATTCCTATACGGAAACCGTCATTTGATCAGACGTGCTGTACCATTTAACTACAGAGAAGCGCCTGGTTTGTTTATGCAATCAGAGATTTACCAGCTCTTTCCTTCGGCCCGCTATTAGCAAGTATTTGTTTTCATATCTTGTTCGCTTAATCGTACCTATGAACTTTACAGGTTCGTTTCTTATCTCAAACAATCGTATTTCTCGATTTGTTTACATTTCCAAATTCGGCGAATCTATTTTTCACTGATTGACAGGCATAAATCATTTTCTCGATGCTGACTTAATCTCCAAAATTACCAAATATTATTGGCTCATTTTTCCGTCTGGTAATCAGGAGACATGTTTTCGTAACTTCCATTTTAAGTTAGTGGACATAAATCTGTGGAATCTTCCACAACAAACCAGCCTTACCTCTTTTTAAGAAATGCTCTCTTCCTATCTGGTAAGTAACATCCTACTTTCATACAAAATATCAACGAGAAACCATTGGTCAATCACAGTACATCCAACTTGCTGATTGGTCAGTTTTGTAGAATCAGATCCCTACATTTTTTAAATCTTAAATTTTGTGCAAGTTAAACACATAGAGGCTCCCAACCAAATATAACAACATGTATTTTGATTGGTTGTAAAATATTAATTAGGTGTCGTCAACTACGTCCGAAGGTACCGACCCAAATTTTGACCTCTAGTTGATGCCATAAAATGTAAACATGTTCACGAGCCTCACCACGTGACCAAGAGAACTAATAAAAACGAAACTTCGACGCGACTTGGTCAGTGGGCACTTAAAATATTCTTGACCTTTTTGTCGTGATTTTTGACTGTTGCGGACAGCTTATTATCGCTCGACTCTTTTTTTTGGAATTTACCCTTTTGCATTTTTGATCTTCATTTTGGTTAAAGTTTGTTTATTTTACTTTTACATTTTTTGCGACTGCATTGAAAAAGTTTTTTGATTTTTCTTTCTTCTCTCCATTTTATTTTTACCCCCCTCCACCTTTAATTTTTGCACTTTTTCTTTTTATTCCAGTTTTCCTATTTGATTTTTCATTTTTAACCCCTTTAAATTTTGACTCCTTTTTCTTTTTATTCAAGTTTTCCTTTTTGATTTTCATTTTTACCGCTTTAATTTTTGCACTTTTTTCTTTTTTTTTAATTCTTATTTCTACCCCCTTTAATTTTTGCTCTTTTATTCTAGTCTTCCTTTTTAATTTTCATTTTCTTTAATTTCTTTTTTAAATCTATCTTCGTTTTCTTTATTCTGTGTTTCGCTTTATTTTTGATGAATTTATTTATTTAATTGTTTCTTTCCATCCTTTAATTTTTACGTGTTTATTGTTTGTAATCGTTTGTATTGTCCAATTTATTTGTTTGTTTTCTTTTGGTTCGATTCGCTTTTCTTAGGGTCGGCCATTTTGATTTTTTGTAACTAGCTTCGGCTATTGTCCTCGTTTCGTTTTTTTTTTTGTTGTTGTTTATTGACGTCGGCCATTTTTTTAACTAGCTTCGGCTTTTGCCGAAGTTTTGTATATTCTTTGTTTTCCGTTTTCATTGTCTAACGTTTTTATTTTATTGTTTATTTTCTTTTACGTTTTTTCTTTTATTGTTTCGCCTGTAGGCGATATTTGTCCTTTATTGTTTTTAATTTTTATTGTATATTTTTAAATTTGTTCTACGTATATGTGAACCGTGTTTTATTTGTTCTTTCTCGTTGTGTAATTTTTTTTTTTTTGTGTATGTGTGCATATCTATTTTATTTGTTCATTGTTGTCTCGCTTTCGGGTGAGCTTGTTTTTTTTTTTGTTTTTTTTTTTTTTTTACTTAATTTATTTATTTAATTTTTTCGCTTATAAGGAGGTTTTTTTTATTAATTCCCACCCCTTTTTTACCTCTCCCTTCCCCTTTAAAAAAATGGAAAAGAAGGGGAAAAAAAGCACCTTTTTTAGCCATAAAAAAAGCCAAATTATTCCGACTATAGGAAGGCAATAAGAAAGCATTTATTCAACCCCACCAAGAAAGACCCCCCGGATAAAGACAGTTTAAATGAATACCCAGCCCTTGAGCCCATTTCCTCTAGCGAGGATGACAGTGCCGGGAAGAATGAGAATCTGAATATAATTACTCAGAGTATGGAGGCCAATAATGGCAATAACTCCAAAGAAATAAATATGGAGGCCAATAATGGCAATAACTCCATAGAAATAAATAAGGAGGCCAATAATGGCAATAACTCCAAAGAAGTAAATAAGGAGGCCAATAATGGCCATAAAGTTAAAGACATGGATGCCAAGAATGGTTCACAAGAAATAAATAAGGCCGGGGAATCGCCCTCTTGTTGGTCGTCCCCACCAAAACGTATTATCAATTTAGCAGAGTTCTTGGAGCGTGCTAAGAGTTACGCTCATCTTGTCGTAAAAGGTGGACTCTTAGAAGACCCCCAAGAATTGAAGAAAATTGAAAAACGAATTGTGTCAGTTTTCGTCGTCGACAAGCGTACGCGCAAAATTTGTCGCTCGACGAAAAACACAGTGTTGAAAACACTGGAGTCCTTGGGATTTAAGCCCCTCAGAGTAGTTAAAGGTGCCAAATTTTTCATGTGGGACGTACTGCTACCCACGCCAGAAGACTGCGTTGCCGCGGCTAACCGCGAGCTAATAACTAAAGAGCTTATATTAAGAACGGAGTACGAAGGTCGAAGAAGGACCAGTGTCGCAGTATATCGGAGAGCACCTGGCGGCATTCTTGTCCCAATACGGGGAGATTCTGGGTGCTTCTTGTGACCGGGGGATGGAGCTTTGAGATGATGCTCGATCAAAAAGCCTTCAGCTCTATCCCCAACTGTCTTGACGTTGGTGACTTGAAGCTACCGGTCATCGTGACCGGCCGTAAACCAGTTTACTGGAAGTGTGGAGTGACTGGTCACCTCTCCTCTTCCTGCCCAGAGAAGAAGTCCTCTGGATCTCAGGTCCTAATCGCCTAAACTCCCGCTTTGACCAAGTCTTTTAAATCCGCCACGCCTGTAATGGGCACGCCGGCTACCAGGACCGAAGCGGTTGTACCCCCGGTTGGGCCTTCATCAAAGCCCCCATTCCCCGAAGAGCCTTCTTCCACTGCAAATGTGGTTGAGGAGAAGGAAAAGGGGAAATGGCAGGTAGTCGGCAGGGCCAGAGGGAAGCGTCAGACAGCGGGGACTCAGTCCCCTGAATCTCCGGGGACTAAAGACACTTACAGACCCACTCCCTCTGGCAACAGTAAGGGCGATTCCCCGGCCTCTATGCAGACCATTGAAGAATTAAAACAAGTACGATCCTGGTTATAGTAAAACAGAAAAAATTAAGGAGCTGAAAATTAAATTGGATGAACAAAGGAAAAAATCGTCTCCATCTAAGATCTCTCCCACCTCGCAGTCTTCACAGTCCTCTACATCCCGTCCACCTAAGTCCCCCTCTACAAAGAAATCCACTCCCACCACCTTCTCCCCGTCCCTCAACCTCTCTTTGTAGAGTGAAGCCTCCACTTGCTTCCCTTTCCTCTTCTGCCCAGTCCCAAATTCCTCTCAGTAGGGACCCCAGCCCATTTAGACAACCCTTTACGGCCCGCAATACCCCCAGTCCTTCCCCTACTAAATCGCCTGTAATGCCTCCTCCGTCTAAAAGACACAGAAGCCCTACCCAAGATTCTACAGAAAAAAAGAAAAAAGCTATACGCATTTTTAACCGAGGGACTGAGGTTTGCAAAATTTCTCCGTTACAAGCGAAGAAGGCAAACGACGATGGAAATAGAATTACTAATTTAAAATACTTACTGTCGATTAAGCAGTTTGCTGACAAGGACATAGATGACCCTAGCAACTTCCTTATCGCGCAAAGGGTGTTAACAGTGGTCTGATCCGACCCGGGCGCGAAACAGATTTGGGCCATGTTGGACGAGGCTATAACTTCGTTCAACATGACCCCGCCCATCGCTATTACTCAAAATGACAAGTTGAAAAAAATGAAGCAATTTTGTGCAGGGAGAGTCCCGGTTTTCGTTCACCCCTTGCTTTATAGAGCACTAAAGTTGACTTTCCCCTGGGATATCGGCGGAATCTCCCAAGACGGTACCATCAAAACTGAAATGGGCCATGGGTCTATGGGAGAGGCTGTCGGTATCCTTACCATGTTTAATTCGGGTAGACAACCCTAATCGGTCTTCTCGATGTCGCTCTGGTTAGCTACTTTAAATGTGCGGGGCCTGAGGTCCGAGTCTCGCAGGGCAAGGCTCTCTCGTGACCTTCAGCGCCTCGGGGTGAATGTTTGTTGTGTGCAAGAGACCCGGTTTTCTTCTCATGACCGTGAGGATATACTGTCTAAGGGGTTCGCCCTTTATTCAGCATGTTTTGATGGTCGTTCGAGGGGTGTCTTTTGGCTAGTGAGCAGGTATTTGAAGGATGCATGTACCCTTGTCTTCGCAGATCCGGCGGGCAGGTTTTGTGTGCTGGATGCTACCATAAAGGATAAGGCTTTGCGTCTCATTGGGGTTTATGCACCCAATAACCATGCTGAGCGGCCTGCTTTGTTTCGGCAGATCGAGCCGTTTTTGATGACTTCTCGTCGGGTAGTTTTAGCGGGGGATTGGAATGCCGTCCTTGACCCCGATATAGATCGTATAGGGCAAAATCCGGGTACTAACAATCCTGATGTGAAGGCATTTCGGGACTTTATCGGCGGGTTTGATCTTGTCGATAAGTTCCGGAATGAGCACCCTCGGGAGGTAGCATGGACTTGGACAAATAGTGGCAACTCGGCTCCTGGCACGCTTGCGAGCTACCTGGACCGAGTCTTAGTTAAGAGAGTCGATGTAGGGCTCTTAGGGTGTCCAAGTTTCCACTATATAGTTTATACGGATCATAGGCTTGTCCGGGTCCGTGTAAACTTAGATAAGCCTAAGGTTAGAATGGCTGGTTACTGGAAATTTAACTGTTCATTATTTGGTGAGCAGGGTTTCCGGGACCAGCTGCTACTAATGATTCAGAGGGAATTGACGGGGGCGGTTGTGGGAAACGCCTGGTGGGATAAATTAAAATGCAAAATTAGAACGTTTGCTGCCGATTTTAGTCGTCGACTCAATCTCGATAGATTAGCGGCGCAAACGGCTTTAGAAGAAAAAGTTGATCGGGCCGTGAAATCCCGTCTTAGTGGGGAAATAGCCTTAGCTAAGGCAGAGTTGTTCTCCTTGCTTATCAAGAAGGATCAAGCTCTGGTAGTTAGGGCTACAACTATTACCTAATCAAAGAGACAAGACTTTGTCCTACCTTTTCAGTTCAAATGCATGTATATCAAATATTAATAAATTCAATTGTTACGTTTTGTAACAAGATGTTTATGAATCATTATTTCTCCTTTCTTGTCTAATGTCAAGAGTTTTTGATCTTCATAAATTAAATAATAGGGAAAGAGGTTTTATTTGGAAAGTACACCTGGAGCTGGCCTTGTGAGAGAGAGAGAAATAAACCAAATATGTTCTGCGCCCCTACAAATCAATTTCTCCATTTATGTTTTCGTTTCTAAAATTCTCTACTGACTTCGAATGTACTTTCACTTTTCATTGCAACCCTAGTGGGTTGAAACTTTCATATGGCCCATGATAATACTTTTTTCCCAAACCAATCGTTTCTGTTCTGTCTTTTCTTCCTTCTTTCAGTTTATATGTTATTCTGTACTTTTAACTCTTTCCTTCTGTTCCAGTTCATGTTCTAAATTAACCCTTTCTTTTTACCAGTATCACGTAGTATCACATCAGTACGTTTTTTAAAAACCAATTTTAATTATCGCCTTCGGCGGCTTCTATCCGATATCAATACACTTACTATTTATAGTATTTAGATTATAATTATTTGCAATTGCGAATTATTCTAAATTATTATTCTAAGGCGTATCGTCATTAGTATGCTAATATTACTGAAAGAAAACAATACAGATTAGATCAATATTATTCGCTGCTTATTCATGTCATTTTCATATTACAATAAATTCAGGAAGCAACTTTGTAATTTGTATTTAATAGTTAATAGAGTTATGTACTTTGGAAGAATATTTTTGTTAGTTTATGCTTAACTAGCCAAATTACCCGCGCTTTGCTGTGTATCACACATTTTTTGTAAGAAAATGATGATTCATTTTAAATCATTGTTATAATTTGTGGAGAAAAATGGTGCATTTCAATATTACTCAATGATCTAGCCGATATGACCTCCATCTTCTGGCTTTCTCCTATATTTTGGATAGGAGTCATTTCTTTGTTCAAATTTAAATTTAATTTAAATCAAAGGGAAAACATTTTCAGTGGGGAGTTTGTGCTTCCCGGGACCCCCTTTGGTCAAAATGAAATATACTTACCAAAGTACCCTAGGAGTTATCCTCTTGTTCAAATTTAAATTTGATTTATATCAAAGGGAAAAAATTCAGTAGGTGGGGTAGTGCTCTCATGGATCCCATTTGATCAAAATGAAATATATTTATCCAAGTACACTGGGTAATTCAGTTTCAGAATTTATATCTTTATGAGGGTCGATAAAAACAGATAGACAGAGGCTATAACTTTATATAAGTAGATTAGAAATTACTCAGAAACAAACTGGAAATAAAAATTAACTAATAAATTTTTTTCTACTGTAGCAAAGACAAAAATATACACAGATCAGATCATTATGATCTTTTAAAAAATAAATACTGTTCATTTAAATTCTAAATGTTTTTTCGTAGTCATCAGTGTCTAATAGTATCAATTTGTCCATCTTACCCCCTCTCTTTCTTTCTCATTCTCTCTGTCTCTCTCTCTCTCTCTCTCTATATATATATATATATATATATATATATTGTCACGTAGTCGTGATTTCATTAACTACATAGACGTTAGGCTAAAAAGCTGTCCAAAGTAAAACCTTAAATTCTCGTCGAAAATTAGTTAGATATAAAAGAAAAATAAATAAATAAATAAATAAATATAGAAATTTAATCCGATGCTATCGACTTGCGAGCGAATATGTTCCATGATCAGCCATATTCTCCTCTTCTCTCCATAAATTCTTTCCCTTCTTATCTACTCTTCCACCCACGAGCCAAGGGCCCGTGAACTTTGAAGTGACCCGACGCGAGAATGACCTGGTTCCAAAATTTCGCAGCTATCAGGCGTTTGACCATGAGTGAATTCCAGGCATCATCAGGGTCTCCTGCTGCGATTCACGTGATCAGAACACACTAAGCGTGGATTGAACTTTTGGCCATCACACAAACACTGCGTGATTTGCGCCCCATCCTCCTGCGTACCCGGTCAAGGACGAAGGGGAACCCACGTGACTGTCTTTGGGGACAGCAGAATCTAAGAAAGGATTTTCAGTTTCCCTCTGACCAGCGGGAGTTGAACGTCGCTGGGCAAAATCGCCCCGACTCCAAAGCAGACTGCCCACTGAGATGAAGAAGACAGCAAAGTCTGTCGACTAGCGGTGAAAGGACTGCTATGAAACGGAATCAACTCAACGAACCGCCTATACGAAATGCTGTGAAACCCCGAACACTTGTGAAAGAAAAAGAATTCAGGAAAATTGCCGGACGGCCAAAATGTTGTTTTAGCATCAGAACTCTCGCTTCGGCGAATCAGAACTTTGTGTGAAAATATCAACACGACTGAAAGATAAGTTGATTCTCTTGGTTTCATCTGTTCTTATATATATATGTATTCGCTCGCACCCTCTGTTCTTTAATGAACCCTCCCCCCTTTGTTAAATGAATGTTCTTTTCTTTTTTTCTTTATTCCTTTATATATATTTATAAATAAATGTCTTATTTTGAAATCCATCGTCTTGTGTCTGTTCTTCGTTGATTCCCTTGTGTCGCTTCCATTTCTGAGTGAAGACCGAGAACAGATCCTACGTTTTCCTTTTTTTTTTTAACCCGTGGTACATCTATATGCTACAAGTTCGTAACAATAAATATATATATATATATATATATATATATATATATATATATACATACTCAGAACGAGATGTTCATATGGATGTCATGCATGGCACCAGACACGTTCAGAAATATCTAAACAGTCGACTGGATACAAACTCTTCCTCAGATCAATAGTTAAAATAGCATCGAATGAATGACCATCCAGTTTCATTGAACCTTGTGGGCATGTGCTACAAACTCAATAAAAAAAACGACCAAATAAGAGAAACCACTTGAAGACTTTCAACAAATGTAACAACTAAAATCGATAGCACGCGTAACTCGAAGAGGAAATAATGACATAATCAAGATGTTGACATTTCACACTACTTGAAAAAGAGTTAGGAGTGAATTCCCCCACCAATATTAGAAAGAGCAATAAAATACTTAAAAAAATGTTTCAAAAGGCAAATTTTACAAATTTCACTAGCATTGTCTGCTGAATGCCTTTTTATAAGGAAACAGCTAATATTATCATATATATATATATATATATATATATATATATATATATATATAACAAGTTTTGTTAAATACAACTGATAAGGTCGGTCAGTTTCATTTTTTTAATTTTCGAATAAGAGGTTCAAATCAAAATTATGGATTATCAAGAATTGTGTGTTCTTAGTGTGGTAGACAAGATTTTGTTGACTACATCTTCCCTTTATTTGAATGGATGAAGGCTGTGATTCAGATCAGTTCAGGTGATTTAGATACTTTATTTAATTTAGCGAACAAGGATACTAATACTACTAAATTTCGAAATACTCTGTGAGAAGTTACACGAACCATCGACAAGATCCAGCATCTTCACAATGAAATGAAAAAAGTTGATATCCTGAAATCTACTACCTCTCAAAACTACCAGTACAAAATTACATTTCCTGCAACAATATATTGCGTTGGGTTGGTCATGTATTCAGGATGGATGATGACCGTATACCGTAGGTCCTGATGTACAGCCAACTAGCCCATGGTTAGCGAAACGTTGGGAGAGCATGGTTAAGGTACAAGGACAAACTGAAAACCATCTATACGGCCGTCAACATTTCACATAAATCGCTTGAGGCGATAGCCAATGCGAGAGTTGAATATCGGACAAGATTTGCACTGGAATCGAACAACACAGAGCCACCTCCATCAATTATCTCCTCG
Organism: Acanthosepion lycidas; assembly: GCA_963932145.1. Classification (NCBI taxonomy): domain Eukaryota; kingdom Metazoa; phylum Mollusca; class Cephalopoda; order Sepiida; family Sepiidae; genus Acanthosepion; species Acanthosepion lycidas. The sequence goes on from OZ010584.1 coordinate 45,470,012, forward strand.
AGACACGAGTTAGAAGAAAAGCAGCAGCTAACATACTTGCCATTCAGGATTTTAACCCTTAAATTAGGTTGGTGCAAAAATAATGTCGTTTTCTCACATAGTAACATATGTGAGAAAACGACATTATTTTTTCACCAACCTACTACATGTGCGCTCTGTGGTCTTCGCTGCAAGTCACTCACAGGACTAAAATGCCATGAAGGCATAAGCACCAACCAACTGCATGAGTAACATCAAACTAAGGCGACAATTGTCGAAACCTCATACGTCGAAATCGACGGGAGAGACCATCTCTCTCTCTCTCTCTCTCTCACACACACACTCACACACACACATACGGATATAGATTATAGATATATATATATATATATGGTGAAACATAAAATTATCATGCAAAAATCGTAATAAATTCCCGGGTCTTCAATACCATTACTTCAAGACAGGAGAATCTCCTAAAGAGATTAAAGATTGTCTTCGATTTATTATTTTACAAACAAAATTTATTAAGATTACGTCAAACAGTGGAAATCTCAAATATCATATATGAAATACACACAATATGCTCCATAAAAATCGCTCAGCAAATAATAATTTTGAAAAGTCTACCAGATTTTCTCAAATTTAATCCATTAAAATATGTAAATTAATCACACAAACAATTGATGGAAGTCATACCTGCAAGTGTGCATGCGTATGCGTGAACACGCTGGACACACACGCACACACACAGAGATAAAGGGAAAATTGATAGGGGTAAAGTTCACGTTCAGATTAAGAAGCCTTTCCAAAAAATTCTCATGTTTGATCATTTGACCAGATTTTGAAAAATGGGTTTTAGTCTTGTAACTTTTTAGCACTCTTCACTGAGAAAATACGCACGCATCAAAGAAATTAGTACTTTTCTAGGTTAAAGTGCTTAAGAATTGTTTGAAGTAAAATATGAAAAAGTTGAATTTAACTGGTGAAAAAGACAGCAGGAGAAAGTAGCATAATGATGAAATAATTACTTTGAAGGAGAAAAAAATAAAACTGTACTTACCAGGGTCAAACTGATCGGGTGGTTGAAATTTAATACCATGTGCTCAAGCCCCAGATAGTACCTCTACTTTGGATGGAGGGCTAGAGTCATTACCTGGCACCTGAGACGTCTTCAGTGAGGAAGTGGCGTGCTTGAACAATTTTTTCACTTATTTTTGCATGAGAGTTCATAAAATTTAAGAGTATACACCACAAATCGGTCGCAGTGCGAAATATCACTTCTTATAACCACTGACAGCAAATACCAAACGTGGTGTAACGTTTTGCACGCGTGGGAGTTTTCGTCCATTCACCCATCACTGTTCAACTGATGCGATCGTCTAGTGGTTTATTGTTGTGAACCCACCAGGAAGGGATCATTGAAGAAATCTTCTGTGCATTCCAGCGGGCCATGGCTTTCTTGACTGGAGACTTTCTCGAAAGCCAAAATATTATAGGTAGAAAGAATAAACGCCGATGTAAAACTTGCCAGTAATTTGATACCATAAGTTGTCAAATGTTAAAATTACTTTTGTTTTGTTTTTCTAATAAGATCTTGAGGTATCGAGAAAGGGTTAACAGCAAGATTAGAGGTTTGTGTCTGTGTGTTAGTGTTAGTGTTTTTGTCAGCTTGAAGAGAGAAAAATAGAAATACAGCGTTCTCTCTTGACAGAGCGAAGAATTCTTGGGTGAGAACTAAGCTACCTCGGGCTCTCACTAATATAGATATTTATCCAAGGGAAAGACACTGATGGATAGTATCTTCAAATAAAGAACTCCCTATCAGGTTTATCTTGAGACCTACTTTGAAACACATGGCGAAGGATGTTGATTTTTTGTTTAAGATCATTCTTATCACAACTATGAATACTTATGTCTAGCACCCCCTCATCATTAGTACACTGAACTCGGATGGAAAAACAGAGTCGCTATTTACAATTACTAGACTCGTTTATGATATGGTATGAAATGCCTAATTGATCAATGCCCATGTCTTCACCTGTGCTTTCGTCCTTACACATTTAAGTATTCTTGATATCTTGATAAAGTTTGATAGTTCCTCTATCAGATCTACACATTCAGTAAAGTCATAGTAATAGTGAAAATCACTTTTATTTCCCAAGTATTTTCCCTCTCTTTCTGAGATCATCATCAGGGGTGCAACTGATATATATATATATATATATATATATATATATATATATATATATATATATATATATATATATTGTATGAGAAATTTTCAACATGTGGAAATTCAGATACAAAAATTATATGAGTGCTATAAAATCGAACACATTAGAGTTTGGAAAGATTATAAATGTAAATTGTTCCATTTTAATTAATTTTATTGAATCATCATTTAATGAGTTGCGTACTATTATGTTTTATCGAATTTATAGTACTTGGATTGTTTGTACAACAATGCTCAGTTTCATTTTATATCGAAAAGATACAAAGACGCTTAACTTTAATTTAAGTTTTGACGTCCAATGTATCTAGATATTTAAGCATTTTCTTTTACTGTTTTTGTTTTACTATTTTATGTCGTATCGCTTTTGTTTTGTGTTATATTTTTATCGCTATTGTTTTTAATTTTCCCGCATTGTATCAGCAGCTGGATTGTTAGGAAAGATGACGCTAGACGTAAATCTATGGTAGAGGATTCCGAAATTAGTACACTTTCAATATAATTTAGCCGTAATATATTACTTTCTTTTATAATAAAAACGATTAAAATAGAAATTGTTAAGACATGTTACGATGAACCACTAATGAACCGAGTGTACTGTTTTGCAAAATGCTTTTAATAAAATTCCTGGATGTTTCACTTATGTATTTTTTATAGTCTATTTTCGCTAATTCCCGATTCAAGTTTAGTCCTACAATTTTGTTTTATACTGCTTCAAAAACAAGAAGATATTGAAATCTCTTCTTTATAACACAAGAAAAGATTTCAATTTCGTTATTGATAGTTCGTATCAAGTTCTTAGTTTCATCAAAGCGATTTGTGTAATTTTCTTTTTTGTTTGTTTTTGTGGATTTTGTAAAGAGGTAAATCCTATTTTCGATATTCAGAGAGATAAAAGAGAGATAGGTTAAATTTCAACATAGGTTTTGGTGATGTCAAAGTTCTGACTAATATGCAGTTATTTTCACTTGGACATCGGTGGTCCCAATCTAACCTCAGTTGTTGATATGACGTCCGGTTGGAAAGGAACAATTAAATCTCTCACCTCTTTGTGGAATGTTTGAGTCGATTTGAGTTAAGGTGTCAACTGTCTTACTCGTCTTCGTGCGAAAATTTGATAAACACAGCAAAGTTGTATGGAGAAATAATGGTTGCATTAATTTGAACACTTGTACAATCAGTACAAATCTATCCAAGATGAACCAATCTCTAAAATCTAATATGATTTGATATATCAATTTCAATATGTAGGTGATCTATTGATATAATCATGAATCACGCTATGATAAGTAAAAAGGCCAATCTGAGCAACCTGTTTTGTTGGTTGAAAAGCTAAGGAAATAAACTATTGTTGTTATCTATTCCAGCCAGATTCAACAAAGCTCTGTCCTGAAAGTCTCAAATTTTCACTATTTTTCAGAGGAGTTGATCATGACAATTTTAGCGTGATACCTCATTTCAAATAGATTTTATGCCACTTTGAAGATTATGAAGATTTTGAAAGTTTTGAAAACATTGAATTTTTCATACACTGCATTTCCATGGCATTTTTTTTGTTGAGTTATCATGTGAGCATTAGGAATTTGGGATTGAAATGTTTTTGGTGTTTGTGCTCATGTTGTGTTTGTGAGTTTCTTCTGTTGATTGAGGCTGCTCATATCAGTTTTCATTGGACGACATGAATGACATACTAAGTTTCAATGACCAAAGAAACTGACATATTTGTTATTGATTGTTGTTTCTGATATATTTCAGTTTTACTTCATGTCCTTGACGATCAGACTGACATGTTGGCTGTTTCCTTACATTTTTAGGCTCGTTTCATGTTATCAACATTCGAAGGAAAGTATTTCTCCAGAAAAAAATATTTTTGTGCCTGTCCGTGCTATATATGTGCATCTTGAAAAAAATTATATCCTTCTCAATATCAGAAATGTAAAATGCCACTAGGCATCATTTGCCAACCATATATAATTTTTTGTGCAGTTCAAAGGTAGATATACAAGTAATTGTACAGCTACACGTACTTCTTGGTTGAAAAGTTTTCCCAAATGGCGCTTATTTTCGGAGCTCTAATTATCCTCAAAAATTGGAAAATTTCATTTTCACTAATTTTTATCTCATGCTTATGACTTCTTTCAATGATTTAAAACATTTGATTTCAGTTTTTCTGTAATCTTATTTACATTGTCTTTCAGGAAATGTATACTTTACAATTTTAACCAAGGGATAATGTGTTACAACGACTGAAAGATGAAAAAAAGAATTGCATTTTTTAATTTTTCACCCTTTTTGCCTTCTTGGTGCTTAGAAGTGCAGCATGAAAGAATTTATTTTATTGGGCTTTTGTTAAGCTTTTGATACACATGTCATGATGAGAGAAGATGTGGTGGTTTGGATGTGTTTTCATGCAGTGGCAGAAAGCTCAAATCCAGAAAGATTTTGCGCATTTTCTTAAATATCAGTGACAGAAGAGTGCGACGATTAGTTGATGGAATTTGAAAGACTCGTAATGGTTGTGATGAAGTAAAATAGTTCCAAAGGTCAAGCAATGAAAGTTGTTTTCAGTGAGAGGTCTCCAAAAAAAAAATCAATGTTTTAAAAATTTTCAATATCTTCATAATCTTCATTGTGGCGTAAAATCTGTTTGACAATGAGATAGCATTCTGAAATTTCCAAGATCAAATCCTTTGATGAATGTTAACAAATGGTGAAATTTTGGATGAAATCTGATGATCTTTAGGAGTGAACCTTGTGGAATCTGGCTGGAATAATCCCTTACGTGTTAACAATGATAATACAAACATACAGACACGCAAACCACATCTCTCTCTCTCTCTCTCTCTCTCTCTCTCTCTCTCTCTCTCTATCTATCTATCTATCTATATTATATATATATATATATATATATATATATATATATATATGTCAACATTTCAATTAGATAATATCTATAAAAGGAGAATATGAATAAAGACAGAAGAAAAACATAGACGACGCGTTTATGAGGGATTGCCTTGATAAAGTCCCACAAAGGACGAAACGCGCCGGCTAAGATAAGTTTTCCTTCTGTCTTTATTCATATATACATTAGGGAAAAGAAGTACGACGATGTGTAAAAAGTTTTCGTTTGACACGTTTTGTCCTTTAGGACTTAATCGATCTAAGTTTATCTTTGCGTTAATCCGACTACACATGCGCACAAGCAAAAGATAGACACTGAAACTTTAAAATAATTTTTTGTCTTTTTAATATGCATTTTAGGTATGTAATCTACCCATTCTCATTTAGATTCTTTTTCTTTTTCTTTCCATCACTTTTACTATTAAATATCCCACATTGTGATAATAGAAGATCTGCCAAAAAAGCGAAACGTTCTAAAAACCTATATGCAAATTTACCGTGGATGATCTAGCGATTAAGACATTTCTGAACATTTTCGTCTTAGTAAATTGTTTTCTCTTTTAATTAGAGTAGATCGGTCTCTGTACGGTGAGTAACTAATGCATTTAATGTGTTATTTTGTAAAAGATCACTACTGATGTGGCGGAGGGCAATATCACCCCGAAATAATAATTCTGATAATAAAGGAGAATATGCTGGAAAACAGGGGAAAAAGGCCTTTTCAATAGAACCAAGATTTTAAAAATGCTGTAAAGACTTTGAAATGTAAATTACCGATTACCGATTTTAATTAGAAAACGAAATACAATCTTTTTTCTCTTTAAGTGTACAAAAGATATGAGATTATTAATAGAAAATAGAATTCAGAATGTCTTGATCTAAAGGTTAATTTTATCGATAACAAGACAGCATGAATCTATGTAAAGTTTACTAAAATTGCTCAGAGCTATTAATAGACAAATTTAGAACAATGACAGAAAGATGAAACCAGATTTTAGAAGTGTGTCGGGAAATGGGTCATCACGTTCCTAATAAAAGTATGTTAGTACGTTCGCATTAAAAAAACAAATACGTCATCAATTTCTATATAAATAGCAGAGCGAGCTGGATTAGGCACAGTGAGAATAGGAGAGTCGGATTAGAGACAGTGGAGAGTCAAGTTGGAGACTCGAGGAGGAGAGGAAGTGACGTCAGAGATTGGAACGAAGCGACCGCTAACATGTGTTGCTGATAGAATTACTAAGAAGCGAATTACTTCCTCCAACATCTAAGACTACTACTATTACTAGTATTACCACCACAGAGAACGGAAACGTCAAACAAGCTACAGTAATCAAAAAGGGTTAACACGAAGCCACCTCTCTCTTTTAACGAAATTACACGAAGTATTTATTTTTTTATTTTTTTTTTTTTGTTTGCTTTGTTGATCATCGTTCATATACAAGAGATACTCAACTTTTTGCCACGGGAATTGTATTATTATATGTATTATTGATGTTAAATATATATAAAAACTTTTGTCCCTCTAAAATCGAAACGACTTGGTCATATTTATTTGCTGTTAACCCGATTATTACCCAACAAGCTTGCAGGTAGACCAACGGAGAGCTTTCGGAATTCTACGACCCGATAACTACTCGGCAGGATAAAAATATCACAACGTGGCTGGTGAATGGAATCGAATCGACATTTGAAACCGAAGACTTAGGTCTAACCTGTAATACTGGACCGGTCTTGTGAATGACGTCGGCCCAGTTTGGTTAGGATACGGTGTCACATGGACTCCTTAACAAGGAGATCGCGTTACAATTGACACATTGAGGACCAGCGTTACACTGCGTTCATATAATCTTTTATTTAAATTTCTTCGGGTTTCTCTAATGTATTTCTTGTGGCAATTATTACAGGTAATAAGAGTAAATTGCTCCGTTTTAGCTTCTTTTTTTTTTTTTTGTAATTAAATCTTTTGTTGTTTTTAGACGCAGTTGTGACAAATCTTATGATAAGTTTAGATAAATTATTTTCAATTTCGATAAAGTTAGTGGGGAGAATATTATTTATTTTGATTCATTGGGTTTGTCAGGAAGGATGGTTTAAATATTGTTGGGCTTTTTGTTTTGCATTGAATATGAAATAGTTATGGTATTGGAAGAGTATTTCCGCTTTTCTGTACTTTCTTCTCTTAAAATTGTTTTTGATTTAAAAAAAACTATATATATTTATCCCATATATATATATATATATATATATATATATATATATATATATATATATATGCGTGTCTGTGTGGTGAAAGCGTGATATATGCATGTGTATTTGTGTATTGTACTTATAAGTGTGTCTTCTTAAGAAAAGAGAGAGAGAGAGACTGTGTGTGTGTGTGTTGTCAACTTCAATAAGCAAATATATGAAAAGAAAGCGTGATAAATATGTACAGTTATCATATCCTTTCCATAGTGCTCACCGAATAGTTCTTGGTCTAACAAAGAAAACCTTCCCTAACAAAGAAAACCTTTCCCTCAATAATCCGCTGACTTGTCATTTGGTTCTGGCCTAATCACACATTAGAAATGGGTAGGGCTGAGAAATTTTCATTCTCCAACTTCCTAATCTCTCGATTTATTTGGAAAACGATTTCTTATCCTGCTGAATTATTCTTTTGAAGATCATGAAAAGTTTACATTTTGAAGTTGATAATTGTAATGGCAAATAATTTTCAACTGCTCTCAGGTCATCTAGTAAATAAATATTTGTTCTTTTGTTATATTTCTAACTTTTATTTTTATTAATATTTTTTGTGACTTCTAAATGTCTATTAATAGGTTCAGACAATTTTTTAAAATAGCTCTATATTTTTGAGTGGATAGAAATATCTGCGAACATATTCCATTATAGAACACAGCTCCCAATATAGTTGGAAAACATAAATTAGTTGTTTCCTGAATGAGTGGTAAGTACAAATGTTTCATTCTACGGATATCTTACATAATAGATTATATTAGATAATAAATAAATAAAAAAGAAACATTTTTATTTAAAAAAAAGGAAGAAACAATTGTGTGTTCGTGGTTCACTAGTAAAAGAGTAAGTTTTCACTGTAGAGCTGATGACAATCTTTACAAAACTGCACATTAACTGTTTTACCTTATAATAATAATAATAATAATAATAATAATAATAATAATAATAATAATAATAATAATAAGAAGTTTAAAAATGTTCACTTCTAGTTGTTTCCTTTCTTTTTTTATTCCGTTGTATTATTCTTATTATTTGATATCCTCTCTGGTGGGGATAGTTATATCTCACTTCTTAACCACACCTTAGAGATACAGCACTTTCCTCAGCACATGAGCCATTCCAAACAACACTGCAAACTGCACACTCCCAGTGATGTCAGGTATCTCCTAGGCGTTTTGTAAGAGAAAGAATGTTTCCTGGAAATAGTGACAATCACAAAAGAGACAACTTCAGCAGTTTCTTTTATTTGACCTGTCAGGTATTGGTAGCTTTATATTTTCTCTTGCTCTACCTTTAAAGTTTTCTTATCGAATGGTAATGTAACATCTCTCAAGATACATTCATGGCTACTTTTGTGCTTTTAATAGGAGTACAGGTTCCTCCTGTGTTCCCTGTTCAGGATATGGTTTACTCTCTTTCTTTGCAGTTTGCTGGATACTGCTTTCAACTAGTCGTTAGGAACGCGATAGAGGCTACTCTGATCAAAAGTCGCATAATATCGGGGGTATTTGTAGTGCCATGTCGCGCATGAGTAGGTATTTCTGGTGGGCAACCCTCAGGCCACATTATACTCTATTCTCAGCCACACTCTGGCTAGTTTGCATTGGGTTCTCTCTCTCTCTCTCTCTCTCTCTCTCTCTCTCTCTCTCTCTCTCTCTCTCTCTCTCTCTCTCTCTTCAAAACGAATCTCATGGAAAACGTGGCAAAAAGAAATACAACTAAACTATCAAACAAAAAAACCTCAACCTTTCTTTCTCTAATATTCGTAGTTTCCTTTCTAACTTCTGCACTTCTTGGAACAGATATCTAGATATCTTTAGCCTTTATGAAACCAATTTAAATTCATCCATTGCTACCAATGAATTCTTGAATACCCTATTTCTGACGTTTGATCAGGCGCAGTTTTGTGTTTCAGCAAACACAGATCTCACCCTGGTTTATACTGAAACTATGCTTACAGTTTATGGAAGAAAAGCGTGTTATCTAGTGTGATCAACAATCTGAACAAGGCCAGCACACTCAAACCCTCGGTAACGATGACTTGTGATTTTTGCTTGCACAGCCATCAACGCCGACCCCCCTACCCAGTTTAACTCACAAGGCTTCGGTCAACCTGTGGTATGGTTTTAAAGCACTTTCCAAAAATGCCGCACGACGATCGTTAACATCAGTAAGTCACCTTACTGACAAATCGACCATGATGAGATTCTAACACGGGTCTCGTGGCCAGAAAGCGAACGTTCTAACCACCTGACCATGTGCCCATATGCTGTGGGATCTACTGATATTTCGTTCCAATCATCTATTAAACATGGACTACCTATTCATAACACCTATTTCGGCATGCTGATTGAGACTCACACCGTGATTTTCTCCGTGACACCTCTTGGACTGACATCTTTAAACCCCCAATTGAAAATCGCGTCACCGAGGCTTCTTCGTGGGTCAGAGCCGTCATAGGCACTTTCATCCCTTCTATGCTAGGTGAAACCTCAATCCTCTCCATGATTCACAATAGCACTCTTAGTCTCTATAGCACACAGGAACCACTATTTTTGGCTATAATCTTTACCAATCAACCCGAGTGCTTCTACTACACCTGGAATTGTTGATGTCCTCATATGCCACATTTTGGGGATTTTGATTTCAAGGTCCTTGAATTTTGATAGTTTCTTGAAGATCTTTACAGATACATTACCTTCTGCAGGGACTACCATGTCAATAAGAAAGCACATTTTGTTTTTGTGGTGTCTTATCACGAAGTCTGGGCGATTAGATTTGGTTGTTCTGTCTGTGTGTATTGTAAAGTCCAACAAAATTGTTACCGGTGCTATCTCCGTAAACTTGTCTGGATGGAGTTCAAACCAATTTCTTGAAGTTTCCTTTTTGTTCCTTCTGAAGTTTTTTTTTTTGCACCTGCAGTAGGTTTATTATGCTTTACTTGCATTTTTTCATCCACTTGAAACTCCATTTTGAACTTACTGCTTTCTTTTATTACTGAACAAAGTTTCTTATTTCTTTCCTTTTTTTCACACAGATCATCATCTCTGTGGTCTCCGGGTATCTTTGAAGAGTGATTGTTGTGGTTTTGTAAGACAGTTCTAGTTGAACTAATCCTCTGACTCCTTCGGATCTGGACACATACAGACAATCAACATCACCTTTTGGATGTTGCATGCTATGGCAAGTGAGAAGCTTTCTCTATTTGGTCTCCATTCGCTTAATTTCAACTATGGTCCGGTTAAGGATGTTAAAACTGTATTGCGCCAAGGTGTTTATGGTTGATATTCTGTTATTTTGAATTCAATTCCGTATTCAATACCAGACGCATACGCATGTTGTATTCTTTTCTTACTTTCTCCTTCATTTGGATATGCTGTATTCTAGCTCCTTCGCTAGTTCCTAGGTATTTGGCAAAGAGTTTGATATCATCCATGTAGAGTCAGACAGCCATGCATGATACACGCTTAGGCGATTATTTAGCTTTCGATACATGACTGACGAGACAGATTTTTTCCCGCAGTAGGTTGCAATTTCTTTCTGCGTTAGACCACTTGCCATCCAAGACTACAGAACCCGGTCTGCCCTGCTATTTACCCATAGCTGGTGGGGGAGAAGAAAAGGATTAATACCTTTCTAAAGGGCACGTAAGTGGTTGCAATGGATTCGACTTGAATTCAAACTCGGCTCTCTGATTCTCAATCCGCTATTCCTCCATGTAGAGTAGGTGATTTACTTGTTTACTTAGTTATTATGTTTAGTTCATGCGAAGGTGGGATTATGGCCAGACAAAACTGAAGAGGTGACATCGAGTATCCTTGAAAGATTCCTTGTCGGATATTCAGGCGTTTGGGGGTGGCAGTGCCACTGGTGTGATTTAGGTATAATGTGGTTTTTTCACATTTCCATGCCGTGTTTAAGGACATTTACTATCACCAAGGAGACTTTATACATTTTCAAAGTCATAAGCATCCAGGAGTGTGGCACACTATCAAAAGCTTTACGGTAATCTATCCATGTGCTGAGATTTCTACCTTTTTTCCTGTAATTTTCTTTATCAATAGTGATCATTGTAATTATATGAAACTCTTCGGCATCCCTTCTGTTCTAGAGAAAGAATGTTGCTTTCTTCGAGAAAAGAGTAAATACAGTTCGTCAGGCCAGACGTGATCAATTTATACATGGTGGACAGATATGTTATTGGCCTATAATTTTTCGGGTCTGCTGTTTCACCCATCTTTGACGCGAGATATGTAATACCTTCAGTGATCTATTCTGGAACTTCATTGGAATTACTAATAAGCATTAATAAAGTTTGTGTTTTATGGATTGATGACAGATGATAGAGCCAAATATTGGGTACGTTGTCATTTCCAGAGGATTTCAATTTTGGGGATTTCGTTAGAGCTTGCCTAACATTAGTTTTGATTATATTTCCCCATTCTTGTAGAAGTTTATCCATCATTGGTTCATTTTCTCGTTGGATCCTTTCTACATTGGGGTTATATTCCTTTGGTCATCTGCAGATATTCTCCCAAAATTTCTGCACTTTTTCAATAGTTGGTGGCTTTTGACATCTATAACTCCCTTTTCAATTTCCCTGTAAAATTTCTTAAGGTCCGTTTGAAATAGTTTATTTTGTCGAGAGAGCCTACAACACTTTTCCTGTCGTCTTTATCTCTCTGCCTTTAAATGCAGTTTCCGTTTTAGTATTTCCTTGAATGGTGGAATTTTATTTAGTAATTTTATTTTATATCTTGATCTTCCTGCATTTGCGTGTTGGGACATTTGGGTTTCTTGAGATTTCATTTAGTACCGATAACTCACATCTAATTTCCTTCATTCCTGGTTTCAATTTTGTCTTCCAAAACTGCCTGTTTGATATTTTCAATGTCTTGACACCAAGCTTTCCAGTAGCTGCTAAAGCTGTTGCGTATATGATATTTATTTTGTCCTTTAACAGTGCTTACAGTGCAGCGTTGTATATTTGCACAATATGTTTATCAGAATTTCTCATATGAATTTTTGGATGCTGGTCTCTGTCAGACATTTGTGTGCGAGTTACTTTGCTAAGTACTTGAATTATGTGATTTTTTTCCTTCGGGGATTTCATCTGTGTTGCTTTCAAGGAATTCTGCCCTAATGTTTCATTTGGCCCATTTTCAGTGACATAATCTAGATAACTGCAATGATGGGTTATTGTATTTTAAACTTATATGTAGTTTTATCTGACCTATTTCTGCATTTGAAAGTCTTTTATTTCGTACGATATCCCAGCGGACATTAGTAAGCATGTTTGTGTTGGGATATGGTCTTATTCCAGTTCTTAATATAGTTCTCCATATTTGGTATGTCTGATCCGTGATGTTCTTTTGTGGATTTATGAGTCCGGTGAAAAAGGATATCAGGACTTCTTGATAATCTTTGCGAATCCATTTCGTTCGCTTTCTTTTTATAAATGGATTTGCCATTGAGTCACTTGGTCCAAGATTGGAAATAATCCAGGTTTGGGGACCAAGCGTCTGATAGTTTCTGGAAGAGTTTATTCCTGTGAAAGATATTATTATTATTATTATTATTATTATTATTATTATTATTATTATTATTATTATTATCCTTTGAAATATATTAGTGAATTTGCGCCATTTATTCTTACGGGTTGCAGCTAATTTTCTGATTGTATAAGCCAATTAATATTGTGTAAATCTATTCCTTCTGTTGTTTTCTTCTCTTTTATTATTTCCATTATTACATATTTCTCAAGGCTACATTTTTTCCTATATCCTGATGAGTAAGTCAAATTTGATTGGATGAATCAATTTCTTTTGTTGTTTCACGTTTCCTTATTGCATGTCATCAGCTCTCAAGTAGGTATTTATGCTGATGACACAATTATTTACAGCAGTTTTAGTAGAAGGCACGACAAAGTAAAAGTGGCACTTGCGCTCGAAAATTATCTCTAATCAGTGGTTAACCGTCGAACGCAAACTTATGACTCCCTTTTTTTTAATGTTTCTCATTCTCATTCGCTCCCATTATCGCCTTGCTTGGGAAGAAATGATTAAAATGCATTGCACATATCACAAGAACCATTCTGTTACTATTTGCTGGTTGAAGATTCCGACCGTCTCTATGAGAGTTTCCAATTCTTTTTTAATCTTGATAAAACGTTTCACATCATCCATGTACATGAGGTGGACTATCTTTTCTCGTAACTTTGTGAATCTGTAAACTTATCTACGTTCATTTACTATATACTTCAGCTGAATCAATGTTATGCCCAGTATTATTAACGATGGTAAGTCTCCTTGAAAATATATCTTTTTATTTTGATCTCTACTCGGTGCAATTTATTATTTTCCTTCTACTTTCCATATAAAGACATCCCACTTTAAATGGCATGGGAAAATTTGTATTCAGGCCGTCTCGACATAGTCTGCCTGCTTAACAGGGCGCGTGTGTCTTAGGGATACAAGTATATTGAATCAAGGTCAGTAATTATTGTACCTAGCAAAACAACGAAGAACCAAAGAAAAAAACTAGCATTCAGAATTGAAGGTTGGAAAATACGGACTATGACAACTGATCTATTAGCTGACCTTCGCGAGAGCAACGACACCCATAAAACTACTACGGCTTCGAGTGGATATTTCAGCGCTTCAAGAGACATGGCTTACAGTGTCAGGAACTCTTTATGTGTGTGAGAAAGAGAGAGGGTACACTTTTTTCTGGTGGGTAAAAGGCAGAGATGAGATCAGAGAGCATGGTTTTGGCTTTGCCGTGAAAATACTCGTTGTTGAGGATGGCGGAACTCGGCAAGGATTGATCTACTCAGTTTCGACTACATACCTCTGATGGAACTGTCAATCTTGTCAGTGCTTACATTCCGCACAAGACGTCAAAGATGAGTTTTATGATCAACTATCAGAGAAGATACAGACTGTCTCAAAAGAAGAAAATCTGCTAGTACTTGGTGACTTCAACGTGACAGTGGGTGTTGATCACGACTCCTGGCCTAACTCTCTGGGACAGCATCATCGGTAAATTGAATGACAATTGCCAATTTGGGCTCGAGCACCATGAGCTTCACGAGCTACGCATCACCTACACATACTTCCTGGCCAAAGCCCAACACAGTCTCCTATGCTGAAAAGACGACAAATTCGTCAGACAGCACACGAGCATCAACGTCGCAAACAAAGTATGTCTCTTGTATAGCGGCCACTTCCACCCGAAAGGACAAGAGATCACAAAGTAGGCGGGGATCTCAACCCCTTCAAATTCAAGCTAGCTAGCTTAATAGACATCTTTTAAAGTATTTATCTTTTTAAAAGAACCCCTTGTGCAGACTGGACGGGAATCTGCGGGAGTCAGAACCCCGACGGATTATCCCATGCCATCAGTTCCTATTTCGGTCGTAATTCGACCGCCAGAGACAATACCACCAACATCCATCGGGTACGTAAGTTTTAATTCCCTATAAAAAGATGGGTGGAGACGAACTGGGACCTCCCTGCCCATAATTTGGACATTTTAGAAAGTTCAGGCGATTCGATCTGGAGTATTTTAAGACCTTAAAATGCAGTTATTGCTGCATCCAGATGGTCCCACGCCTTTAGACAATCACCCGTACTTCTTATGAGGTTGATGATCCCTGGAGCATCTGGGAAGTTGTGTGGGTCCTCTGTTGATTTCCCGTTGACAGTGGTGCATTTAAATAAAAGTTTCAAGTGGGCCTTCCTCTGTGAAGAAAAGTCCCTCTCGACAGCAGCCTTATTAACTCTACAAAGTTTATCCCCACGGAGAATTTCTTTGGTTTTCTTTCTGTATTTGTCACCTTTGAAAGAGTGGAGGGAGAGGGGGAAGTCAGAGTCCTAGAAGGGGAGGAAAGGAGGCTCCTTGTCTTAACTTGATCTGATGTTGTTTCTGGTGAAGTAGGGGCAGATTGGGACCTGGTTGCTACTAGGTTCTTCTCCGCCCTACTCCGACCACACCATTTTTCTTTTTTGGGACCATGGCAGTCCTCTTCCTCTTCTTCTTCCTTTCCTCACTTTAATGATGATGATCGAGTAGGAGGAGGAGGCATATCCTCCAGAACTTTTTTCTCCGGCTGATGTTGCTGTTTGTGTTGTTGTAGCTGCTGGACTTGCTGCTTGCTATGTTGGTCTCTCTGCTGCTGTTGCTGTTCCTTTTGTTGATCCTTTTGTTTCTGTTGTTGTTTCTGCTGCAGCTGTTTCAACTGCTTTTCCGATAACTCAACAGCAACATTGTTGGAGCCATCCTGCTGGGGAGGTGAAGTTGTTGTCTTTGATCCCTTGTAAGCCACGTCAGTCCATTCACTAGGAACGCTAGGAAGCTATTTGAGCGCTTCCTCCTTGAGATGTTCTTTTGGGGAAGACTGCGCCTGCCGAGCCGGATTTTTCCCAGGGCACAGTTTAGCAAGGTGTCCCGTGGCTCCGCAAGACCAACAGTGTGGACGACGTCCCTCCACCGCAACGTAAATGTTTTGTCCACCGCTAGTGAGCACATTGGGGATATCAATAAAGTTCTTCCTGAAAAGAGTGACCATTATATCTACATCACTAGTGGTGATGAGAGATTTTCCTTTTACAGCGGAAACGTCGTCCACCAGGCCATAGTTCGAAAAATAGGCCCCCAGGTGGCCCTCTGTGATATACATGGTCACGTCATGCAAGGTGATCCTGGTCTTCTTGGTGTCCATGTACTCCGTTTGTAGACGGAACGTTTTATAAGTTAGCAATTTTCCTGCCAATGCAGGATGTCCCACATTGAGTTAGATCTGCGAGCCAAAACTTTGGCCGCAATGTTCAAGGTCTTCAGGGCTTCTTCCATCATATCTCTGTTGACGACAATCAATTATTTTTGTTTTGGAATCTGTTATTAACAGAGAGATGGTTCTGGTGGTAACCGCGTCCAATATAGACGGCACTGCAATAAGTTCATTGCCAGAGATGAACTTTTCGTACTTCTCTTTCAGGTGGCTGTAGTATTCCGGCGTTTGTTAGAGACAAAGCAGACAAGCAGACGTGGAGGGAGTGTCTTTGTTTGTGGCCAAAGGTTCTTTTTCCTGGGGAAACTCCTCCATAGCGGAGGGTTATTCCCCTGAGACGTAGATCGTAGAATAGGAAAAATAGGACTTCTCAAGACGTATGCTCCCGCCTTGGGAAGTTACGACTAGCGTAATCCAATTTTAAACGAAGTAGTGATTTGTATAATTTAATTAATGTTTGTCGATCTGCTTCCCATTCAGTATGGGTCACTACACGCAGAAGTTGCACGACTTTGCTACATTTTATTTTTAAATGGGGAGTGTATATTAGTTTTTCGTGAAAGATGATGCCTAGGAATTTGTATTGTTCCACTACTGGAATTTCTGCTGTTTAACTTTAAACAGGGGTCATTGTCCAATTTTCTTTTTGGAAAAGCTAAAACCATTTTCAGTAGCCCATTTGTGTATTTTATTGAGGCATTGTTGTAGTTGCCTTTCTATGGTATACATATGTTTTTCCGTTCTTTAACTTATTATATGATGTGGGATGCTATTATTTAATTTTGCAATTGTGAGGCATTGATTTTGTGGTTTCTGGCTTTCCACTTACATTTTTTTTCTTGTTTGTCACATTGATTTTGTGTTGCTATTTGATTACTGATTTTGGTTTTTGTTTGGGTGGCTCTGTTTTTTTGGGAGATGAGTTCTTAAGTCTGTCTTTAATGGTTTTTAGTGGACGGATTGGAAATCGCTGGGACCTTTCTTTTGTAGGACTTGTTTTTTCAAGGAGATCTTGTATTTTTTTTTTTTTTTTTTGAGGAATGGTTTCTATTTAAGCGGTAGATATTGTTTGTTTTTCTTTATTTTTTATTTCGAAAGTTTCATTGTGTTTCTTTTTTTCTAGTTAAGTTTGTACTATTTCCTGTGAGTAAATGTCTTTTAGGTAGCTTTGAAATTTGGGCCAGTCATTTGGTCCTAACTGTACGAGCTTCTCATTGAGGGCTCTGTATTTGTCACCTTGACTGGTATTGGTTGTGGTCATTTTTTATTATTTTTTTTTTGCATTATGCTTGCAAGGAAAGTGCATTGCTTCTATGAATGAGACATTTCATTTGTATTTCACCTCCACTATCTCCTTTTCTCGTTTCCACAAGTCACATGATCGTGAGTATGCGGGATGGTTTTTCTGGAAATTAGCACATCTTACTTCATAATGGCATTCTTCTTTTGCGTGGTCTGAATTTCTTTGGCCACATTTTCCACATGTTGGGCAACTCCTGCAATTATCCTTATGATATCCAAATTTTTGGAACTTGATGCACCTTAGTGGGGAAGGGATATATTTTTCTACTGGTTCAATATTGTACCATCTTTGGATGGATTTGAGACGTAGCAAAAGATAGGATATATGTGTTTGTTGAAATGATTTTCTCCTTTTCTCCTTACTGTGATTCTATGATAATCTCGTTGGTTTCCTAAGTTAAATGTGATTTTCTCAGGTGATTCCCTTAGAAGTGTTTAGTCTTTCATGGAGGGAGATTTTATTTTCAGGTTATGAAAAGATTTCATTTTGATTATACTTTCGGAGTGTATTTCTAGTAGCAAATTTCCGTTTCTCAATTTCTTCACTGTTTTGGGGTTGCTCGATAGCACTTTTCAGTTCAGAAAGGGGAAATTTAGCTAGAAGAGTTTCATCTAGAGACGCGAGTACTAGAAATCTTGTGAAGTCTATACTCATTTCTTTTTTTGATTCATAATTTTGATGTAGTAAAATTCACTGCCCGTGTTCCCCACCCACCTCGGAGCCCGACATTGGGATGTGACAAGAGGGAAACCCAGTCGCCATGACACGTCAGGTTACACTAACCAGTATACTCGTATTCGAGGTTGTCTTCTCTGATTCAAAAATAGAAATTGGACTTTCATCTGCCTTTCTGCTTATTAATTCACACATGCCACTCGAGTGGTATGTGTGAATTAGTGAATTAAGCTTTTTATTAGATATATTCACGGACATATTTGCAATATTTATATAATGTTTTCCAGGTGAGTATATCTTCTATGTACCGTGACCTTTCAAGATGTTTACGATCATGGTTATCAAAAACTTCCTCTCCTTTGTAACTCTTGGTAAGCTTTATCGTTTTACTATACATCCTAATCTTTCTTAAACCAACCATTTAAGTAGGTTATTCGCTGTTTATCTGTGTCCCTCTTCCTCGTGCCCTGTAAGTGTCAAATTCTCCATTTCTCATTACCTCATTATGTGTTGTTATTTCAACTGTTTCTATCTGATTCTAAAAACAAATATCTTTTTTGCTTCTTCAAAACTTTGTCGTTACTCAAATGTTCAGTCCATAGTATTCTCAGCATCCTTCTGAAGACCCACATTTCTGTTGCCTCAAGTCTCTTTAACATCTATGAGTAAGGCATCCATTGCCATATAGGAGGACAGATATTACATAGCAATCAGCACAGTTTTCTTTTTTCTAGCGACATCTTCCTTTTTCTTAATACTTCCTAGAAATTTAAATGTTCGTATTTGATTTGATGTCTAGGAATGTTCGTCCCATAAAATCTGGTTTCTTACAACTCATGCTTATTCCTTTCTTTTTTGAAATTTGATACTGATTTTCTACCAGTATCAAATTTAGTTTATTCTTATGTGCTTCCCAAATAAGTTATGCTGTTCAAAGAGTTCTTTGTGCCGTACCTTAACCAAACCCTATTGCATAATCTATAAAACTTAGGTATACATGCCTCTACATTTGTATTGTATTTTCTAGTATCATTCTGAGCATTAATATATCATTTCTTATTCCAGTGTCTTTAACGAAACCGCAATGTTGTCCTATTTTAGGTTTAATTATGTTACGCGCTCTGTTCATTAGAATTCAGATAATAATTTTCATTATTTTAGGTGGATTGATACAGCTCGCATTCTTTTGCACCTGACATTTTAGGCAGCCCTATGAAAATGAAACTACTAAGATCTTCCCGTATTTCACTATTGTCGTAGATTTCATTAATTATTTCTACATTTTTATCAATGCCGAAATTGCCAGAATCTCTACTACAATCCAATCTGGTCCTGTTGCTTTGTTCCTGATCAACTTGGGCAGGGCTGATTTCACTTCTTATCAATTAATATTTATTATTTCGTATTTTTCTCTATAGTATCGCCGGTATACTCATGAACTTTTTCTCTAAGCGGTGGTTTCTTATAATATCGTATTATTTGAAAATTTACCTAATGTAACCATTTTTTTTACATTTAGTTTTTACTTCGTCATGTAAGCAACCCTTTTTATCAAACTTTGTCACTTCATGTAAATTTCTCCGTTAATTATCATAAACTTTAAAACATATTCCCGTCAGCAAACTACTTCCTACCTCTTTTTACCATTTGGATTACTCGGCTATGTCCAGCCTTTGATCCCTTTTCATATTTTTTCTTTCCCTTTCTTTTTCGCTTTTTATTTATTTTGCTATTTCGTCAAAACAAATGTGAAGTTGGTATTTATTCATTTTTTTCTAGTTTCACCTCTTTTGGCTTTCAATGAACCTGCTGATGAATAGGACATTATGTTCAGAATTTTGATTGCCGCCAGGTACACATGCGCTTGAGACAGATGTGTATCAGTAGGCAGTATACACTTACTTTCGCATATTCCTAAAAAAATATTTTGCCTTCTCATTCCCTGCTTTATAATTTCTAAGTAGCCACATTGATTTTATGTTCTGATGTTCCATTTTCCTAAAACTAATGCCTTCCTTTACCTGGCTGGGATCAATTCCAAAAAGCTTGACCATCTTCACATCATTATCGTTTATATTAATTTTGCTAACAGTTGCTTGTGGCACCTGTTGTACATGTCTCTCCTTACCGAGCGAAAAGTTAAAGCTAATAAATTTGGCTCCCTTAACATCGTTACATCTGTTAATAATATTGTCGATAGCCATAAATGATTTTGGGATTGACGGTAGACTGGTTTCCTGTTGCCATCTCCATTGTGAATTTATTGAGATCCCATTTCTAGTTAGCAAGCCGTTGACTCGTGAGTTTTTTTTAGGCCTTTGGTAGGCCTCATTTTTCATCCCACAGAATTGTTAACCATACTCCTCAGCCGCAATAAATTGGAATGGGAGAGCCAGTTTAGTCGTCGATCATCCGACAAAAGATGTTATGCATTTACGCTTCAACTTAAAGTTCTAAACAATTTTTTCTAAAATTCAGAGTAAACTATTATATTGACTTTTAGAATTAATTGTGATATAAGAAAAATAAAATAAACACTATTCAGATTCGAATGTTGAAGGATGTTTTGAGAATTTTGAATCTAAAAAAAGTTTATTTATGCAGAAACACGATGAGAATAAATAGGCCATCGGTAAGATTTAACTACCAATTGTAGTAGTCTGCAAACGAGTTTAAGTTTATCTTTGATTTGTTAACTAAGCTCAGCGTAGACTAGCGCAAAGTCACAGTCATCAAGCAGACAGCAGGTATGTTCAAAAATTAATATGGCAGTTCAGTTCCACAACGAAATAAACAAATCACAATACAAACCGAAGATCTAAGACCGAATATCGAAATCACAAATCACAGGACGAAAGTCACACGTAAATAGTCAGAAATCCAACGCGCAAGACGAAGGACGAGGTAGTATATATATTATACATAAAATGAAAAATTGTGGCACAAGGCCGAAGAGGAAGTTGGGTAAGGCTGGTCAACACTAACTATCCCAGACCAAGTTAACCAGAATCATGACCAATTCATTCATTACAATTTACGCATTCACGACAAAAACTCATCCACCACCATTCAATCCTACAAGTACCACAATACCACATATTCCCAAGCAACCAATAAATCAATCCCATGATGTCAAAATTACTCTATGTTCAATGTCTCTTTTCCGACGAAAATATATTTAAAAAAATGAATCATGAAATGAGGTGGGAGGGGATGAACTCAAAAACAAGTTATAATATAACAAAATCAAACTAAAACATAATAGATATTAGTAGGATTCATCCACCCCTAAAAATAATAAAAATGGCCGCCTATATTCTGCTGTTCGACAGAATCACGAAGCACACTCACTAATGGAGTGGGAAAGAAAAATAAATAATAGAATGGGAAAATCAAAGACTGATCCAATCAAGATAAGAAAGGAGACAAAAACAAACATGGATCATAACAAAAGAGAAGGCTGAGAAAGCCACTTATTCATATTAACTAGGTAAACAGTGTCTAAATTAACCAAGGGAGGGCTCACAGGAAAACTCTCCGGGACTTAACCATCGTTCACTGAAATCTGTCGATAACAAACGCTTTCTATCTTCATCTTCAGCTGATGCCCAAAGAATCTTACAAGATCCTGATGCGAATAACGTTCGTATTGCAAGATTACCTCCATCAAGCAACTTGAAAAACACTACCCGTTTTACCCCAAAGAACGGGGGAGACACATTATCGCACACGTACGTGAGATCAATGAACGCGAGCTGCTTTGGATCGATACGAGCCGTCAACTCGCCGACATATTCCCAGAACGAGCGCACTCAACGACAATGGTAGAAGGTGCGCGAAGCCGTTTCCTCTATACCGATGACAGTCAGGCAAATCCGCCTAGCCCCCTCTGAAAACCACGTCATTTAGAAATAGTTCGTTTCGAATCAATCGCCAGATAAGCGATAATTTAAAGTTTCTGAGTTGCTAGTGCCCAAGACCAGAAAGATCTCAACTCTGATGCCGACAAGCCGAGCCGGCAACATAGAAGATACTTTGCGACTCCCTCCACTAACTAACGATACAACAGTTTACGAGGTTGTGAAGAGTCACTGACCGAGGAATAGCCAACTGATACTCTCGGAGGAAACTCGATTGATTCCGGGGTTTACGATGGCGCTCAGCCTCTGAAACGAGAGGCAAGGCTAGGGAAGGCGTCCTTAACACTCCCCTCCAAAATCGAGTCCTCTGTCAAAGCGCGGCGTAAGAAAGCCAACCTTGAGACGTGTCGATGACTCACCAAGTGTGGCAATCCCAGTCCCCCATGACACGGACGCTGGACACAGTCATCTTTGCGGATCTTCTGCTTCACCCCACGAGGATAAGAGGAAAGACGTAAGTGGCACACGCCTCAGACCTACCTTTTACGGACAACCGGACTGCTGCGCTGACTTTTGATTGCACTTCCGACCAATTCTTCTTCACACTCCGAGAATGCAGATGGGTCTGTCTGTCCAACAAAAGGACCTCGGAAACGCGACCCCATTTCACGCGCCTAACACTAACTGGAAGACTTGTTGTGGTTAATCTTGGCCCCCATGAACTTTTCGTACCCTTCAAGCGCCTTCTGTACCACCTCAGTGTCGCTGTAGCACGACACAAGAATCGATACGTCATAGGCGTACGCAGAAACCCTAGTTCAAGTTCTTCTCGGGACATCTATTTCACGTAGTGCTGACCGCACGCACTCTCCTTTAGCTCTATCTCTGACGCCAAAGCGTAAAGTAGGGGCTACAGCGGACAACCCTAGGGGAGCGATACTGGAGGATGATCCACTTTCAGAAGTCGTGCTTGAATTCGGCGGCCTGCAGGGGAGCAGCTAGTTATTGATAGTCAACCCTGTCAAATACCTTGGACTGATTTTAATTGGTCAGCGCGACTTGATCGTCGTATTTTACACCCTCTATGATCGTGCAGATCAGATGCAGATTACTCTGAATTGTTCATGGCTTTGCAGCACATGTCTTCTCTGGTCACAACAAACTCTCGGAAACTGGCTGCAAACGCTCAGTTAGTATCTTGGCCCAAATATTTACCTCTGTGTTTAGCAGCGTTAAATCGGCCTGTAATAATCTAAATTCCACCCACCATCCTTGCCCTTTTTCAACAGCAATAATTACACCCCTGGATATCCGATCGATGACGGCCCACTGCAGGAATCAGTTATTGAACACAGCAGTCTAAATCGGAACAATGATTTGCGACATCCTCAAAAGGAATTCGTAGGATAGAACATCAAGTCTCAAAAGTCAGCCAAATAGCTGCAAAACTCGTCGCCAGAGATCAGGCTTCTTGGTAAAACGGCTCTCCAAATGCCGCCGAAACACTTCGCACATGTCTTTGGTCGACCTCAGAGTACGCTTCTCTGGGGTATCGACCTCCTAAATGTAACGATTGGAACGTCGACGGATATCTTCCTTGTTAACAGCTTCGTGAGACATCTTGTTTAACCTACGTTTAACTACCTGACCCTGGTAGTGTTTGCTAGCCTCACGCTCCAGATCCTGCCTACCTAAACCTATAACTAAGGTATCCTCAGCCACCATCTTAGATATTCGTTGGCTATATTCGGTTATGAAAGTCCTAATATTGTCTTTAAGCCCCTCCCACCATCTATTCCCAATAACCTGCAGTAAACTAATTAGCTGTTACTGTTGCTGGAAGACCAGTCTGTTCAGTAAAGTCAGATTGAACTTCCTGTGTCCAGCCATTCGAGGCCTAGTAGTTAACCTCATCCGAACACAGATGAATCTGTGGTGCGAATAGTCTGATCAGCAGAACATGGGACAATCTAGCAAATCTAGATCGACCCTTCTCACTAAAATTCTATCCAGGTAGCTGGCTACCCAGAGTGACGGCTACTTGCCCATAACCACATATCCCGCACAGGATGATAGACTCTGTATTTATCTATCGTCGAGCCCAAATTCGTCGATCCGATCGACCAGGCTATGATCACCCGACCTCCTTGCTAGCTCACGCCTCCTCCATATCTTGGGGTCCATGATGGAATCCCCCCCCATTAAAACTAAGCTCGACTAATCCACCAGGAATGGCCCCAACCGACAGAAACGGAGACACGCTCCCTACGACTGTTAGGCGCTTAAACTACAACGATCCGAAATGAACTATTGCTCACGGCAATATCGGCCACAATCAAACGCTACCTCCGCATTGACATGGACCACCCTCGCATCCAGGGAACGTTTAACTGACAAGGAAATACCGCTAGTCAGATGGCCCCAATCTGTTGAATAGTCGACAAAGTCAGCACACGAGCATCAACGTCGCAAACAAAGTGTGCCTCCTGGATCGGGCACATCGACTCCGAAGGAGAAGAGATCACGAAGCAGACAGGCAGCCTTACCCCGATCTCTCAAACCCCTCGTATTCAGGCTAGCTAGATTAATAGACATTTTTCTAAGCGGATTCCCTTGACCTAGCTTAGGACAAGCCGTCGGGTCCTGACTCCTGAAATCTCTACGAGTCAGGACCCGACGGCTTGTCCTATGCTACCAGTGCCCAGGTCGGACGTAATCCGCATATCTGTCATAATCCCGCCAACGTCTGTAGTTGTACATGGAGGTAGAGGAGACGCCTTCACCTCGATCCTCCTCGCTGAAAAGAGGGATGGAGGAAGAAGAGGAAGAGAAAGTAAACATGACCAAGAAACAAATCTGGCCGAAGTAAGGCTGAGAAGGCCCTGGTAGAAGCCAAGACTCAATCCACTCCTGCTTCGCCAGTAAGAACCGTAAGCCAGCAACTGCAAAGGTAAGACAAGGACCTTCTCCATTTCCACGGCCTCATCTTCTTCTTCCCCCAAGCCTTCCTAAGAAAAAAGGAAAAAAAGGAAGTCTCTCTTGAGACCTCTTTTTAATGTACCTCCGTAGACGGCAAGTCTGCGGGGGATCCCAGAAACCTTTCGAACCACCGGAGTGATCGCCCTCAACAAAAACACTAAAGGTAACCTTTGGCGAGTGCAAAAATGCGCTCCTGAAGATCTGGATGGCCCAGATCGAGTCTCCGGAACTAAAAAAAAATGGAGGGCTTTATAGAGAGAGGGGTGGAACTCTCTATATAAACATTGAAACTGACTGTATTGTCTATGACGGGCGGATTACGTCCAATATCGGTACCAATAATCTGGGACAATTGATCGGGGTCTTCACCTTCAACTGATGCTGAAAGAATCCGACCAGAGCCTGATCAAAATAGCGTTCGTATCACAAGATTCCCTCCATTCGCATCATCCAGATCAACATTCTCGCCACGGCGAACAGCGTGAAAAACACCCCAGAATACGGCGGGCGACAGTCATCTGAGGACAATGGTAGAAGGCTTGTGAAGCCATTTCTTCTAAAGTATGGTAACACTGATGACAATCGAGCAAATCAGCCTCGTCCCGCCTCGCC
The DNA here is from genome assembly GCA_963932145.1 of Acanthosepion lycidas. Lineage (NCBI taxonomy): Eukaryota > Metazoa > Mollusca > Cephalopoda > Sepiida > Sepiidae > Acanthosepion > Acanthosepion lycidas. The sequence continues at coordinate 45,495,586 of OZ010584.1, forward strand.
CCATCTGAAGGCCATGTCATTGAGAGATAACACGTTCCGAATCAATCGCCAGATAAACGAAAACTGAGGTAATTCTCCTCTGTCAAAGACCAGAAACTATATTTATTATTATAAAAACACAATAATTGTGGTACAAGGATGCGAGGAAAATCTCTTTATTAAGTACCCTAGTGCTAGTTAATCCCAATCACGTCCCATTCATCCAATACAATTTATCCATTCACATTAAAACTCATCCCTCACCATTCAATTCTGCATATACCACAATACCACATATTGACAAGGGACCTACAAAACACCCCATTCTCATGAAAGTTCATAATTTTTTGTTTTTTTTACAAATATATATAAATTTCATGAATCATGAAATTAGGGAGAGGGGATAAACCCCAAAAAACAATAAAATAAACTAAAGTAATTGTAATAAAAGAAACTAAAACAAAACAGAGTAGGACCCGTCCAGCGCTCAAAATAATGTGGCCAATGTGTTCTGCCGATAGACAGAATTAAGAAGCGCACTCACTGATGGAGAGAGGACGGTGGAACCCGCTTCAGTACCAAGTAGACTTCACCCTTCGTGTTCTCACACTCGCAGCTAGCCTCTTCAGTGTATCGATCGGAACCTCGATGGATCTCTTCCTTGCGCAATTTTGCGACCATGTTTACGGCTTCGTTAGACACTTAGCACTTAACTCTATTAGGGCACAGCCGAGTCTATGGTCCGAATAGCATAATCAGTGGAACGTGGAACAATATGGTAAGCATATATCGAATCTTCTCACTAACATTCTATCTAGGTATCTGGCTACCTGAGTAGACGGCCACTTATGTGCGCACGTCCACATCTCCCGCCCAGGATGATCGACTGAACAAAGTCACCAATCAGCTTAAAAGATTCATTTGGACTAGCTATCTTGAGAAACATTTTCAAGTTTGGTTCCCCTACTCACAGGCTGGACAGAAATCTGCGGGCGCAAGGACCCCGACGGATTGTCCTAGGCTCTCTGTTCCCATCTCCGTCGTCATGTGACCATCCAGGAAAATGCTGCCGACGTCCGTGGGATAAGTTAATTTGAGAGCCTTGTATAACGTATAGAGAATAACAGGGACACTTCTAGCACAGAATTTTTTTTTTAATTTTTTAATTCCCGGTGTTCCAATTTCCACCATTCGAATTTGCGGAAAGGCTTCTTTGGCCTGTATTTCTGATCCGTGTGATAACACCTGGGGCACTGGAGAAATTTCTTGGATATTCTTCCGATTTTCCGTCGATGGAAGCTACGTTAAACAGGGGCATTAACAGAGCCTTTTGGGGGAAGGACAGGTCCCGCTTCAAGTCCTGCCTGTCTATCTGACAAGATTCCTCCCGCCACCGGAATAGATTTCCATTTTGGAAGGTGCAGAGGTGAGGGGTGTAGTGTGGCGGTGTGCTTGGAGGAGGGATATTTGAGAAGGTGTGTTGGACGGAGGTGTGTTTAGAAGGCTGGGCTATCATCGTGCTTTGGTCTTGTGGCTACGTCCACCTTATCCTTGGGAATATCTTGGTTTGGGTTGAGTCTCTGACCTCTTCCCTGGGCACGACTTTGACAGATGGTCAGCTGCCCCACAGGCCCAGCAGAGAGGTCGTCGTCCTTCTACGTAGATAGAACGGCCACCGCAGGTCAACACTTTCGGAATGTCAACGAAATTTTTCCTATCAACACTTACTACGACTAAAAATTATGTATCACCAGTATCAATGCTGGTGTTGTCCTTTACCGTCAATACCTCTGATACTTCTCCAAACTGGAGAAAAAATATCAAAATAGCGGTACTCCATGAAGAGTAACTTTGATCTTCTTATGTCACATGTATTCACTTTGAAGTCTTACAGATCTATGAGCACAAGTTTATCGGGAGAAATACGAGCCGTCAACTCGCCGACATAGTCCCAGAAAGAGTGTACCTGAGGACAGTGGTAGAAAGCGTGCAAAGCCTTTTCTTCTAAACCAAGGTCACAACTTGTGACTTGACAGTCGAGCAAATCCGCTCCGCCCCATTCTGAACTTCAAGCCATTGAGAGATAGCACGTTTCGAAACCATAACCAACTGACCAGAAAGAGCACAATTCGACCAGTGACAAGCCAAACCGCCCACAGAGAGGATCCTTCGCGACCCCCCTCCACTAATTCACGATACAAGACATTTAAAGGTTGTGAAGATCACTGGACCGAGGAAAGCCCCTCAAGGCCGTTCGTTGTGAAAAGTCGACAGTTTCCCGAACCTACTACGGCGCTTAGCCCAGGAAATGGGAGGAGTGTTAGTAAGGCGCCCCTACACTCCCTACCAAAATCGAATCCTCTGTCAAAACGCGGCGTAGGAAAGCCAAACACGAGGCGTGTCAATGACACCAATTGTGGCAATCGTAGCTCCCCATGAGACGGACGCTGGACACAGGCTTCTTTATGGACCTTCTCCTTGCACCCACCACATGAGGGTAGACAAAAAGTGGTCGATCGCCTTCGTATGGTCTTTGAGAGAGTACAGCCAACCAGCAAATGATGAGAGGAAAGACGTCAGCTCTACCCTTCAAGGACAACCTCCTTTAGAGCCAAGTCCCGACCGACGCTTCGGCATTTGCCTGTACTTTTGACCAATTCTTCTCTAGCTGGATTCTGGGCCCGAACCACACTCCAAGAATCTAGCCAAAGGACCTCAGAAGGGCGATCCCTTTCTAGGCACCTAGCCGCAAACCAGAAGACTTGTCGCGGTTAATCTTCTCTACCACCTCAATGTCGCTGCGTCACGACACGAAAGTATATACGACAGCGGCGTACACAGAAAACCACCAGGGACATCGATTCCACATAGGGCAGGACTGTACGTTGCATCATTTAGCCCGCGAAGCAGAGGCTCCAACGTCAAAGCATAAAGTAGCGGCCACGGTGGGCAAACCTGACGAACCGACAGAGACAGCGCAAAAACGCGGGACCATTTTTCGTTCACCTGTACACTGGGGGAGCGATAGAGAAGGCTAATCCACCTGCAGGACAGGAGCCAGGTACCGCTGGTCGACCCTATCAAATGCCTTGGACTGAACCAAATTGATCAGCGCAGTTTGCTCGCCGTCTATGATCGTGCGGATCATATGCAGGTTGCTCTGAATTGTTCGTCCCTTCACAGTGCAAGTCTGCTCACGTCCCAACAGAATCGACTGCAAAAGCTCCGTTTAACTCTCTGTTTAGCAGTTATGGGTCTGTAATTCCCGTCCAACATCCTTGCTTTTTTCAACAGCGTGACCACACCTATGGTGATCCGATTGGATATAGACCCCTGCCGGAACCAGTTATTGAACACGATAGTCAAAATAGACTGTAACGTTAGCGTTTCGAATACACCGGTCACAAACCAAAATAAGGCGACGAACACATAATGACGAACAACAAACAAAATATGTTACAAAAATTCCACAATAACTAAATCCAACAATAACAATGAATGGCGACAAAATCCACCACTTACGTTTGTGAAATCAACCAACGTGAAGTCCAACTGAGTGATTAGATTGATTGATTGACTCTAGAAACCTGTTTCTTTTATATATTTTAATTGACCCTCCAGAATATTATACAGGAGAAAATTGTAGAATTCTACGATATGTTTAGCTTAATTTACTAGCATTAAAATGGGTTAAAATGCCAAAATTAAAAATATTTGTAAGGTGTTACATATAAAAATATACATAATACAGAAATACTATAACAAAAGGTACCAGTAAATAAAATCTAATTGCATAATGCGTAATTGATAAAAGATTTAGCGATTATTGAGAAAAAACTCTTTATGAATTAGACGAAACAGGAGGCAAAAATTCAGTAGACAAAAATTTGAAATTCTTTCTCCAGTGATAATTATTCGAAGGATATTAAAATTATTTATATATTATATAATTTATTAATACATATTTATTTTTAGAAATCCATCGTAAAAATATTCAAGTTCCAAAAAAGAATAACATAATTAAAGCGTAACTAAATAGCATATGTTTTACTACTACTGACATCAAGTGTTTCAAAGTGTTTACATTCTTGGTGTATGTATAATTTCAACTATATTGTCTGTGTGATAAAACTCGAAAGAAAGCATATCACCAAAATCAGCCAAATACGTTAGTACCAGTCATGCCGTGTGGAAGTCCGAGAAAGAGAGAGAGAGAGTATTTAAATTCAGCGCTGCTGTATATGAAAGTTACACTTATATATATTTATATATATGTATGAATCTAAAGATGTATATGTTCATGTCTATGGGAAATATGTATTAGCTACGTGTACTTAGATACATGTCTAAATAACCTGTAGGTCAGTGTATGGACATATTATTTGCTGAGCTTCATTCTTTTTTTTTTCCTCCATTCTAACTCCACATCGCATTTATTATTTTGCTTCCAATATTTCTACCTGGTGTAGATATACAACACATTATCAGTTCTATTCGGTTGGTGCATAAATAATGACGTAATAATGTCGTTTTTTGACGTTAAAATTACATCAAAAAACGACATTATTACGTCATTATTTTTGCACCAACCTAATATCATTTTTTTTTCAAATAGACACCAATATACGATTATAAGTACATTGTTCATTAATGGACTACAAATATGTTTTTCTAAATTAATTTCAACATTTATGCATATGTGCATGTTCAGTGGATATATCGGTAAAAAGTATATCGGTAGCGTGATACATCCGCCAGTCATTTATAATATGTTCGATTCATAACCAAATTAAGAACGGACTTCACTTGACATTTTACAATAAAAGTGGTTTCCCACACAAAGGGCCATTGGAATGCTTTATAAAACATTTATTGGCAAGAAAGATGCTAAGATAATTTTTGCAAGACATACAAGATAATATATATATATATATATATATATATATATATATATATATATATATATATATATATATATATATATATATATATATATATATATATATATATATATATATATATATATTAGGTTGGTACAAAAATATTGTCGTTTTCTCACATACTAACATATGTGAGAAAACGACATTATTTTTGCACCAACCTAATATATATATATATATAAATTAAATTTTTGAAAGTGAAAACCATGTTGCTGTTAAACTTTCCTTACTTTTCTTCAGTAATAGCTGATTGCTCAGGCTCATTTGTGTTTCAACACAACCTGTAGTTTATACTGCAACTATATTCATCTGATCTTATTTGTACCAGCACAACCATCTAATGGCTTGCGAAAGTTTTAGTCTAACCAATTTTATTCACAAAGCTTGGGTCAACTGATTGTGCAGATTTCAGGCTTTTCCTAAATCGACTGTGATATGATTCGAACTCAAATTTCAATGATCAGAACTGCTAGAATTTCACCGCTCCGGACACCCAGCTCGGCCATCGCCTCAATTCGGTATTTGTCTGGTGTAGTTAATAAATCATTTATATGTTTAGTTTCGTATAAGTGGTCAATCGGAATAAGATCCGTGATGGGTTGCACTGGAATTAAAGTGTTATTTTTTGTTTTAATTTAATCTTTAGGGTTTTTCGAAAGTTGAATGCGATAAGAAGAAATTAAAAGAAAAGACGAATCAGTCTTTTAACAGTTACCTTATGATCTATTCTTACAGATGAACACAATGTTTTAAAAAAAGGTATGTTTTCTGCTACAATTCGAAAACATTGCGAAGTGATTGGAGAAGAACGTAGTAGGTCACCTATAAAAAAAAATAAAAAAAAGAAGGGTACGAGCTTCTTCATGTGGGATATATTGCTACCCAAGCCTGAAGCCTGCATAAAAGCTTCAAGTCGGGGACGGACAACCAAAGATCTTCGAACCGAGAACGAAGGCAGGCGGTGCACCAACGTAGCAATATTTGAAGTTCCTCTCAAGGTTATCGGGACGTATCTCCTGCGTATCTGTCATAGTACGCGCAGATACTGGGTGCAAACTGCGATAGCTTGATGGAGTTTTGATGTATGCTCGATCGGAAGCCTTCTTCTCCGTACCCAACTGTCTCGAATGCAACGGGCTTGAAAATGCCAAAAACCAACGTGCTGGCAGTGTGGAGAAACTGGTCACTTATCCTATTCCTGTCCAGAGAAGAACGCCTCTAGAATTCAAGTCCCAACCGAATGTAACCCCTGCTCTTGCCGAGTCTGTTATTTCTGTCTCGGCTGTGTCAGCGAATGAGACGGGAGTGGTGAAACCCCCGGTTAGGTCTTGTTCACGGACCACATTCCCCGAAATGCTTTTTTCCGCAGCTTCTGGGGTTGCGGAGAAGGAAAAGTGGTTATAACTGGTTGCTGACGGGGTCAGAAGGAAGAATTAGACAGCAGGAACTCAGTACCTTGAAGCTCCCGGTACTAAAGTCACACACATCCCTATTTCCAGTGTTAAAGACGACGCCTCAGCCTCATAGAAGACGTCTTTTCAGGATCTGCAGCGAAAATTTGATTCCGGCTATGAAAAAACAAAAAGAAAATTAAGGCAAAATTAAACAACCAAATCATCGATAATTCATAAACATCCAAAATGGCATCACGCCTCTCGACTTCTGTCCCATCCTCCCCTGTAGCAAAATTACAGAACAATCATCTGCACACTCCTCCCCCTGAAAAAACTATCCGACTCAGCCGAGATCCCAGTCCCTTCATGAAAAAAGCCATGCACACATCAAACCCTACTCCCAGCATTAGCATTTATTGTTTTTTTTGGGGGGGGGGGCACAAAAAACAATAAATGCCTCCACCCACCAAAGAAGCCCATCAGGAAAAAAAAAAAAGAAAACATCTAAATAATTATGGGAAGGACGTCTGCCGTATTTACCCAGAAAAGGAAAGGTGAGCGAGAAACTATGACAACAAGATAAAGAAACTAAAATATCTTATATCTATTTAAAAAAAAAATACCGTGAGCTTGACATAGAAGATCCCCTGAATTTTCCCAAAAGAGTACTCACCGTAATTCGAATTGGGTCGGGAGCACGGCTGATATGGAATATGATAAGGCCATCAACACTTTTAAAATCACCCTACTTATTGCAGTATTTCAGAACGAAGAAGCAAAAAACTTCAATTTTGTTTAGAGAGGGCCCCAATTTGCTTTCGCTCCTCCCTTTACAGAGCTTTAAAATTGACATATCCCTGAGATATTGAAGGTCTTTTCCTATTAAGAAGGAAAAGGGTCAATGGGAGAGGCTATTAGTGTCCTTTCTTCGACCATGTTTAAGGTAGATTTTCAACCTTAATCGGACTGATCATGTCTCTATGGTTAGATGGTGTAAATGGCCGAGGCATGAGGTCGGCGTGTGCTCGTTGTCAAAGATCTAGCCGGAAGGCATTGCGTGCTGGATGTTACCATAAAGGATAGGTTTCTTTATCTAATTGGTGTTTATGCACCCAATGACCATATGGAGCGGCCTGATTTGTTTCGGCGAATCGAGTCGTTTTTGACGACGTCTCGTCGGGTAGCTTTTGTGGGAGACTGGAATGCCGTCCTTGACCCCAATTTAGATCTTATAGAGGGAAAGATCGGGTACTAATAACCCGGATGTGAAGTAATTTCGGAATTTTATCTACAAGTTCGATCTTGTCGATAAATATCACAATAGGCACCCCGGGAAGTAGTATGGACTTGGACTAATAGGGGCGGCTCGGCTCGGCTCGGCTTCGGTGGTGCGTGTTATCTACCCCGACCAGTTTTAATTAAGAGAGACAATTTAGGGTTCTTAGGTTGTCCAAGTTTCCATTCGATAGTTAACACAGATCATAAGCTCACCAGGTTCGTATAAACTTAGAAAGGCTTAAGGTTAAGATGAATGGCTACTGGAAATTGAACACTTCGTTATTTGGTGAGTAAGATTTCCAGGTCCAGCTGCTGCTAATGCGACAGCGAAAATTGACAGGGGCTGTAGTGGGATTGATTGAAATCTAAAGTTAAATGGAATCTAAAGTTAAAACGTTTGCTGCTGATTATAGTCATCGACTCAATCTAATTAGTTTAACAGCACAAACGGCATGCGAAGGAAATGCTGATCGGTCGATTAAATCCCGTGATAGTGGGGAAGTAACCTTAGTTATTGCGGAGCTGACCTCCTTGCTTATCAAGAAGGATCAAACTCTTGTAGTTACGGCTAAGTTAAAAACAATGTGTTCTGAGGCAACGAATATGACGGCTGTACTGCGTGCAGAGGAATTTCAAAATGAATTCAATAGGCATATCGCGTGCGTGTCACATTGCCCGATAAGAGGATTGTGACTACAAACCTGGGTATATGTGAGACATTTCGTTACTTTCAGGATCTGTTCACCAGGAAGCCCGGGCTAAACCCTGCTCAGTTAAACACCTATTTGGCCGACTTTCCCCGCCTCGATGTGGCAGAAGCGGCTAGTTGCAAGGGTCTCGTTACAGAGTCTGAGATCTGGGAAGCGTTGAAGGCGGTTAACCGGTACAAAACTTCGGAATTAGATGGTCTTCGTTAACGATACAAAACTTCGGAATTAGATGGTCTTCTTTACGAACTTGCGTAGTTACCTGTTCTTGTTCCTTTGCTGGAACTGATTTAAAACAACTGGGTAAAGCAGGGGTCCATACCTCAAAGTTTCACCGTTTCATCAGGGGTGTGATCAAGTCACTACGCAAAAAAACAAAAACGGTGGGTACAGGATAGGTAACTTTCGGCCTTTAACGATGCTAAATAGAGATTTTAAAATTTTAGCCAAGATCGTATCCAGCTGTTTACAGGCTGTCATGTCTAGTCGGATTGGCTCTGAGCCGAATAGTGCTATTACGTATCACTATTCAGGACAACCTTCAGTTGGTACGCTTGATCATCGAGCAAGTTGAGAGTGAAGTCGCGCTGATCAATTTGCAGAAATGTCAGATGGCGGATGTAATTTTTGTGTCTGATTGGTTGTTTTGTTTTATGGCATATCAACCTCAGAGTTATTTAATGCCAACAATTTTATATATATATAAATATGTATGAATAAAAAATGTACTTTTTGTAATAAAGTCAGTTTGTAAATCAAGTGTCATTAACACTTTTGCAAAGCAGGCATCTGTCGAGAGACAATTACATTGCTGGTATTACTCTTTCGTTCAGTAAAGCATTGCGGCCATAATTATTCTGTACATATTCGATTTCTTGTTATTTTACAATTATTTACAGAAAGGTGTTTTATCGCGTCAGTATGAAATTTAGCAGCTATCTTTATCATATCTCATACAGACTTTGTTTTTGTTTCTGAACTAAGTTTGCTGACATAATTTTTCCAACATTTCTGTTTGTTTTCTTTGGTTATTTTCCGAGCTTTTGCTCGAAGTTGCTTAAATTTCATCAAGTTATTTGTTATGGATTCTTTGTTAAATCTTGAGTATAAAAACATCTTTTTACACCAAAGTCTATTACGTTTTTTTATCTTACTCTTTGGGATGCATTTCTTTTTTATAGAGACCAGGATTCCTGTAAACTGTTATGTCCCTGATACATAATCCTTCTTCTAGTTTTTTAGAACATAGCTTTTGAAATTCCTCTCACTTTGCTTTACTGAATTTCTAACATTGGGGATGTTTGTCACTTTGATCTGAATTTTGAAGAACAATTGGAAAATGATCACTATTACATGTGTCCATCAATATCTTCCAGGAAAAAGCTCATAAAAATAGATGGATTGCACAAAGATAAATCGATTGCAGAGTAACTGCCAGAGAGTGGATATATATATATATGTTGGGGATTTATCACTATAGATACACAAATCGTTGTCATTTATAACAGATTCTATAGTCTTTCCTTTCTGGTTTGTATCTTTACAGCCCCATATGGTGCTGTGACATAAAGGGAGCAGGGAGTTACCTTATAATTTCCTGAATGACAGTTTCATTCATTTCTTCATTCGGTGGAATGGACACCGAGCAGATATTAATTGATCTGTGTAGCGTTACTTTTACAGCAATCGCCTGTAAAATTGTGGTTAAGTTGACCTGACTTTGTGGAACATCATTCCTAAGTAATATGGATGTACCACCTGATGCCCGAAGACCAGTATCATTTATATAATTGTATTGCTGCTACTCTCTAATATTAATTTTATTATCTCCCTTAAGAAAGGTTTCCTGAAGACAAATAACTACCGGAATCAGGTCTGTTATCAACAGAAACAGTTCGTTAATGTTTGACTTCACAAACCTGTCACTGAGAATGTCCCCCTAACCCCACGCTCAATTTCTCCCACTCCCAAAGCAAATCCAACAAAGCAAAAAAGTTACATTCTTCTCCATCCAAACCTTCTTCGCCTAGGCCTTCTACATCTGAGCTTTTCCCTCGACATCCACCACCCTTGCCACCCTCAATGCATACATCACAAACATCAACAAAAAACGGGAAGCCCCGATGAGATATCCCAGAAAAACATAAAAAAAACCAAACGCCCGAGGGACTTAAAGACTTTCCAAAATCTCAAGTGTGGAGGGGAAAGATGTTGAGGACTCCAGAAACTTTCCTCGGGCGCAGAGAGTGTTGACTGTGATTGTGTGCCAGTCCGGGTTGACAAAAAATTTGGACAGTGCTGGGGATGCGAGCTTTTCTATTTGCATGACTCCTCCAGTGGCCATATTAGCGGATGAAAAGAACTTATATGAATTTTGTTTGATTTTGCACATTTCCCTTTATAGGGGAGTAAAACTAACGTTCTCATGAACATCGGTGGGCTGTCTGAGGACGGCACCTATAAAACTGAAATAGGCCAAGGGTCTTTGGGGCAGGCTACAGTTGTCCTGACCCCCGACATGTTCATCCCGATTAAGCAACGCTAGTAAGCTTCGATCATGGATGTCTGGTTAGCAAGCTTGAATTGCCGAGGGTTAAAGCCTGAGTTTAAAAGGGTTAGACTCATTCATGATCTCCAACGCATCGTTGTGAATATCTGCTGTATTCAAGACACCCAGCTGATTTAAAGTGCCTATGAGAGCGTACTTCAGAGAGGTTCCATCTCTTCTTAGCATTGATAATCATTCGAGGAGTGTCTCTGGGTTAGTAAATTGTTCTTTGGACGTGACTTGTTCACTTGTTTTCTCAGATCCGGCAGGAAGCTTAATGATTACTTTCAGAAGCTTTTCACTAGAGAGCCTGGTCTGAGTCCGGCTCAAATCGACAACTATTTGGCTGACTTTCCTTGTCCTGAGGCAACTGAAGCGGCTAGTTGTAAGGATCGCATCACAGAGGAAATCCTGGAAGCGTTGAAGAAAGTCACGAAGGATAAGTCTCCTACCATCGATAGTTTATCGTACAAAGTGTACTTGAAGTTGTCGTCTATGATTGTCCCCTTGCTGAAAATTTTATTTAACCACTGGATGGGACAGGGGTTTATACCCTGATGTTTCCCCAGGGATGTGGTGAAGCTTCTACGCAAGAACAATCATAGAGAGCATGGAATTCTTAACTCTCGGCCATTAATAATGCTTAATGCAGAGTTTTGCCAAGGTCCCAGCGAAGCGATTGTAGGTTGTGCTCGATCGTCTCGTGTCACCTGAACAGATTTGTGTTGTAAGGAGTCAGACGATCTAAGATAACTTACATCGAGAAAGTCGTAGAAGCCGCGCTGATCAATTTGGATCAGTTCAATACTTTTGATAAGATGGGCCATCGTTCTGTGGAGGATGTCTTGTCCACAGCTGGATTCATGCAGAACCTTCGCTCCTGGATTCGCCACTTGTATTGCGAGCCCGGTGCCGTGGTGGGAGTGAACGGAGTAAGACTGAAGCCCTCTTGTCCAGATCCATACGTCAGGGTTGCCCCCTTTCGCTCTTTGTGCTTGCACTAAAGCCTATCCTGTGCAGGTTAAGGGCGAATCCTGACTTTGGCGGGATAACTTTGCCTAGCATTAATATCTCAGCTAGGTACACTACATATCCGACGACGTCTCAACGCTTTTAACAAACACTGCCGAGATCGATGACGTCAGACGAGAAATCCGGGCGTATGAAACAGTCACAGCAGCGATAAGTCGGTTAGGTTCTTGGAAAGGTTTGCCTCTTCCGGGCGCCTTCAGTTGGACGAACGTGCTGTGCAATATACTCTGCGTCTTGTAATGACCTGACATCTAGCTGGAGAAGAATTGGTTGGAAGTTCTGGGGGAATGCCATAGCTGAAGTTAATGTGTGGCTGCGAAGGAATATTTACTTGAAGAGGAGAGCCGAGGTGTGTGCTACGTCCATCTACCCTTCATCCTTTACCGTCTTTCAGTATTCATACACCGTCCGCTGCACCACTAGATGATCAATGCAAGGTTTCTTAACGCGGGCCATATGATCCCCTCGGGGGACATGAAATATTTTCAGGACCCAAGTTTGAAAAATGGTGGGGTTGGGGCAGAGAAAATTTAGAAATTCTACCTAGTCTTCTGTTCCTTCGACATTCTCTCTAACTACGGCCTTCCTAATTCTCGTCTATTTGGAACAAAGACAACAAACACTACAATAGTGTTCTTTTTCAGATCTTAGACGTCTTACTTTATTCCATTTTTCTTCATTCTTTCTTTTCTCTTTCATTTCTTTTCTAAGTTTGCTCTTTCACTTTACCTTTCTTCATTGTTTTCTCTTCTTCCAATTGCGTGGTTAATCTATTGCCTCAAATCTCATATCATCGCACTTGGTGGTGAAAAAAAAATTGGGCAGCTGAAAAATGATTTATGACTTATGGGGATCATAAGTCATAAATCATTTTTCAGCTGATGAGTTACTTAACACGTTACTTTTATCTAGGTATCTCCAATGATTCGCTAAAAAATGAGCATACATGACGAAAAAATGCCTTAAACTTATTAAAAACAAAGTTTTATCGTCATAATCTTAATTATCAATAAAGATCAAAAGATTTTTCATTAATAAATTGTATTTTTTAATCCTTTTGAGAACCTTCAAAATTTTATTAAAAATTTTTTTCTGGCGTCAGCACAAGACCATAAATTAGTGCTGGAAAGTTTAGCGTTCTGTTGATTTAGAAATTCTTGTAAAAATCAACTAAACTGAACCAAAATATCAAACTCAACCTCACAAAAATAAAAACAGAACCCATGTTCAACATCTACGCCAATATGAGTGGCCTACGTTCCAAATTTATAGAGGTGGGGCACCATTTACTGGATGCCAAACCTAAACTATTCCAGTCTGAAACTGCTTTTGATAACTCTATACAACTGCAGGAGTTCGCAGTCCCCAGCTACTTACCACTAATAACTAAACGGGACCACCAAAAGCGCCACGGCCACGGATTCAGCGCCTATATTAAGGACTGGTTTACCTGTGGCAGAGACACCCAAAAAGAAGACCCTGATCTCCCGTACATGTGTTATCTAGAATACCAACTTCAATTTTCACCCTGTATCATCAGGATGATGGAACTGTAATGTTCGACAGAATATCTGAGATGATTAATATCCTCACCGATTTCACGCGACTACTTTTCATATTTGTGGTACCTTCAACATTCACTACAAAGTGGGGTTAGTCTACTTGAACGAAGTTGACAATGAAGGTAGTTACTGCAGAGACTTCGCCATCGCCTACGATCTAAAGAAGATCATTGAAGAACCCATCCGCGTTTCTGATGCGACAGGACATGAAGCGAACCTCCTTGATCTTTTCTTCACATTCCGCCCTGAAAATGCCTCGCTGAAGTTTTACCACCTCTGGGCACTTCAAGTCATTTACGTCATTGTTAAAGCTAATGCCAAACCAAAGGCATTCCCTGATAGACCGTGCCATAGAACGATTTTTCAGGAAGCTTCAGATCATACCTGGCGGAAGCTTCACTCTCAGCCTTCTTCAAACACGCTGCCCTCAAAACTGATGAACGCCTATCATAATAGATCCTTACTGGAATGGAGAGTTTTATACCCCGGAAAAAATTCCAGCAGAAGTGGCACAGCCAATCTTGACTCACCCATGACTGTGCTACAACCATAGTTCATCGTAACCACTACTACAATACCTATCACAGGGAGCGGTGTAGTAAGACACTTGCTGCATTCAGAACTTCCCGCAATAGTTGTAAATGAGTTCTAGAAAATGCAAAGTGTAGCTATGTTTGAGCAGTCCAGGCCAACGTTGAAAGCATACGAAAAGATCCTGGGAATTCTGGCAGATCTCTAACCAAATTCTGGATAGAGACAAAGCAACAGTACCTACTATTATAATTGACCTCGAGGTTATCTTATCCTCCTCTGAAAAGGGGCTGCTCTTCGTCTCAATCTTTGCCTCGAGTTCAACGTTAGATGATAAAGGCCATCCGCTCTCGACTTTCCACATCTCCCTGATCACAATCTCAGTTATATTTTCATTGTAGCCCGGAAAGTCTCAAGGCTTATCAAAAGTATTGACTCTAAGAAGGCCACCGGCACAGACAAATCCCAGTGCTTGTCCTTAAGAATAGAAACCCAGAATGTTCCCAATCTTTGCCAAATTATTTAACCGCTGCTTGAAGGAGAAATCCTTTCCAAGTTCGTGGAATGTATCAAGTGTATGCTCGGTTTTCACTAATTCGGGTGAGCGCTCATCCTTCCTCACAGTATATATCCATCAGTGGCCTTAGTGTCATTAGCAAAATCTTTGAAGTTATAATCAGCAAGAAGGTTGTTGATAACCTAAATACCAACAATCTCTTGAGCGAAAGCTGTAGGGATTTCCATCTGCCCGTTCCACTGCTGATATCCTAACTGCGATTACTCACAGAATATGTGAGGCACCAGATAACAAATACATCTCAAGGTCGATCGTATTAGATATTTAAAATAACTTTGACAAGGTGCGGTATAAGATGTTACAGCTTAAGCTATAGCTATGAAATTACTGGAAAAGTATTCTCAGTTATACAGTTCTTCCTAACCCTGTAGGTAAAAATGGTATGCATAAGAGTATAATTCGATCATTTGTGAATATATATCCTGATGATACAACGGTATATGGATGCACATCCAAAATCTTCGATGACCTGAGTTTGGCAGCTGGTCTCGCCTGACCTGACTTTAACAGCACAGCGAGGGGAAAAAACTTGTTGGTCTTATTCAGTGCTTCAAAAACCAAACCAGTGACTTTCCATCATCGTTGATCGGACCCAGAACTTTCTCCAATCAAACAGATGTCCCTTCGGAGAGGCCCCGTGCTTTGAGCGCCTTCTGAGACTTAAACTCATTCTAGACCTCAAAGAGAAAACATAAATACCTTCTATCGCTAAATATGTTGGAAAATGAACAATTCTCTGTAGCACTCCAGCGAGTACCTCCTTCCTTTTTCTATCCACTACCTTTATAAAAACCTGATCAGGCCAAAAATGAAGTATACTGCTACTATATATGAGCGGGCGTTGCCCAGTCTTCCTTTCCCACTCGCCAGAGTGTCCAAAGGCGTCTCTGCGTCCTTGTGCATAACGAATTATTTTCCACTCTGCAACTTCTTTCTCATAGACGAAACGTCGCAAACCTATCACTGCTCTATCGCTATTTCCATGGAGAGTGTTCAGATGAACTATACTCCTTAGCTCCACCAACCACATCTAAGACTTTTCATGCCACGTACATTGTAGACAAATACCTTCATTCCCTGGTGAGATGTAAGTTTCACTTAAGAAGCTTCTCACAAATCACTGCCTTGTGAAACCGACTCCCAACAGGTTGCTTCCCCAATCATTGCAATCTTAATCAATTCTAGTCTAGAGTTAACTGTTATCTTCCACACATATCCACATGATGTGTGTGTGTGTGTGTGAACGTGCAGATATTTGTAAATACGTACATCCATACCCAACATAATCAGACAATAAGACCGGTAACTATAGAAAATTTAAAATTCATTGGTAATTTTTTACACTTCTTCAACAAGCGTCTTTGTAAGTGACTATAAAGCCAATGTACCTAAAAATATTAGATTACTTAGAATATTTTCGTAAATTTTTAAGATTACTGTTAGTTAAGAAAATTATATGAAAAGGACACTCACATCAAGTATTTTTTAAAATTTATGTACCGCGTAGAAAAAAATTCCAAACAAGTATATCGAGATAGTTATCAACACCTCATAAAAGCACCTACATCCTTGTTAAAAAATACTTTTCTACGATATTTTAAACTGAAAGCAATATTTGTTTCAAATCAGATTTATTAAACTTTAATTCTGTTAATCTTCCTTAAAAAGTTTCAGAAAAGTATATTTTATTTTTGATAGATTTTTTAATAAATGGAATCATGTTGTGTCAACAGATTCCATAATATGGCTGATTTTTTAAAAAAATCATTCTAATCAATTTAAATACAGAAAATTATTTTGATTATTGGAAATATTAAATTTAATCTAGTAGCTTGAAATTATAAAGCTTCAGGAAAGATTTTTCATTTTAAAAATGCATTTTAAACCTTAGGTGTACCTACATTTACCAGTCAGTCGCGAGAGCGCATGATGCGGTACAGAAATTTAATTATCCAACAATAAAGACAGTAAACGTTTCTTCTTCTACTACTACTTATAATAACGTGTTGGAAGTGACTGAAGAAAAATGGAAAAAATCGGTAAAAAAAAGGCATAACTTGTGTTAGAAACAAGCTATTACAGTGTTTGTAATTAGAGTAGTTACTACTACCACTATTCATAGATAGTACATTTATTTTCAAAGAAAATTAGATAACGATTGAAAAATACTCATTCTTATTTTTATATCTTCAGTAATGTTTATGTAATAATCCACTCTCGGATCGGTCAGTCACTTCAACTTAGTCCCTATTCCCATGTTGTGATTTGAGGATCCACATATGTTAGCTGACGAGGCCTGGTGCATAGGTTTAACCATAAGAACCAGCGCCCTTCCAAATACGAGATAAAAACGATAGTCGAACAGCAAAGTTTATTAAAGACATTGTTAGAGAAGTAACTGAACTTTTCCCGGATGTTAAGAACCACGTCTTTTAAGTTGAATTCGGCCTGATCCACCGCTGGTGTCTTAACTGCCAACTGTCATTACTCACAGAATCAGTAAGGCACTAGACAACATATACCTTTCAAGGACTATAGCATTAGATATTTCAAAGGCCTTTAATAAAGGTGTAGTATAACGGATTATTGCACAAGCTCTCTATGGTATCACTGGAAGAAACTTCTCAATTAGCAAGTCCTTCCTAATGGCTAGGTCCCTGAAGGCAGTTGTTAACGACCAGTCCTCCGAGGCCCTAGCAAACTAGGCATCGAAAAACAAACTAGTTTCATTCCATCATTGCCGATCGAACTCAGACCTATTACCAATCACGATAACAGATGTTTCCTCGGAAAAGCTCCGTAACTTGAGAGCCTATTAGGATTTAAACTCAACTCAGAACTCGTAGAACTCGTACATACGATCTATCGCTAAAGATGCTGGAAAAATGATCGGTTCCCTGTCTGCTTCAGTAAGTATGCTACTTTTAAAAAACCCAGATCTGGCCGAAAATGTAATATTATTGCCATATATGGACAGGAACTGCTTAATTTTAACTTTTCAGACTCGATAATCCAAAAGCGTCTCTGCGTCCTTATGGGTGTCGATTTATTATTCCCTCTCATCTATCGAAAGTGGAAAGTGTTCAGACGAACTACATTCCTTAGTTCCATCAGTTCTAACCTTTACGGCTAAAACCCGCCATGCTATACACATTATAGAGAACCACCTTTATCCCGCCCCCGTATTCAATTGGTGAGATGTAAATTACACTCGAGTAGTTTGTGAAACCTAATCCCAAGACGATGCTTCCCCGATCACTATAAACTTAACCTGTTCAGGTCTAGGATTAACCACTATCTTCCTCACATATCCACATAAACTGTACAATTTACTCTGTAAAACACTACCTCGATTGGTTGTCGGGTGTTGTGCAGTGTGAACATCATTGTAAAAACAAAAAGTCATAGTTTCTATTTTTGGAATTTTTATACTGAGTCCTAATTCTTAAAATACTTGTTAGAGGATGCTAATTTTCTGTTCAAGATCATTCATATCCTAACTATGGATGATTGCGTCATCGGCTTAGCACCCCACTTCCACTTCATCTACTGTTCATTAGCTACGGAAGAGGAAGTAGAAACGCTGATTAGTAGGTTCATTTGAGATACCGTATGGAATGTTTAAGTGGTCAGTGCCCATCTCTTTATACCTGTTCTTGTATATGCCCAGAGAAATGTCTCTTCAGACATTTGTTGATTCAAGCTATTGTGTGTAGCTTAAATAGTAAAGAAAAATCTGTCCAGTTGACCACACACGCGCACACACACACAAACACACACACACAAACACACAAACACGCGCACATGCGCATGTCATTGACGAAAAATTATTTTTAGAACTGCAGTAACAGTTGTGGGTTCTTACACGTCACACACCATAGCAGGATAAGAGCATAAGCTCCCTTTAATATAGGAACTAAAGACAAAACGGTCCAGTCCCCGCAACCACTGTATTGGTGGTATCGGTATTGACGTATTGAGAAAAGTGCTCCCGCAAGGTTGCGATTACCAAGACTAGATATCCCTCATAAGAAAGAAAGAAATTGTGATAGGTTTTTTATGCTTTTTGTAGTTTTGTAAAGAGAAGGAACTCTTGTAACTGAAATAGTTATGCATTTTGTATTGGTGACAGAGATTTGTTTTCGAAACCAAGTAAAAAGAAAATTTTAAATGTTGGCCTTGTTTTTACCTGGGTCTCAGTGTGTCATCCGATGTATTTTTGAGAGTTTTGCAATATCTTTTTGTTGCCTCGTCAAGGACCTCTAGCATGTGCACATAAAATATAAATTGCTCCAACCGTAAACAGTCGAAGAATAAAATATTGCCACTACTACTAAAATAAAATATTATTCTGATAATTATTAAAAACCATTCTAATTACTCTATAATTATATTCTCTCGTTGGTTTCGTCTGTACTTTTACTTTATTTTCTGAATTCTATTGGCAAAGAAACAAATTATGTGAGTTCAGAGGCAAGTTCAATAGGCAAGTATGGTCGAAATGTGGTGAATGTCTATGGCAAGAAGTGGGCGGAGACTTCAATAAGATGGTTTCTGTGTTGATGAAATCAAATCAAAACGTATCAAATCTAACAGTTAAACATTATAAATAACAACGCCAAGAACACGTGTGCTCCATTTGGAAAATAACTTTTATTATCGATTGTTTACGGGTGGAGAAAAAAATATAAAAACTCAGAAATTGGTACAAATCAACTGGCGAGATTAAACGTAGTGTTAGTGCCAGACAATTTGGCGGCCTATAAAAACTAGTAACTTACACTCCACTCCCTAAAAACTACTAATTTCAATTAAAAATGTTTTGTAGAAAACACAGACTTGAGAGCCAGAACGTAGATGCGTTCCTTCGATCGATCTCATGGATTGCTATCCTGGAAGACTGTCAAATAATATCATACAATCTGTCATATGAAACTGGCTCTAAGACAATACGGGCTTGTTTCAGTACACCAGTCAGTCAGTGATGATCATTGGTACTATATATGCCGGCGCATCTAAACATTGAAATCTTTTAAAATATTTTTTAATTACTTATTTCAATTTTCTTGATTTTAAACGAAGCATTTCAGGAAATTTGAATAATTAAAAATGAATAAAATGTGTAACTTTAGTGTTATGTCAAGATTACAATCAATGTAGTACATAGTGTTGAATACTTTGAATATAAAAAATAAATCAAATATAAATAAAAAATATTTACTTAATGCTAGTCTCCCTGTCCCCAGTAGAACTGTTTCTCATACCTGGTTGTTTTTCACATTTTGATCTTGTGCCCTCCGGTCTTTTGAATAGAGTATACACGACTGAAAGGTCGTGTATACTCTATTACGTTGTAAAAAAAAAAATTAAAAAACAGCAAAAACAATTGCAATAGTACAACTATTTCCCTTGCCTTGCGTTGATTTTCACAATTTAATGGTTTACCATTCGGCTTTTTAAAGTATGATTTACCAGAACAAAGTATCACTAAAGTATGTGATCTACGAGTTGAGAAAATTCTCTACATTAAAATATACATTAAAAATAGATATATACAAAATAAGACCAGAAAAAAATTAAGTAGTTTTTATTTAATATACTATAATAATATACTAAATAAATAATACCATATAATAAAAAAACTAAAGGAAATTATTATTTTAACTAATATTATCACTGTCTGTAAATTTATTCAGAAATGCAAAAAATACATTTTCTGCAGAGGTCTGGTTTATATATAAAATCTATCGGAAGCCTTCATTTACGGTGTGCTACTTAGGTGTTATTAAGTAAATTTTGTATGTAGATAATTTTCTTTAAGGCAGATCTCATATTTAAGAAGAATCATGCACGTAGATCATATACTTAAGTAGCGCGAAAAATATCTGATCTGGAAAAAAGGATTCATCTCCTAGATTATTTTCTACCAATCAAACAAACGGGATTTGAACCCCGCGATACTTCGAAGTTAGTTTCTTACGCTACGCCGGCCGGTTAAATATCTCTATTCATTCACGCCTCGTCATATTGGATGAATCAAATCAATTGACATTTTTATCATGAACAGATGAAGAATTTAAACTCCGAGATACCACGTGGCCTATTAATTGTCTTCTTTAGGAAAAAACAGTTAAAATTGACTATCGTGTATTAAACACGTTTATTGTTGATGAGTAAAAACAGAAATAATTCTAAAATAAACGTACTATAACAAAATAATAAAGCAGATAAAACAAAATTATGAATTTTTATTTCACCCTTTTAGAAAAAGAGAAAATAATTTTATAACACAATCTCAGAATTTATCTCAGAAAACAATTAAATGACAACATATATCAGCAAAAACACATTTGATTTAAAATACTTTACAAATATAAATACAATGTATCGGTTAGTTGGGCGAGAAAAATTGTTTTATGAGGAAAACAAAAAAAATGAAATAAAATTAAGATTGGATTATTACTCATAAAATAAAAAGGGAGTACAAAAGTATGAATGGCAAGCAGTAAATTTTCTGAAATCACTGTGAGAACTAGTTAAAACATATAGGAATACACGACAATATTAAGAATGTTTCCATATAAAAATGTTAAATACATTTTAATATCAAGAATAAATAACAATATTAACATTTTGCTTATAGTAAAAAACAAACTACAGATGAAAACGTTTCATAAAACACGTCGCAGTTCCATCACCGTCAAGTTCCATACAAATAAATACAAATCTTGACGGTTGAGAATGATATAAAGAATAAAAAAGTGTTTGTTCGCAAAAAGGAGATATTTTAAGTTTAATATTTAAAATATCAACTGCGAGGAATTATTTTATGAAATCGTAATGAAATAACATATTTTCCATTAACAATAAAATGAGACTGAAACGAAACCAGGATGTCCATCGGCGAAATATGCGCGCTGAATTGTCCGTGAATGAAATGTCCGTTTATCATTACGCATAGCTATCATACATTTTCTCATTTCTATAAATTTGTAGCTATTAGAAAATTATAGTGAGGCATTGATACCTATTTTGAAAATTTGGTATCTGCTTCTTGTAAAAAATAGAAATATGTAAATTTAAGACAAATTCTTTAAGAAACTCTTTAAAAATAATTTCAGTTAATTTAAATATTCGTCAGGTTAAGTTCGTATAAGAACTTTCATATATGGCTTTCTAGATAAAATGGTACTTTGCGTATTGTTTTATATCTATTAAAGTAGCTTTTATTTTATATCTTCGCCTACTTTATAAATTTAACAGGTAGTTGAGTTGAATGTAAGGTAGAATTATAGGGCATCTCAGGAGTTATATTTTATGCCTTTTGCCGTTAAAAAATCTATGAAGTTTATTTAGATATAAAAGATATTCAAAGTCAGGAAAACTGCAAAATATTTTATTTTGCAACTGTTAAAAGTATGATGTTACTGTGTATTCTTATTACTTTAAATTTGTAAAAAAACTTGTGTTTATATTTTTTTAAATCCTGATCAGCAGTCACCTGTGTCTTTTGACAAAGAAATATTTTTGGCAAGAAAGAAAGAAATGTTGAACTGTTACGCATATATGGCAGTGAATGCTGGACAATAAACACAGATAAAAAAAAGTGAATTGAAGCAACAGTAATATGTTTCTACAAACGAATGCTGAGAATACCATGAAATGAACACATGAGTAACGACAAAGTTTTAACGAAGATTGAAACAAAAACTCTCTTACTTAGAATATGACTGAAACAAAGACTCTCTTACTTAGAATATGACTGAAACAAAGACTCTCTTACTTAGAATATGAAAGAAAAAATTCTAGGAAACATAATGATGAAAGCAGGATTGGAAAATATCCACTAACATGACATATTGAAGAAAAGATGAACAGAGGAAAGCAACCAATGCAAATGGATGGTAGAACAGGGACTGAGAGAATGGCAAAATGACAAACCTTACTAAGAGCTACAGAATATAGGAAGTTGTGGAGTTCCATGATCGTCTGCGTCCTGAAGAGATACATCACACTGAAGAAGAAAAGACGTTTGGTTTCTTTAATGATAGCAGCTAATATTCTGAATCTTTTCTCCATTTATATGCGCAATACAATCTTATTCAAACATTTTTTTTGCTATGCAATGGACTTTCTGAATTGTAATAAGCGTATAGTCAGTGGGGCGTGAATAAGTATTTGCACACTAAAATTAGTTCACATCATTTTCCCAGGGGTAGCCAAATGATTTTTAAGGAGGGTAGGCACACTCAGCCCTTATCGCTTGACGACCCGACTCACTCTACAACTTGAAAAAATCAGCAAAATCAAATTTCTTTTTCACAAGGTTTTCTTTTGTCACATGTGCTCAAAAACAAAAAAAAAATCCTAGGAAAATTTTTCAACACAGGAAATGAATAATGGTTGTGGTTTTGAGAAGCACCTTCTTTATGCGCCTTTAGATTTCAGTGCCTCACATTCCGTTCTCTGTTAAATAGATATTTAAATTTTTGCGAACTAAAACATCAAAGGACTGCTTTTTAGTTTTTCCTATACGGATCACTTGAATGTGATATAATTTACTTTGTTATTGTTGGTAAACTTCAGAACATAAAAACAGAAGCTATAAGATAACATCGGCATTATCTAGAATTTCAGAACTAACGTCATTTAATGGAATAAATGTTAATTCTTTACAAATATGGTCTATTTAAAATCCTTTTTATGCATTTATTAGTTAAAAAGGTATAGCAGTGTATATGCTTTCTTCCATCATGGAGCAATATTGTTCATCAAAAAGACCGTTTTGTATTACGATCGATTCTGAAACAGATGTGGCACTTCATGAATTTGACCAAATCTACAATGTTTCCGTCAGTTCTTCATTTTACCTTATTTATTTATAAATGTATTAAATAATAGTTTCAGAATATTGTTTTTTTGGTGGCAGTGGTGTATTTGACTCAGACGTTATGAAGCTGACCTTCAGATAGTAAACAAAATAGGAATGTCGATTTTGATTGGCTGAGCCGAACGTGGGGAAGTTAGAGAGACAGTAAGTGTTTTCAGTGAATTAAGTTTTACACATTGAAGAATGCAGACGTGTTATATTTGTGTATGGAATTTGGTCCCCAGTTGGGTGGGATAGCTACCTCAATGGCTAATTAGATGTACACGTCGACGTTTTTAATAAAATAGATTTTAATATTTTAAATCCATTTTGTTGAAGTTCTCATTTTACCGCCGAACAAACCAACTAGCGATCACCTGGCCGAGAGAAGGAAAAGAAAAAGACAACTTTATTATGATCACCTGAAGACCGTCAACAAAGAGACCCCTAGAACGAGGAGGCTATACAAACTTTTGCTTCTTTGGCGCAGTGGCCATGACCTTTACAGAAGAGAGGGAATATGCAACTAATGAAGTTAAGAAATAACTTCAGTTTAAAAAATTTATACACCAAATCTCATCATGGAAAAATGTCAATGCATCAACTTTGATAGAAAATAAGTTGCAATGCTAGATGCATAAATACAATGAACTATTGTTCCAAGGCAAATTATTGATATATTTCAGCTTGTTTTATGCAGACTAGTAAATAACATGAAAAACTAATCAAAATACATGAGGAATGTTGAGTATGTTGGAATATGTCTCAGATTCCTCACTGAAGAAGAAAATCAAAAATTGTTTTCATTGGATTTTCTACAATGCCTTCTGTAGAAGTAAGAGTTCTTTCTGAATTACTAAGAAATATACACAGGTATCTGAAACTTAAATTTTTGCAAAATTGCAAAATAATGTTTTGATAGCATAACAGATGTAAACAGTGGTGTTCAATAGATGTTTGGCAACAAGAATGAAGGATTTTTCTACCTCTGCCATCTATGTCCATTTTTATTGGCAATGCCTAGATCTTGCTATCCATATACAATAAAAGAAAATAAATCTTCCCACAATGTTTTAGGAATTATTCAAAATCTGTATAACTTTTTAAATGCCAGTATGAAACGACATTTAGCTTTTGAATACAAGTTTCGAACAATTAAATTTCAAAGTGTAACAACGTGGTAATACACATATGAAGACGCATGATCAGTGGCAGAACATTTACTTCATATTGTAAAGTTATGACTTGATGAATGATCAATAATCCAAAACATATATGAGTAGCAGTATATTATTGAGTCCTATATGCGATCTTGGCTTAATAATTGGATTGGTTGTACTGAAAACAATACTCTTAGCGAATACATCATGAGAAAACGATAGATGTTATAACATTAACTATATAAATGAATAAAGCTTTGAAATAGTTTTAAAACATACTGAAAAGTCAAGTGAAGTTATCAAATACAAATGATTCTCATTCCACTGAAACAAGTTTAATAAAAATATTATAGATTGGTGAATCAGCTACTTAAATGCGATTAGATCAAACTACCAAAGATTGCCGTCGCATATCATTTCAGCTTGGATAAGATTATTGAACAAATGGACTCACATTTTAATCTTATTGACCAAGGCAGACTTTGTGCACTCGGCTAATTTATCCCAAGTCAGGAACAGTCAGATGAACACGATGGATTTTACATTATGGATCTCCTAAAAACAGAAAAACATTTTACACGGGAAATTGCAGTTGATATCATGTAAACTCTAGCTGTATTGGCCTATAAACCTGATAAACAATCAATGATCCATATGTTTATACAGACCACCTACTCTCTTGCTTCATTTGGGGTGGACCAGCAGAATTTCGATCGTTCTTCGAGGGAGTGGCTAAAATTTCCATATCCTCTGTTTCTCCCACCAAATTCCACTCCACCTATTACATTTTCGCTCCTCAAACGACTACAAACTCCGCTTCAAGTATTGATCTTCCTTAATCAGATATTTTTCTTGTACTGTGTCTTTTGCAACCACTTATATAACAAACAGAAAGCTCATGGTACAGGTTTATGCCATCTGCCCGACAAAGTTCAACACCTTCTACTGACTGTTTCTTCTTTCCCCCAATCTTCTACCTGATCGCAACATTTATCCTTCGAATACTACTGTTTTCTTCAATTAAAATGGGCTTCCTATTCCTCTTGCTTCATCTTCCTTCCCATCACGTGACCATTATCTTCCAAGCAACTTCTCAAATATTTTGTCATCTCAATCGAACAGTCCAATCTGGTTGGTTTAATTTTTGCCACATCTTCATGCTCAGTGTGCACAATTGCATTTGGATAGCAGCATATTTTCTTTTCTTTGCATCTGTATAGTCTGTTTTTACCAGGATCAGAATTTTGTCTGCTAGCCCTGACAGTGATTCACCCGCCCCCTTCTGTTTAATCCCTACAATTAAACACGTTCCATAGGCAACATCCATATAATCAGCGAAATCAAATGTCATTTTCCCGTGGCTTTCTTTGCACACAATTTTCCCTCAAAAGCACATAAGCTCTGTCTAATCTGGATTTGAAAATAACCTTCTGAAAATAATTTTCTTGGGAAGATTTCCTTAAAATCAAAGCAATTTTCGAAGATTAATTGCAGGAAATTTTAAAAGATATTTTAGTAAAAAAATAGTGCGCCTTATATGCCGTCAAATACGGTAGTTATTTTTTCTGCTGCATTTCGTTACATTATAACAGTAGTTTACACTTTTTCATTCTTCTTCTCGGCTTTATGACACCAAACCAATGATATGTATCCACCTACAACCAACCGATGCCCAGCTTCTTACGCGTGGGGACATCGATCATCACGTAATAAAATAACTTTACAATATTTTATTTCTCTTTTAAGTTTATATATTCCTGACGACCCATGCCAATATTCATATATTAAAAACTGAAAAATAAATATCAATAACTATACTATCTATATTTATTTAAAATATGACAAATGTCCTTTGAGTTCCATAATAATAACCATCATGACATCTCCAAATAATTTGTAAATATTTCTAATAAAAGAAATATTGTAATCTGAAAATTACATGATATTTTTAATATATGAATATTCTGGAAATTTTACCAACATCGATTAATTCCATTTTTATTGTGAAAACATTGATTTACATAGTAAAAGATAGCAAAGTTGCCATATATTTGATGAACATAACAGATCTTCGCCGAGATGCTTTTATGCATATGCATAGCAAGTAAATACTGAAAAATAGACAGAAAAATACTTTCACACAATTGAGCACGTTAACATGCCTATGCGTTTGTTTGTACGAAAGTACTCAAAAGCGAGCATAAAAGCACATATACTTAAACTGATGCATACACGAACATGCGGGCGCATATAACTAATTTTAAGCATGCGTAATGTTCATTTGTTCCATAATTATATCGCCTATATTTGTTATCTTTACTGTTTTGAATGATGTCATATCTTCTAGTTTCATCTTAATGTCGACGACTGCTACATCCAGTATGCGAGTCATTGTGATTATCTTTGAATGCATCTCTTTTAGACTCTACTGTTGTGTTGCCAGAATTGGCATCGATCGTCCATTTTCGCGATATTTTCTATCCACTCATTTTTGCCGATTTCGTTCAGGAGTGCAGACAATGCAATCTATCATTGCATTGGCAACGGTACTAAATTATAGCAGTAATTCCGGTAGTAACAGAATGAAAATGGATTTTTTCTGGGGATGAATTAAGTGGAGAAACGGTCAGTGACTTCACTTTTGGCTTAATCTTAATCTTACAGTCTATTTTGCTTGTTTACTTGATATTAATGAATACATTAATTCAGCTTATAAGTAAAGTTAAAAAAAAAAGTCAGAATGTGTTGAGAACGAGACAAACAAAAATGTGTATTCAAGCTCGTGAAAACAGAAGAAAAAGAAGAATTGAGAGAATGAGTGAGACAGCTCGAAAGGTAGGCCGATTACGGGATTCGAAATCATTCAGACAGAAACAGATATAAAATATAAACGGTGATATAAAAGAAGGTTGATCCAGATTTAGATCGTGAAAAAAGTGGATAGAAAATGCTTATTTGCATGCTTGCGTGCGTGCGCGCGAGCGAGCGAGCGCTCACACACGCACATATTCACACACACACATCATAAAATAATAATGTGCAATGTTACATTTCTGTTTGTTTTTTTTATTTTATTTTTTATTTTTTTTACCCGTAAAAATAGACTCGCCCACAATCGCAACAAGCGCAAATGATAAAATGTTTTGTTATGATAATACAGGGCATATCCAGTGCATTCAAGCAAGCGTCGTGTTGTTTTGAATGATGCTGCAGAAAAATTTAAAAAAGTTAAATACATCAATGAATTTTTACGGGTTACGATAATGACCACTGCAACAACAGCGGTGCCTTCAACAAAGCTCTCATCAGATGACACTATGATTTACCCCGTGTTCAGGCATCGCTTGGAGCCATGTCATCATTACTCAGAGTACTCCAACAGTAACTCGCGATTTCTCCAGGCTTTGCTGTTTCTACGTCCCATTGCAGGAGTTGCTGTTGAGATCAGTCATCATGACAAATAAAATGAAACCTCTGCAACTGACTACAATAATATAAACGCTACCCGTGTTTGTCTCGGAGGCTTTATTTTGATACTTACAGTTTTGTTTTTTGTTTTTTGGGGTTTTTTTTCATTAAAAATCAAACAAAATTCCCTGAAAGACTACTAATGCCACTTAAAGCAGTTCTTTGCTATAATATTATTGTCTTCTTCACTGCCAATATCTTCTAGGTAAAAAAAAAACAAAGTTTTGAATTATGGAATATTTAGAAAAATTTTTTACTCACTTCACCCCAAGCAAAGGGATTACATCTATCCCTTTCAATTGTAAAATGATGTGATCTTGTCACCAATGTACTACTGCGTTTTCATAAAATCTAGGTAATAATGCGGAAAGCTCATCAAAAAAATTATCATAAAAATATTTATAGAAAAGGCATAGGGATGATACGTTACAGCGGTAGGAAAGTGACTGAAGCTGATATGCCAGTTTAGAACCAATAACATTGTAGATTTCTTTCTTTAAATACCTAACAAAAGCGCCAAACCAGATGTGACTGCAATGGGCGAATGGTCAACTTATAAATGTGTAAGATAACTTCTGGCGAGAGAAATCGTTTAACACGACACAACGAAGCAACATTTCGAGCAGCAGGCATAGCAACTGATTCGATAAAATCTTTCCATTTTCATATCAGCGGAAAATCAGATAAGGCGAA
Organism: Acanthosepion lycidas; assembly: GCA_963932145.1. Taxonomy (NCBI): domain Eukaryota; kingdom Metazoa; phylum Mollusca; class Cephalopoda; order Sepiida; family Sepiidae; genus Acanthosepion; species Acanthosepion lycidas. The sequence continues at coordinate 45,524,324 of OZ010584.1, forward strand.
ATGAGTCACTGTTTTAGAGGTTAGCGTGAGTCATGCAGATGGAGATGGCAAAAGGTTTAAAGGTGAGTAGTTTCGCTTTGGTTGCGTTAGAATTAGCAAAGCCATTTCTTGTCAATAACAGATTGTAGGTCACTTTTGAAATCAGTTGCCAATTTGACCATACCGGACGATCAGACTTGCTATTAAGACAAGAGTAAATAGTTGTGTCATCAATATAGATACTGAGTTGACACCAGGAAGGTCGTTGAGGAAAATTGGGAACAACGTGGGTCCAAGGAAGAGCCATGGGGAACACCTGCTTTAATACAAAAAGATCTAGAATAGTCTTCTCCCGTCCTTCGGGTTATTCCATAATTCCACTCTCTTAAAACCTTAAACAAAACGATAAGAAAAATATAGTGTTCAATAAATTTAATGTCGAGAAAAACGATGCCTTTTTTTTATGAATTGACCAAAACCAAATTGAATATGTGTATGAGCAGAGTAAGAGAGAGAATGAGTGAATGATATTGAAACTTAATAACAATTTGCACACATTGAGAAAAACATGAATTGTGCGTTACTCAAAATATCAGTTGATAATTTAACACTGTAGCGCATAGCAATTGCTTGTTCAGTTCAAATAAACAGTAGGCTGAAAGTATTGAAACTTTAAACTGCTATGCACACGCGCGTCCTCACACATTAATATATCTATATATCTATATTTATATATATATGGTGTCTCTAAAAATGTATTCACTCTTTACATGATAATAAATGCAGTGTTTATGGACTTGCAAACAAGATTAATAGTTAAAATTAAGAAATATAATATTAATCTTTAATAAGATTAACGATTTAAATTAAATATTAAATTAAATTAAATCCATCTTTATAAATATTCAAACTGACGACGAAGACAAAAATTGATTACATTTTTTGGAACACACGGAATGCCAAACAGCAATCCAATATACATTAACAAAAATTCCAACCACCCCTTAGGCTTATCAAACAAATACCCATATCTATAAATAGAAGAATTTCAACAAATTCTAGTAGCTTAAAAATATTCAATGAAAACAAAAAATATATGAATCAGCCGTAAGAAACGGTGGATATTGAAACAAACTAGAATAAAATACGAAAACAATTCAAACAAAAACAACAGAAAAATAAATATAATTTGCTTCAACCCCCTACAACACTGCAATAAAAACAAAAGTAGGGAAAATATCTTTCAAAATAATTGACAAACACTTCCCTAAAAAATAGCAAATTATCAAAAATTATCAATAAAAATACAATCAAAATTAGTTAGAGCTGCATGGATAACCTGGAGAAAATAATGAATAAACACTAAAAATACTCAACAAAACCAAATGACAATTACAACAGTAATAACAATAACATCCAGCAAAATAACACCATCAAAAAAATTTACAATAACTAGTTTTAAAAAACAAAATAAAGAAGAAAATGCAATAAATAAATAATTAATTTCCTATCTAAGCACTAATTAAAAATAAACAAATAAATAAAATAATATAATAAAAACTATAATAAATGAATTAAATATAATATAAACTTTAAAAAACAAATATTAAATATGCACACTTATACGTGTGTGTGATGTACTTATAAATGTATACATACGCACGCACATACACATACACACACGTACAAACACACAACTACAGACGAACAAACCTATAATTATTACCTCAATATATAACAAGTTAAACACAAGTTGCTAACCATTAAATAAATATGAAATATGAGATAAAGGATAACATGATATAAGCAGATATTTAATTTATTACATATACACTATTTAAAAATCACATATATGTGCGTGCGTGTAGCGTGCGTGGTTGCCGCGGTGGTGCGGGTGCGTGCATCAGTGAATATATATTATATATATATATATATATTAAAACATTCTATAAACCCAAACAACCATAATTAATACTCTAAAAATAGAAAACAATAACTTTACCATTTAACCACTATTTTATTAATAACAGATACAAGTGCATATGTCTCTGTGTACGTGCGTTTATATGTGTATATGTGCGCATGTAAACAGTATATGCACATAAATTCAATAAATAATAAATGAAAGTTTAATCAAAAACCTAACTTCATACAATACCACCAAACCAAATGAGTAAAGACAATAATAGCTTAGTGGACATAAAAATATTTATCATTTAAGCATTAATATTAACTAATTATGTAAAAAAACGAAATACAACTTTCCTATCTCAAGAAAAAGACAAGAACGTTCAAAAATAAAAAACGATAACATGTCTAAAGAAGAAAATCCCGGAAGACAATAGTAACAAATAGCTACAATTGAAAGAAAAGAAGAAAAGCAAAAAAATAAAAAATATGAGGAATGAGAGGCAAGTAGAGGCAAGTAGAGACAAAAACGAAGATAAGGACAAATAATCACGATACCCTACTCGTACGCACACCTGCGCAGACGGGGCACACGCGCGAGATCGCATATTCGTACAGACTGGCGCATGGCCGCACACGCGCGGACGCATACACTCACACAAACAATAAGGGAGAAAAAATTATAAAAATTACACCAGTGCATAAAAAAGAAAAATCGAGAAATATAAGCAGTTAATTGCTCCATCTTGAGTAGTGGATGGACGTGTCCGCTTACGAAACTCTGAATTCGGAATGCTGAACGCAACATCAGTCAGCTAAGTGACGAACTTTTTTCATTTTGTCTTACAATTTCCTTAATACTGTTCTTGATATATAATATAATATATATAATATAATATATATATATATATATATATATATATATATATATATATATATATATATATATATATATATATATATATATATATATATATCGTTATCTTATATATATACATATATATATATATATATATGTGTGTGTGTGTGTGTGTGTGTGTGTGTGTGTAGTGTTTAAAATTTCCTAAAATTTTAGGGAAGGGCACTGAATATTGATGATTGTAAATATAACAATGTGGACATAGAAATCAACTACATATTGATTGACGGTTTACACCATATATATATATATATATATATATATATACATATATATATATATATATATATATATATATATATATATATATATATATATATATATATATGAATAATGTCAAAAGGAAAACTTTTCTTAGGGAACGCGTTTCGTCCTCTGATGAACTTTAAAAAGACAAACGTAAGGATTTTATTTTGCAACGAATATTTATCAATAGAAGTAAAAAATTTCGTTAAGTTTTTCTAACGCTCATAAATATACAATGAAAGTAAAAGTAAATCATAGATGTTGAGTGATGTCATTTAGTGTCTAATAAACGAACGTGAGTAAATATTCCTATTGTTGTTACATTTTTTTAAATTTTTAATGTAATTATTATTTTAGTTTGAGAAATTAAACTATATATTTCAAATAACAGAATATTTTGAATTTTTTTGTTTCTTGATATATATGTAGTTATGTATGTTGAATTAGAAAAGGAATATTTCTTTAAGGAAAGGAGATATATGAAAAAGTATAAATTTGCTCCCCGAATATTTTGGAAATCTCCTTTTCTTAAAGAAATACTTTTTCTTTCTTGTCAAGTTAGGCCATGGTTGCAGAACGAATGTATTATCGTATTACGAGGCACTCACATACTGATTTACTAAGTGCAGCTTAGATGTGACACAACTCAGTGAGGGACCAGCTCACTACTTTGTCGTAATTGATGTAACGCGACAAGCGTCGATGTGCCCACGTGGCACTCACAAATTTTCTTCTTGAGAACCTTCTAGAATTTTTATATAACCAGGGGTCAATATTATTTTATTTTCAAAGAGTGCTTGTATTAAATATCAAATTGATAAAAAAAACAAACATTACAATTGCCATAGAGCAATATTATTTGATAATTTTCTTAATTTTGAACTGTATCATTTTTTTTATTTTTTTATTCCAGATCATAATTACGTTTGGAAAGGTTTTAGTTCGACTTTTTGGAATATTTGATAGAAGATATTCATTTCTGGTTCAAGATCATTCTTATCTCAACTATGAATGCCTATATCGTCGGCATAGCACTCCACGTCATTAGTACATTGGTCTCGAAAAGGAAAATTGCTGTCCTCTATTAGTTGATTCGTTTGGGATCACTGCCTATCTCTTCACAGCTATGCTTGTAAATACACAGGGCATAGTCTAGCAAAGTTGTAGTACTGATGAGATTTAAAATGTTCCATATTAGGGTCATTGCCAGATATGTAAGATTTTGTGAACTGATAAAGTTCCTCTATTAGATCGATACATTCAGTGGGTTCGGAACTTGGAAGGCGGTTTCTTATGATGAGAAGAGATAATCTCTACTGATGTGTCATATTCTGCTGAGAGGTCAACATAGCAGTATATAATTTCCTATTAGTGAGCTGTGCAATTTCCTTGAATTTGAAAGATGATATATATGTAATCGTCGTACTTCTTACCAGAATGAAAATCAAATTTAGTTGTGAGGAATTGACTTTCATGAAATGATGAGATCCTAGTTAATATAATGCTCATTAATATGTTCACCGTAATTAATTCAATTGAAATACCTCTGTATGTTTGTGGGTCTTGAGGTCTACCTTTTTGTAACAATAGTGCATTAATGAGTAGTAATTCCTCCTTTTTGGGATTAGTTTCTAATTTCAGACTTTCTTCATAAAATTAAAAACTTGTTATTGAATTCCGGGAGAAAGTTCCAAAACTTCAGCCTCAATTTCAAGTAATGATTTATTATTCCTTATTTTTTTTTTAAGTTTTCTTAATTTCCTAATCAGTAGATTCATCATTGTTTAGATGGACGTTGTGATGATTTGATGTATGTTGGTAAATTTTCTGTTTCTCTGGTTATTTTTAGTTTAGTGTCGTTTCTCAGAGCGTTATTTTTGTAATTTTCTTTCTTAATTGTCTAATATTTTCCCTTTCATTTTTCTTCCTTTTCTGTTTGTTTCTTTCTTGTATGATTTATCTTTTTTACTCAGGATTGTCGCCCCATGGGAATATCTTTTGCCTTCTAAGTATTCTTGGAATAGTCTCACATACTTCAGCTAGCTAATGAAGATATAATATGATTCCTCTGTTGTTTTGATCAAGATTTATTGACATCAATTTGAGCTCAAAATTTACCTTCATTTTTAAGGACTTGGAGTTTCTACCTAGGTGTTTTACGTGGTTTATGTAGGGGGGAGGTGAACTATTTTTTGGCTGTCATTGTCAGTTTAGTTACACGTAGTTTGTGATCAGAAGAGTTGTATACACTAACATCTGTCACAAACTGCTTAATCCAAGAGTCTTGTTACGTTATCTGGGCTATGCAATGTGATGCGGTGTTTCATCGGATAGCCGAACTTTGTATTCAGGATGAAATATTTTTGAAGTAAATAAAGCTTAAAAAGAGTTCTCTATTCTGTTTGAGGCTTCTGTTTTAAAGGGTGATGTCTTCTTACCATCAAAGGAGTATTGACGTTTAAAGGTACTTAAGGTAGCATTAAAATTCCCATTAATGCACAGCTTTCTGGGTCTTTTTCTAATATACAAAAATTACTTCATCTTGTGTAGAATTTTTCTTTTTCTAAAATAACCTTTTTTTTTCTGTTGTGGTATAAATCGTATTTTACTGCCATGAACAACAATGTCAGCAGCCATCAGTTCTTCTGACTGGTGTATGATAGTGTCTATTACAATATCTGATGAATTTCAATTCCAACTCCTTGTTGTCTTTTCTCCTTGTAGTGAGTTCAAAGTAAATTGTATCCCAAATGCATAATAGAGTCACTACCAAGTCGGGATGTATCCCTTGCATGCAGGCAACATAAAAGTTTGCTTCTTATATTCTTCTAAAAAGAAGTGCATCCTGAAATCATCTGCTCCTGACCTGACCTATTCTTCACTTGAAGATTTTTTAAGTTTTGATTTTGTAACCTATGTTTTAGTTGTTGATAGGATAATTGGCTGACTAGACGTTTCCTTAGCAGAAGATTTTTCGACCTCGACCGGGTGTGTGCCTGACGGGCGATGCAGTATTTAATTAGATTTTTAAGCATTCTCAGGAACTCAGAAACGCTGGTTTTCTTTTCTTCGATAGATAGCCCTTAATATGGCTAATGATCTCTATTATCTACTCATCTGGTTTTATATAAGCCGTTTGCCTTTTCCTAGCTGAAGTATCTTCACCGCACATAAAAACACATATAACAAAGTTAAATCTTAAATAATGTGATTATTCGTTGACAGGCGTAAAATTGGAGTACATATATTTTTACCTAACTGCCCGGAAAAATGAATGGAAAGTTCTAAACTTTTCTCTCCATTTACACCTTACTGTCCATGAATTAACTGTGAAATTAAAGCTAATATTAAATCTCAATTATATTCGTTAACAGGAAAAGCGTTAGGTCGGTTTCAGAGAATCCCGAATTAATAAAGAGAAGAAACAATGAAATATAAAACAAAGAATTAGTAATGGAAATTTATGTGTGATAGCGGAGAGTTCGAAGCATAGAATTAAACTAAGAACATGTGGGATCCAACTACATGTATGTCAGTAGAAATAGTTAGGGAACGTCCGATATATAATTAACTATTAAGTTTTAACTTAGTATAAGTTGCGTTATCTCATATCGGAAAAAAACGAGAATTATACTACTCTTATTACCGGCAATTTATCTTCTTTTTTTTTTCTTAAACACTAAGGAGAGAAAAGTTATATAAATACAGATAATTTAGTTAATAGAGAAGATATGTTTTGAGTGACACAGGACAAAACCAAGCTAGATAATATATCTATACAAGAAAATACAACAGTCATCAGAAATGTGAAAACATTGTATAACAGAGTCTAAGATCTTTTAAATGAAAACGCTAGTTAAATTGTGTTTCTGATCTACTCGTTCCATTAGAAGTGTCGCTTGCTGCCCTCATTATAAATTATTAGAAACGTGTTTTTGAGAATTCTCATATCACTACATTTGTACATAAACGCAGAACTTCAACCTTAAAATTTAAATTCAAACTCAGCGTTGCGACTGCACGTTCCAAAACAATAACACACATTTCTCATAGCATTTTTCGGATTACAACCTTGTTTTCGTTTGTCCACTTATTACTGAGAGTATAAACAAGAACACAATCTATTTCATACCTGAGGATGTCTGTAGAAACAGACGAAAGCTTGTAAAATAAAAAGTTCTAATGCAACGGAAATTTATAAAACAGGATCTTTTCATTCATAAACAGATTCGGGGTTTTTTGTATATTATTGAATTGTTCGCGAAGATGGATTTCTCGCCATTTAATCATTAACATTTGTATTTGTTTTATGTATGAATAATTCATGAATATATATATATATGCGTGTGTGTTTAAATAACGTATATTTAAGCAGCCTAAATGAATTTATTTACCAGATTGTGAGGATATGTGGGATAGATAATGATTGGCCATAGACTTGAAGTGGTTAAGATTGTAGTGATCGGAGAAGTATTATCTATCTTTAAGTGAGAGTCTGATATCTTTTAGTAGCGGCATAAGGAACTAATGATTTTTTTAGAATATTTAACGATGGATCATATATATGAGTTCCACCCGAGATCTGTAGTGAAATTGCGTCCCAATCGATGTTCAAGACAAGGAGCCTCACCGACAATACATATGTTGATCATGGCTGGAGGAAATTCAGTCTGCTTGTTGATGATGATAAGTTTTGGATCTTTTAATACAGTTTTCCCCACTGAGCTGTTACATTGATCAGAATAGAGATCAGCTGCTACGCTCTGATCATCTAGATTTTTTGAGGTACATCTATACAATATATCGATATTATCTACATAAAAATTTACTCATCACCTGAGAATATTTTTGAGCAGATCAACAAATCATTAATATAAAGTAGAAAGAGCTGCACGGCTGCACTGATCTCATGGGCTTCTGAAGAGTGACCATTAGCAACAAAATTTACTCAACAGGAAGGACTCTTCCGGAGATGACATAAATGGTGAGATTGCGCATCAGCTTCCTATGCTACACCTTGTCAAAGACTTTTGAGATATCGCTTTTGTTATTAGTTTATTATCGAGCGCTTTGCTGATTCTGTGTGTGATGACAGGACATCAACAATGGACTAAAAGAGCGAAAAACACCACTTATCGCTGAGGAGGCTGTTTATTTTGAGGTGATCAACAAACTTCTTCTTGATAATTAACAAGTGGTTTGATACTAAGGAGACTGAGAGATCGATATTGTGACGCGGATGAAAGTTTATCAAAATTCTTGAAAACAATAAACATTGCTGACACCTTCCATAGACGTAAGAAGCAGCCCTCCTTCAATTAGCGGTTTGAGAAAATTGGATATAGTTCTGATCTTAGATTCGTTTATAAAAGAGGTAGCTGGAGACCTGGAGATAGAAAAATCATGAAGTCTTCGCTCTATAAGCGGGGTGGTGGGAGTCAAGTAGGTGACTGTCCTAGTCGTTTTACGTGGAGCTAGCTGCAAAGTTCATAAAGTCTTTTGTTTTCAACTTTGGCTTCAACTGTCTCCTCATAACATTGCATTCTCTAGAATGATCACGCAATGATTGCAGGCAGAGGTGAATGTGGTAAGGTTTCTGCTATACTATTCCACGTGATAAAGATGGCAGCAGTGGTTTCGGTGAGCTATGGGAGTAGTACATTCAGGTGTGAAGCAAAATTGGCTATTCGGTCTTTGTAGATACTTTTCTGTGGTATAACACTCTCCATGCTAGAAAGAATCCAGTCGGAAATGACGGATTATGTTCTAGGAATTCTTTGTGAAGGAATGCAGAAAAAAGAACTTCCGCAATGTATGATGTGAAGCTATCCCAGTTAGCTTTCGCATATAAAAATCCAGTGCTCAATATCACATAAGATATATATATATATATATATATATATATATATATATATATATATATATATATACACACATTAAGAAATGGACAAAGTCCGACAATTTATTTATTAAAGACATTTTTTTATGTTTAACGTTCTTTTTATAGATACAAGTATTTAAGTAAATACTCTGTTTATAATATATATATATATATAAATATAATATATATATATATATATATATATATATATATATATATATATATATACATACAGCGTGCGATGGATACATTGTCGTCTAAATTACACAAAAATGGAAATAACACTGACATTTCATTTTGACAGATATATTTATCAAAATTACATGAAAATATCTTGAAATACTAAAGAATAAATTTATTCAATAAAATTGCCACTAGCTTAAACCACAACATCCAGAATCTCCTGCAACTCTTCTTTAGGGTCTCCTTGTTTAAGTTGGTGAATGTTGCCATGATCCTTGCCTTCAGTTCATCTTCGGCGTCACAAGGAGTTTTGTTGGCCTCTGGCTCAACTGCGACCTACACATAATAGTCAAGGATGTTGCAGTCCAAGGAATTAGGTAGCCAGATGTATGGGTCGCAGAAATTGTCTGGCAGCATGATTAGTTTCTCCTCCTTGTGTGGCATGGTGCAGAGTACTGTTCCCAGACATAGAAAATTATAGCAGCCACCATTTTCATACAGGTCAGCATTAGCACTTGATGTAGACCTTCGTGTTCTGTCTGAGGCCCTGTGGGAAGATGAATGGAAGCATAACGCCGCCACCACTAGTGATCTCACCAAACACCTTCGTAATCACCATTAGACTCACCCAACTCTCTTCGAATTCTCTGCACTGCCCTCACATTGACACACAAATTTTATTTTTCATCGGCGTATATACATTGGGGGGAAATAAATATTCGTACATTTGAAAAATTGTATTTTTATAAATGTAAAAGCATTAAATAAAACAAATCTCGGCACATTTTATGTATAAAGATACATACTATTAAAAAATAATAATAAACTTAATTAATTCTTATTCTAACAGAAATTAATGAATTTTTAAAATTCTAACTGGTGAAAAAAGTATTCGTACAAATCAATTATTAGAATAAAATAATCAATTAATTATGAAAAAAGTATATTCTAGAATGTTACAGTAATGTTATCAGTAATTATAGTTAACGCTATTAGCCATTATCTGAGCATTCTGCAATTTCTAGTCTTACGAGAAGGTTCTAATAATGCCTAAAGGTAAAGAATTGACTATTTCACAAAAACATTTTTTGTCTCTTTGGAAACAACCTGAATATTCCTTTTACTACAATTGCTTCGTTCATTGCAAGGTTTAAAACAGCGTCGAAAACCAAAGACGAACAGGTGCTCCGAGGAAGGTTTCTCTAAGATCAGCAAGGATATTAGGACGCCAGATCCAACAAAATCCACAGGTTACCCGAGAAGAGCTGCAGGAACATCTGTGTGCATTAGGGATTAAAGTAACCAAACGTACAATAAGTAATGAACTACACAAAAACAGTCTGAAATCACGCATCCCAAAGAAGACTCCACTCCTCTTGAAACGACACAGAGATGCTAGGCTAAAATTCGTTAGAGAGCATAAGGATAAAGAATATTCGTTTTGGGAAAAAGTACTCTGAACAGATGAAACTAAAATAGAGTTGTTTGGTCATAATTATCGAAATTATGTGTGGATGAAGGACGGTGAAGCCTACTTACCAAAGAACACATTGCCAACTGGAAAGTTTGGTGGTGGCAGTATCATGATCTGAGGCTGTTTTTCTGCAAAAGGTGTTGGCAGAATATCAATAATAGATGGCAAGATGAATGCCGAAAGCTACCAGAAAATCCTGCAAGACAATTTAATGCGTTCTGTTGAGAGACTTCGGCTACCTCCTGATTGGGTTTTCCAATTGGATAATGATCCTAAGCATACCGCTAGATCTACAAGGAAATGGTTAGCTGAAAGTAACGTTGATGTCTTGCCAAGTCACTCCCCAGACTTGAACCCAATCGAGAATTTATGGCGATATTTGAAAATTCAAATTGGGAAAAGAGCACCAACAAATATCAAGAATTTGAAGACAATATGCCAAGAAGAATGGTACAAAATACCACTCAATGTGTGCAAATCATTAGTTGAGACGTACAGGAATAGACTAGTAGCTGTTGATCTCAATAAAGGATATTCCACAAAGTATTAAATTAATATGCTTTTTTTGTTTTGTACAAATACTTTTTTCATCAGTTAAAATGAAAAAAATGCATTAATTTCTGTTAGAATAAGAATTAAGTTTATTACTATTTTTTAATAAAATGTATCTTTACACATAAAATGTATCAAAATTTGTTTTAGTTAAGACTTTTACATTTATAAAAATTTTCAAGTATACGGATATTTATTTCCCCCCACTGTATAATCACCCAAGTTAGTCTATAAATTATATACGAATATACTAACAATAACATTTCGTTACAAGGGTAGCATTATTGGGATCACGTTAGTAGTTACTGAACTTTACATGGGCCAGATAACATCGCATTAGAGTCAAGAAGAGTGATATTGCGTCACTTGCTTAATTTATGAGGCTACCATGTTAGCAAGCTAATGGGGACTCAGTAATTATGCGGAATTCTCAAGGATCAAATGTGAAACTATCTTGACCAGCGTAGCATACACAGATCTCATTTCATCGTTTTTGCTCGTCGTGTTTTCAAGTGGTGATGGTTTGTTTCAACAAAATAACGTCCTTCCTCTTACTCGAGTGACACAAAACGTTTTCAAGTAACAATTGGCTGATGTATTTCATTGATACCTGTACTCGCTAAATTTAAATCCCATTATCATATATGAAACATGTTGCAGTAAATTCTCTGCAGCTAGACTCAACAAACATCACTTCGTTATGACCAGCCCTGGAACGTATCTGCATGGTTATATTTACCTAACAACTCTAGCACTTCGTAGACTTCATGTATGGCTCGTAATTGTCATTAATCAGACGAAGGGACGGAATACATATTATTAGGTAAATATGTCCAATTTTGGCACTTCTGTCAGTCTTCTGATATTCCGATATGTAAGCTGTATCCAATAATGTTCTATATTTTATTAGAGGCATGATTTTATACGTATGCCTTTTGTCGTGATACACAAAAGAAAACAGCTTACATACGTACGCCCGTCTGCTCATATCTTCTACGTGTCGTGTCCATTCAGGATATAGGGGATTATGGTTCTCCAAAATTTCTTGTTCTTTGTAATTCTTAATACATTTTGTCTTCTTGTTATTTCTCCTAAACCGTGATCCGCCATCCATTTAGTCAAGCTCACTAAGAAGGTTATATGTTATTTTCCGCTGTTCATCTTGCCATCAATCTGTCCTGTGAGTATGAACTTTTCCAATCCCTCTTTCCTAATTATCTGCCCTTAAAATTTCAACTGTCTCTTCAACTGTTAAATATAAGTTTCTGTTTTGTTTCCGTTTTGTTTCCGTTTTCTCTAAAACTTCATCGTTGCTCATACGTTCGGTCCATTGTATCTTCAGCATCCTCCTATAGAACCACATTTCTGCTGTCTCAAGTCTCCTCTTCATCTGCGAGGAGATTGTCCAGCATTCACTGCCATATAGGAAGTTTGATATTACGTAACAGTTCAGTCCGATTTTCTTTGTTTCTAACGTTTTTTGTCTGTTTTTTAATAATCTGCTTAGCTTTTAGGATGCACTCTGGCTATCTAAATGTGGCTTCGGATTTCAGTGTTGCACTTTCCATTTTCTGTTTAAACACTTCCCAGATATTTAATTTTTTTTACTTCTTTGATTTTGGCATCTCCAAATTGTAATTTGTATGTTCGGCTGCTCCTTTTACTAACAACCATGCATTCCGTCTTCTTGCCATTGATGTTTAGTCCTTTCTTCTCGCCTTCCTTCACTATCTCCTGTAAGAGTTCTTGTATTTTCCTTTCTGTATCCGCTATCAGCACCTTGTCATCTTCATATTTTATGTGATTAAGATTGTAGCCGTCTATAAGCAATCCTGGGAGGACCTCTAATTTTCTCAAAATCACCTCATTGTATAGGTTGAATAAGTCCGGTGAGAAGACACATCCTTGTTTTACATCCCTTTCTATTCGTGTATATCTACTGAATTCATTTTCTATACGTATGCAGGTGGTTTGATGCCAGTATTCTAATATCCTATCCAATGTCATGATACTAAGTAATTCCACCAGTTCTTTGTGACGTACTTTATCAATCGCTTTTGCATAATCTATAAAACACAGGTACACATACTTCTGCCTTTGTATTGCTCTTTCTGATATCATACTGAGTATAAATATTGCGTTCCTTGTCCCAGTGTCGTTAACGAAACTTCACAGTTCCTCTCCTATTTTCTGCCTGGTTCTGCTGCGTGCTCTATTCACCAAAATTCGTACAATAGGCATTGCTATATAGTTCATTAGGCTAATTGTCCGATAGGGGTTACATTTGTTTGTACCTGGTTTCTTAAGCACTGACATTTCATTTTAACAGATATATTTACCAAAATTATACGAAAATATCTTGAAATATTAAAGATTAAATTTATTTAATAAAATCTCGATTGGATTCCGAAGTCGGCCTCCAGACGCGAATGCAGAGACCTGTTATCAGACATAGTGTCTTCCAGCACATACCATCTTGACCTAGGGTAACCGTACTTCCTCAAGTCACTTGATGTAGGCCTACGTGTTGAGTCTGAAGCTAAGTGGGAAGATGGAGGCATAATATCACCATCACTAGTGATCTCTCCAAATACCATGATGCTGACTTGATATATCATCTAACTCTTTCCGAATCCTCTTCACTGTTCTCAGACTGACACCCAGATACTCTGAAATGTTTGGAAAATTGGATACAATAAAAGAAATGAAGAAAACCAGCGGAATAAATTGTAAACTATGTATGGAAGAGAAGCTGAAAACCGTAGAATGAATTAATAAGCAAAAGGAATAAAATTATACCGAACTGTTGTCCTGCTGACGCATTACTTTTGAAATACGTGAAGGAGAATTGTAGAGTTTGGAAGCATTCAAAAATGGCAAACGTCCATTTTGAAAATCACACTGAAATGCGTAAAACAGTCTTTTAAAGGGTAAATAGAAAATTACACACACACACAAACACACACACACACACACACACACACACACATATATATATATATATATATATATATATATATATATATATATATGAAGAAATATAGTCTTAAGATGTGCTATATTTATATAAAGTGCTCAATACCAGAGACAGATGTGTAAATATAAAAGTGAACATAAAAGTCAACACTGAATGAAACAGACTGTCGCCTCTAAGTGTTGACTTCTATGTTCACTTATATATATATATATATATATATATGTATGTATGTATGTATGTATATATATATTCTGTATCTTCTTATATATATATATATATATATATTCTGTATCTTTTCATATATATATATATATATATACTGTATCTTTTCATTCATTCATATATATATATATATATATATATATATATATATATATATATAACGATATGCAATCTTGCATGAGTTTATATATCAACAAACAGTATTATAGTATGACAAACTGAATTGGCAAAAAGTTTTTGTCACGCGTTTCACCCCGTTAGGTTTCCATCGTTCTGGTCTTTCTTGATGTTACACATGCACACGAAACGAGAAGAGCCTGAAAGTATATATTTTTTCAAAAAATTATTTTTTTCAATATAGCCAAATTCATCTCTATTCTTTTTCTCTCTATCACCTTTGTCTATGACTATCTCCATTTCCAATTTGTCATACTATTCACACACACATACACACACACATATGATGTTTGATGAAGTAAAAGTACCACCGCCGTAAATATAATTTTAAAAGCATTCAGATATACATGAACATATATCAACAATATTTATATATCTTCATGCTACTTCGATAATTATATTTATGAATCCCGTTGAGAATTTAGCAAATATACGTATGTAAATATATTTTTCTGTGTCTTTAAAGACATGGAAAATGTTAACATATCTGTACTATTGATTTTTACTCTCCTTTTTCTCTTCTCTCTTTCTCTAATAATTTTGCATTCTTTTTTACTATGAGTTTATTTAATAAAATCAGCGATTATTTAAAAGACTAATAATATATTATGATCACCAAATATTGTTTAAGTGTGAACACTTAAAAAATAAATAAAAGTACATTCAAATAAAAAAGCATTTCATAGTCAGGGAGTATCGTCAAGTATCAGTCACAGTATATCTTGTTATTTTGAGAAAATCTATGTAGACCGATAACATGATGATCAAGTAACTATTGTGTCTACCCATTTTATATCTGCTGTATATATACAGCAGTAATTTTAAAAGTTACTCCAAAATTCGCTTGAGGATGAAATAGAACTAACGTCTTTAATTTAATTACAAAATTAAATTCGGAGCTTCCAATTTTGAAACAAGGTTAGAACTGTGTAGCGGAAAAAACATATTTTAAATCAATTAATTTATAATATATATATATATATATATATATATATATATATAGATAGATAGATAGATAGATAGATAGATAGATATGAATGACGGTATATCCCTACAGTACAAGACTTGCAATAAAACATTCGTTTCCTATTTACAATGATTTTTCAAAAAATGATGAATATAGACATGCATACAACATTATGCATTTATAATATATATATCCAGAGAGCTCAATGTAAATCCAGAGCAAATAATTTAATTTTGTTCATGAATTTAACTCGTGACTGTTTCTAGATAGGTAATCTTTTTTTTTAAAGGACGGATGTGAAATAATTTATTACATGGTCTGTTTTTATTTAAATTATATATATACATATCTGCTCTGAATTTTATATTGAGCTCTCCGGATATCATCCTCCTCGGGTCTACCCATACGGATTACCTAAGTTTGCATAAACTATATATATATATATATATATATATATATATATATATATATATATATATATATTAGGTTGGTGCAAAAATAATGTCGTTTTCTAACATATGTTACTATGTGAAAAAACGACATTTTGCACCAACCTTATATATATATATATATATATATATATATATATATATATATATATATATAAATGCGTTTGTTTATAAAATGTATATGTGTGTGTGCGTGAGTTTGTGTACGTACTTTATACATTAAAAACATTTATATATTTTATACACAAACGCATATATATATATATGTATGAGCTTGTATATATATACATAATATATATTATATATTACATTATATATATATATCATAATTATATATATTATATATATATGATATATATTATATATATATATATATTGTATATATATATATTATATATATATATTATATATGCTTTGTATATATGCCTATATACAATATATATCGCAGATGTACATATATATACATATATATACATATAACCAAGTATATGATTGGTGTATATGGAATGAATTCCAATAACCAACAATTACTATTCTTAAAAGAGTGCTCAATACAAAGTAGAGTAGATATAATTATTTATTTTTAAAAAATTATAACATAAATATGTTATAAAATCACCAGAAAAATAGCCATTTTGTTTCAACACCCTCGGTGTCTTATCAAGTGATGACGTTGAATGTAAAATAAATGGTTTTAAAAGTTTCAAATTAATTAACTATCCTTCGCAAGGGGAAAACGTTGTTACAAAGGCTAGATTGACCAATCAAAACACAAGTATAGGAAAATTCAAAAAGCTTGATAACGAAGTCATGTTATAATATCTATTCAGATGTTTAATATATGGGTAGTATTAAAAAAGAATTTATTGTGTGTGTGCATGTGTATTTATGTATATTTTATCATATAATTTAGTAATTATTGGTTGGAATAAATTCGTAGCGTGAATCTGCTCATTTCTGAGTCTGCGTGTCAAACATGTTGTAGTGTGGCCTTTATCATTATTTACGAATTTTAATTAACAGTTAAAACATTTAATCCTTGAAAATAGTTAAATGTATAGCCGAAAGCGCGAGAATAAAAAGAACATTCGGACAGTTTTTACATAATTTATCATCCGACAAGAAAAGAATTATTAGATCGCATGAGAAATTGTATAAAAAACCAAATAAAAGCACCTTGTCTGTCGTATTCAATGAAATGTGAATGAAAGAAGGATTGCTGCCTAAATACACAAACATATATATAAACATATATATATATATATACATATATATATGCCTATATATACATATATATATATATACATATATGTACATATATATGTATAAATATATATACACATATATATACATATATATACACATATATATTCACATATATACACATATATATACACATTCAGGATAGATGCCGTCAACAAGGTGTATAACGATTCTGTTTAGAATCAGTTTAGCTAGGATTTTGCTTGCGATTGAAAGTAGTGATACCCCCGATGTTTATCACAGACATACCTGGAACTTTTTTTTTGTAGAGGTGTTTATAATCCTGTGGGACACAGCCTGCCTTCCATATCTCCACGAAAAGGAGATATAACTTTTTTACCAACTTTTGGCCACTATGCTTATACACTTCGGGTGAAATAGGGTCCTTAGGAGTAGGTGATTTTCCAGATTAGATTTGCTTGATGGAGTCACTTACCTCTTGATAGGTAGTTTCAAAAGACAACTCCGGAATTTCAGGATTTTGCTCAATTGATGTGATGGCTTCCTTATCAGTAACCGAAGTGGTGTTTAACACAGTTTTGAAATGCTCTTTCCAACGATCTAAAATGTCTGACTTATCCGTCAAGAGAGTTTCATCATCTGCTGTGGAGAAAAATAATCTTGAGGTCAGCATAAAAAGCCTTTAGACCCTTTCTATCTGAATCTTCTTGGAGTTCAGTGGCCTTTTCAGACCACCAACGCTCTTTCATGGCTCTGAGAGCTCGTTGAACCTGACTTTTGCACTTCTTGTAAGCGATATTCTTATCGGACGAGTTCTTGTCCTCAATCCATGCTTTATGAGAAGAGTGCAATCGATCTATAAGCTGCTGAACTTCTGTATTATTGACCAGTCTTGATGTTTACGATGGAGAACCTCCAAGGATATAAAATATGTTGCATCACGCAGTTTCCCAAGATGGTTCGATATCATTGGTAATGTTTACAGAATCAAGTGCAACATTAAGTTTGCCAGAGAGCTCAATTTTCGTTTCAGTCGATTTATGAGGTAGTACATTAATGCGCTTGGGCGCTGTAGATTTTATAATCCTTCGCTTTTGCAGATGCAGTATAGCTTTACACCGAAGTAGAGCGTGATCTGACAGATAGCAAGTTGTGTGGAATGAATGCGTTACCTTAAAATCTTTTATATCCCGTCTTTTGGTGATGACGTAGTCGATCAGATGCCAGTCTTTCGAACGAGGATGCTTCCACGTGGTCTTACGACAGCTGGGTTGCTGGTAGAAGGTATTAGTAATACTATGGTCAAATTCCTTGCAGATAGTGAGAAGGCGTAATCCATTAGAATTCACATGACCAATACTATGGTTACCTAAAACGCCCTTCCAAGAATGATAATCACTGCCAACATGAGCATTGAAATCACCTGTAAGGACTAATTTATACTTATGTTGGACTTTGGAGATGACATCCCGAAGGAGATTGTAAAAATCATCTTTTTCTTCATCTGAACTACCTAAGGTTGGCGCGTAGCAGCTAACCATCGTCATTGTGTGAGCAAGCAATGTTTAAGGCTCCTTTTATCGCGCCCTCCCCATAATATGGGAAAGCAGTGCAATCCTACATAAGGCTGCTTTGTGACCGATGGAGGACACGGACATCACAATTGCCCATGGATTTGTGAAAGAACAGCCATCACTCATCGGTCTGCCACCGTGTAGAGCGCCAGCTAGAGCCTTCCAGTAATATCTTTTACCTGACCCCGTCGCCTTCACTCTCCCGCCAGCGGACCTTGCAAGTGAACTGCGTGAATAAGAAAGAATCAAAGTAAACCGCCAGAAAAACCACACAAGTGATTTGATTAAAGTGGTGAAGACTTGTGCAGAACCATCCACACTTTTCGGACCTGGGAACAACAGCAATTTAAAGGTGGTTCCAAGCTCATCAAATCCTCCAATCTCCCGATGAGAAGACTTGCTGCCGGATGTAGTTTATCATCATACCCAGGACATTACATATATATATATATATATATATATATATATATATATATATATATATATTGAAGACCAGTGTTGCCCGTTACCCTTAAAAATAAGGTACAGTAGACGAGCAACAAAGGTAATACCGCTACCCAATGCCCCCTAAACACATAACAATTTTTTTTTTGGCGGGGGGGGGGGATGTTGGAGTAAACAGTTCGAAATTAAATGTGTCGATATAATGCTATATATACATTGTAAATAATATTAATAAAATAAAGAAATATAAGATTATTATTCGAATATTTTTGTTGTTTTTGTGTGTATGTATATATATATATTTATTAAAGACATTTTTATGTTTAACGTTCTTTTTATAAATACAAGTATTTAAGTAAATTCTCTGTTTATAATAAACAGTATTAAGTAACATTAACCGTCCTGAATGTCCGAGAAATTTTCATAGAAAATATTCGTCCTTTGACAGGATTCAAACTTGCATCCTATACGGAACCGTCATTTAGCTTGACGTGTCTAACCATTCGGCCACAAAGGATCGTTCGGTGGGTAACATCGAATTTACTGCTTATAAACCTCAATCTTCCATGAATCTCGTACATTCGTAACTGCTCATGGCGTATCAAATGTAAACAAATGACGTCATACATTAAGAAATGGACAAAGTCCGACAATTTATTTATTAAAGACATTTTTATGTTTAACGTTCTTTTCATAGATGGTATTTATCAATCCACCCTCGGGGATCGAATGTGACACAAGTCCTTTTTAATGTGGGTATCTCCGAGCCCGTAGGCCCAGCCAAAAATAAATAACCATCCAAACCCGCCGAGGCGGGCCAGTTCCGTCAACCTCCACCAACGAAACCCTACCCTTCGGCGGAGCTTCGTCCGGGTTCCTCTCTGCAAGCAGAGAGTTCGACAGACACCCGACCCGGCAGCTCACAAAGCGCAGATACTACACTTTGATCCTAGCCACCGAGCAGGTAAAATGCTCTGTTTATAATAAACAGTATTAAATAACATTTACCGGCCTGAATGTGCGAGAAATTTTCATAGAAAATATTCGTCCTTTAATACTGTTTATTATAAACAGAGTATTTACTTAAATACTTGTATCTATAAAAAGAACGTTAAACATAAAAATGTCTTTAATAAATAAATTGTCGGACTTTGTCCATTTCTTAATGTATATATATATATATATTTATTTATATATATATATATATATATATATATATATATATATATATATATATATATATATAAAAGTGAACATAGAAGTCAACACTTAGAGGCGACAGTCTGTTTCATGCTATATGCAATCGTCAGACACGTGGCCTGACGATTGCATATAGCATGAAACAGACTGTCGTCTCTAAGTGTTGACTTCTATGTTCACTTTTATATTTACACACGCTCTATCTCTGATATTGAGCACTTTATTCCATAAATATAGCACACCTTAAGACTATATTTCTTTATATATATATATATATATATATATATATATATATATAAATTCTTATAAAGAATAAGAGAAATTTTTATTATTAATAATGTTGTTGTTGCTTAAAAAAATTTGAACGATAGCAATAGAACAAATTGACTGGTATTTATTTGAACAAAAAGTACAAATTGTGGCACAAGGCCAATAAAGGGGAGGGGTAGAGGCTGGTCAACACTAACTATCTTATACCTAGCTAATCAGATTCGCGACCCATTCGTACATTACATTTTACACATTCACCAAAAGAACTCGTCCATCACCAAACAATCCTTCAACCACCATAATACCACGTGCTCTCAAGGGAGACCTACCAAAATCGCGCCCCATACCATGAAAATTCTAATGATGATATATATATATATACAATTCTAATAATGATAAAATGAGAGGGGAGGGAAATGAACCCAATAATAAACTTAAAATAAACACAAATACAAGCTAAACATAATTGATGTTAGTAGGGACCGTCCAACCCATAAAACAGAGAGGCCGCTGTATTCTGCCCAGCGGACAAAATCAAGAGACGCTCTCGCTAAGGGAGTGGGAAAAAGTATAAAATATTAGGCTGGAATGGGAAAATATAAAACTGACCCAGTCGAGATGAAAATGGGGCGGGGGTCAAAACAAACTGGGGAGGATGGGAATCTCGACTTGGATCATAACCAAAGAACGGCCGGGATGCAGGCCAGGAACAACACTTACTCACATTAACTAGGTACACTGAAGCTTGTCTAACCTAACCAAGGGGAGGGTTCCACAGGAAGCCACCCCGATGTGCAATAGGTTGACCTAGAAGAGAAAATCAAGGCTAGCCCCGTTCACACGAAGCAAGCTCGCTTCTTTTACCCACCTTTCGCTAAAGACTGTCGAATGCAATCGTTTTCTATCCGATCTAATCTTCATCTTGAGCTGATGCTCAAAGAATCGAATCAGATCCGAATGAGAAAGACGATTGCCTCGCAAGACTTCCTCCTTTCGCGTCGTCCAAATCACCATTCGAGCCGTGGCCATCAGCGTCAGAAACACCATCCGTTTCATCCCGGAATACGGGGGCGACACATTGTCACACGCGTATGCGCGATCAATGGACACAAGCTGTTCGGGAGCGAGACGAGCCGTCAGCTCGCCGACATGGTCCCATAAGGGGCGGACCTGGGGGCAATGGTAGAAGGCGTGCGCAGCCGTTTCCTCTAAGCCAAGGCCACACCGTTCACAGTCTGGCAAATCCGCCAAGCCCCATATGAAAGCCTTGTCGTTGAGAGGCAGCCGATTCCGAGCCAATCGCCAGCTAAGCGAAAACTCAGGGTTACTGAGGTAATCCGCCGCTGGCGCCCAAGACCAGTAGGAGCAGTACTCCTCCTCCGACAAGCCGAGCGTATCTCGTAGGAGATCCTTCGCGGGCCTCTCCACTAATTCACGATAGAAGACCTTCCTAGGCCGAGAAAGGTCACTGGACCGGGGAACGGCCCTCAAGGCCGACCGACACTCGCGAAGGAAAACCGATTGATCCCGGGGTTTACGACCGCGCTCAACCCGCGAGATGGGGGGACTGATGGTAAGGCCAGGGAACGCGTCCCTAACAATCCCCTCCAGAATCGGATCTCCTCCAGCCAATGCACGGCGTAGGAAAGCCAACCTAGAGGCACGGATGTGACTCGGCAGGTGCGGCATTCCCAGCCCCCCATGACACGGACGTTTAGTGCAGACTCGTCTGTCGACCCGATTCCCGCGTCCCCTCCATAAAATGGAGGATAGCGATTGCTCGAGCGCCTTCTTGTGAGTCTTACAGAGAGGAAGTACGGACAATCGATAAAGAATCAGGGGGAAAATGTATGTAGCACACACCTCCGCCCTGCCCTTCACGGACAACCTCCGTCGATTCCAAGTCTGACCGGCGGAATCGACCTTTGCTCGTACTTCAGACCAATTCTTCTCCAGCTGGAGGTCAGGCCCAAACCACACTCCAAGAATGCGGACAGGACCGTCTGTCCAACCGAAGCGGCCCGGAAGAGCGACCCCCTTCCAGGCACCTAACCGCAAGCCGGACGACTTGTCGCGGTTTATTTTGGCCCCTGTCACCTTCTCGTACCGATCAAGCGCCTTCTGTACCACCTCAATGTCGTTGCGGGACGACACGAAAGCAGATACGTCATCGGCGTACGCGGAAACCCTGGCTCGAGACCCTCCAGGAACGGCAATTCCACGTAGGGCCGGACTGCCGGTCTCGTCCTTCAGCCGGCGAAGGAGAGGCTCCAACGCCAAAGCATAAAGGAGAGGCGACAGCGGACAACCCTGACGAACCGACCTAGACAGCACGAACGCGTCCGACAGCCTTCCGTTCACCTGTACCACCGCACTGGGGGAGCGATACAGGAGGCTAATCCAGCGGCAGAAGTTGGGTGCGAATCCAGCGGCCTGCAGGACAGCTGCAAGGTAGCGATGGTCGACCCTATCAAATGCCTTGGACTGATCCAAATTGATCAGCGCGGCTTCTTCGTCGTCTTTTACACCCTCTATGATCGTGCGGATCAGATGCAGGTTGCTCTGAATTGTTCGGCCCCTCACAGAACAAGTCTGCTCAGGTCCCAACAGAGACTCGGCAACTGACTGCAAACGCTCCTGCAGGATCTTGGCCATAATCTTTAACTCTGTGTTTAGCAGAGTTATGGGCCTGTAATCATTTAGGTTCCCCCCACCACATTTGCTCTTTTTCAACAGAGTGATTACATCCCTGGTGATCCGGTTGGGGATTGACCCCGACCGAAACCAGTTGTTGAACACTGCAGTCAAAATTGGAACAAAGATGTGCGACAGCCTCAAGTACAATTCATAGGGCAAACCATCCAGACCGAGGAAAGTCAGCCAAATAGCTACGAAACTCCTCCTCACGGAGACCAGGCTCCTTGGTAAACCGGTTCTCGAAATGGCGCCGAAACGCTCCGCACATGTCGTCAGTGGCCCGAAGAGTACGCCCCTCCGGGGATTTGACTTCACGAATGTAACGATCGCCACCTCGACGGACCTCTTCCCTGCGCAGATCTGCGCCCAAGTTCACGGCTTCGGAAAACATCTTGCTTAACTTATGTCTAATTACCTGACCCATGTACCGCTCGCTATTTGATCGATCCACGGTTTCCTTAGCTAAGGCTATCTCTAGGGGATCCCCCCCAGCCACCGCCCGGGAATAACTAGCTTTAAGCGTCTTCACCTTTTCAGCTCTATCTAGAGCGAGCCGTTTGCTGAAATCAGTGGTGAAGGACCTAATCCTACATTTAAGGCGTTTCCACCACCTATTCCCGATAACCGCCCCCACTAGCTCCCGCTGCAATAGTCTAGTTAGCTGCTCCTGGAAGTCCCGCCTGTCCAGTAAAGACAGATTGAACTTCCAGTACCCAGCCATTCTAGGCCTATTGTCTAACGCCACCCGGGCACAAACGAGTTTGTGATCCGAATAGCCTACCCAGTGGAACGTAGGGCAATCTAGTAGTTCTATGTCGGCTCTTCTCACTAACATTCTGTCAAGGTAGCTAACCACCTTCTCAAAAGGCCAATTAAGAGCCCACGTCCACATTTTTCCCTCGGGATGATCGACCCGGTATCTATCGACGAGACCATAATCGTCGATCAGATCGACCAAGCTGCGATCGCCCCCTCTCCCGCTAGCACCCCGCCCCCTGTCTAACTTGGGGTCCAGGATGGCATTCCAGTCCCCCATTAAAACTAGGCGCGTTGAATCCACTAGGAACGGCCCCAACCGCCGAAAGAACGAGACCCGCTCCCCCTGGTCATTGGGTGCATAAACCGCAACGACCCGGAACGAACCACTTTTCACGGCAATATCGGCCACGATCAACCGGCCCTCTGCATCGGTATGCACAAGGTCTACCTTCGCATCGAGAGTACGTCTGACAAGCAAAGAAACACCTCTGGCAGACCGGTCCCCATATGCTGAATAAACGACAAAGTCATCCTCCAGCACACACGCATCGGAACTGCAAACAAAGTGGGTATCTTCGATCGCGGCGACATCGACATCAAAGGACAACAGGTCCCGGAGCAGGCGGGCAGCCTTACCCCGATCCCTCAAGCCATTCACATTCAGTATAGCTAACTTAACTGCCATCGTCTAGGCCTGCAAAAAGAAAAAAGAATAAGTGCAAAAACCCTTATACACATACGGGGCGGAAATCTGCGTTGAGCAGGACCCCGACAGATTGTCCCAGACTGCCAGTGCCCAATTCAGTCGTCATACCACCGCCCAGGACAATACCGCTGACGTCAATAGGGTACATTAATTTAATAGCCCTATATAAGGAGGGGTAAACTAAAACCGGGACCCTCCCAGAGCAAAAATTGCGCAATCTCTTTAAGTCGGGGTTGTCCAATTCGCACATTTTAATGTTCGGAAAGGCCTCCCTGGCCTCGAATATGTGGCTCCACACCTTCAGGTAGCCACCAGAGTCTCTGATACAGGTAATGACACCTGGAGCCTTTGGAAAATTACGGGGGTCCTCGACACTTTTGCCGTCCACCTCCGTCGTTTTGTACAGCACCTCCAACAGGGCCTTCCTTTGTTTGGACAGGCCCCTTATGTACTCTGCTTTGTCAATTTTACAAATTGACTCGGGGCCCTCAAACATTTTTTTTTTCTTCTTTTTTTCCCTAGCAGGATGGGGAGGGGAGGAGGTGGACGTGTGTGGTGGTGTGTTCAACGAACTTAGGAAAGATGTGGAGGGAGAGGGAGGTGTAGCACGGGAAGGGGAGGAAGGGGAGCTCTTAATGCCGGGAGAGCAGGACGATCTAATTGGCGAAGCCGGGAAGGAGCGCCTCCTGGTTTTGACCAGACTGCGTTCCGCCCGGCTACGACCAGAACAACTTTCTTGTGTTTTTCTTTCTTCTTCTTCCTCCTCCTCCTCCTCCTCCTCTTCTCTGCACCTCTTCAGAGACGCCACTCGAGGTGGAGGCTGTGTTCAACTTCCATCGCACTGTCTCTTTGTTCCTTTGGTTGCTGCTGCTGCTGCTGCTGCTGCTGTGGTTGTGATTGTTGTTGTTGCTGCTGCTGCTGTTTCTGTGGGGTTTTTTTGGGTGACTGTTTTTTTGCCACTTCTTTTACCCCTTTTTTCTTTTCCATCTGCTGCTTTGGTGTTGGTTGAGACTTCTCCTTTTGGGGTGGAGCTGGTACATTCTTCCCCTTCCTTCCATTTACAACCTCCTTCCAGGTGCCGTCAGCGTTTTTATCTGCTTCTGGATTTTTTTCGTTCACCGCTACTGCTGCTACTGGTGGCGTGGGCTGGCTTACAGGCTGAGGCTGTTTCGTTGGGCAATCTTTCGCCATGTGTCCTCGGACACCACACACCCAACAATTCGGTCGCCTGCCTTCCACCACGACCCACATCTTTCTTTTCCTGCAAACCAGGGTGTTGGGAATTCTCCTAAATTCTTCCTGGCTCAGGGTCACCTGCAGTTCAACGTCATCCGTGGCAATGCCGGACTTGCTCAGTATCGCTTTGACTTCCTCCACTTTTCCATACTGAGCGAAGAAGGCCCCCATTCTGTCCTCCGAGATGTTCACAATCGAGACTTTCCTTATCCTTAACATTGCTTTCTTACGTCATTTTCAGTTAACAATATGAAAATAGCGTTTCTCTACATTCCAGTTGCTAGGAATATTCTGTGTTTTTTTTTCTTAGTTACCTTGTTCAATAAATTCATTTCGTATTTTGCATGGATAAAGTCCATATTGGACGAAACGCGTCAGCAATTACTAGTTTTCCTATTGTCATTTTTATTCAGAAATACATATACATATATACCTATATATACATATAAATATATATAGGTTTATATATATATACATATATAAATATAAATATACATATATATATATATATACATATATATATATATATATATATATATATACATATATATACACACGTATATATATACATATATATATACACATATATATACATATATACATATATACGCATATATATACATATATATAGACATATATACACACATATTTATACATATATATGTATACATGTGCACACATATATATACATATATATATACACACATATATATTTACATATATATACATGTATAAATATTCATATATACATATATATACATATTCATATACATGTATATACATTACATATATATACATATGCATATATATATACACACGCACATATATATATACACACGCACATAAATAGATATATATACATATACACATATATTCATACATATATATATATATATATATATATATATATATATATATATATATATATATATATAAGCAAATATAAATCCGACAGAATGAAGAAAAATATTTGGAAAAAAACAAACAAAAATCCTTAAATGCAATTATGTTAAAACAATAATAAATAATTGCATTTAAGGATTTTTGTTTGTTTTTTCCAAATATTTTTCTGCATATATAAAGACATGTTCATGTTTATACATTCTTTTTATATATATTTTTTTTATAGATAGAAATATTTAAGTAAATACTCTGTTTTATAGTAAAAAGTATTAATAACATTTACCGACCTGAATGTCCGAGAAATTTTCATAGCAAATATTCCTTCTCCAACAGAAATCGAACCTTCATCCTATACGGAACAGTCATTTAGCCTAACGTGCCTTAACCAATCGAGCCAAGGAGAATCGTTTAATTAGTAAGGTCGATTTTACTGTTTTTAAACTTCAGTATTACATAAATCTCTCGTGTACATTCATATCTGCTCAAAGTCCATTTCATGATACATACATATATACATACATACAAATATACATACATATATACATACATATATACGTACATATATATATCTATATATATATATATATATATATATATATATATATACACTCAAACACGAATATATATATATATATATATATATATATATATATATATATATATATATATATATATATATATATATATATATATATATATAAGTTATAAATATTGGAAACACCAACATTTACGATACCATAGTTTCCACTAGAATGGTTTCATCAGTCGAAGTTACTGATGAAACCATTCTGATAATAACCGTGGTAAAATAAATGTTTACTATATTTTATATTTTAAATTGCCCTACATTTTCGTTTTTGAAAATTGTATTTAGCACTCTATTTATTTTTCCGTACCTTTTGGCAAATATCACTTTTGCCTTAAATTGAACTTTTACACACACACACACACACACACACATATATATATATATATATATATATATATATATATATATATATATATATATATATATATGTTCGTATGTATTTATGTATATATATATATATATATATATATATATATATATATATATATATATATATATATATATATATATATATATATATATATATATTGTTGCGGTTGTACGCGTGTTAGAGAATAAGTCACCTAAAAAAAATTTTCATAAGATAATATGTTGACAAACAGAGTACAAACATCAAGGTAAGAAATTTGATTAAGAATAAAGCCAAATTTTATTTTTGGTAACAAACCAAAACTGCATACACACAATATTTATATGAAAAGGATAAATGATTTCACGAATGTGCTGAAAAGAATACAAAATTATGCCTGTTAACCCTTCCAATGTGTGAAGAATACTTATGCAAATGATTAACTTAGTAGTCTTTGTCATTTGAATTGTAAACAAGTGCATGCAAATGTTCCTTAGGTAGTGTTCATGCATTTATAGTTCCTCAAATTGGAAGAAAATTGAGTTGTTTGAATGAAACTTCGCGACGTTAATACCAAAGTAATGGCGATGAAAGTTCGAATTTAGTATTATCCTTGACGAAAGATGTTGAGTTACAGTTTAAATCTCTTAGACATTGAATGAATGCGTAATGTCGTTGAGGGTCGAAGCAAATATGCTCCTGTGCCAAGAGAATAGCGTTCGTAGCAAAACTCGTTGACGTTAATATAAGTACAAATACATTAAATAATTAGTCCTTGGAGAGGAACAGCAACTCCATTGTGTAGTCTTGAGATAATATGTCGTCGAAGAAGGATAGACCAAAGTTCGTTGATAAAGATCGAAAGAAATTACTTAAAATCCTCGATTTGCGGACGGTGAAATATAATTCATGAAAAATGAATTCAAAATGTCCGCATGTTGATTGATGTGACGTGCGCCAAGATTGATGGCGGTAGATCAATCGTACATGCCGGAGGGTGCACAGGAAAGAGGCTGATGTCGCCGAAGATGTTTGGGTGCGCATTAGCAACTAGTGTTGTACAAGAAAATTGACATGCGCAGAAATACTCAAACGCTGTGTTTAACGGCCAAGTAAGAATTGGCGGGAAAAGAATTTAAACATGCCTGAAATACAAAAATAGCGATGAGCCAAAACTATACCAGGACGTGGTGTGATAAGAATTAAGAGAACAATGTTAGTATTAGGTTGGTGCAAAAATAATGACGTAATAATGTCGTTTTTTGACGTTAAAAAATACGTCAAAAAACGACATTATTACGTCATTATTTTTGCACCAACCTAATAAATTAACAAGCATTGGGCTGGGTTTCTCGACAATCAGGCGGGAACTGAATCAACCGCAAGGCCGAAAGAAAAGCTTAGAAAAAGAATTTTTATTTGAGAAATTTGGAAAAGCATTTTTTCTGGGAAAAGAGCTGGGGACTTACCTTCACTCCTCACTGAGCCAGGTTGTGACACAAGGTCGGTTTTTAACGTGGGGACCCATGTGTTTCCACTCAGGCCGCTGGTCTAATCTGTTTTTAGCTTGTCTAAGCTGGTCATATGGAGTGGAGTTGGACATCAGCCATTCTGATGCAGAGGCAGGAAAAGTTCTCTATGGTGGGTAAATGAGATCAGTTTCGTTTTGGAGGAATTAAAGTTTACAAGTCATTTCCTGCCCCAGTCAACAACAGATCAGAACTCCTTTTCGAGACAGGAGTAAATAGTAGTGCCGTCTGTGTAGATGACTAGCTGGGAATTGATGACATCAGGGAAATCGTTGATGAAGATTAGAAACAGTGTAGGACCCAGTATAGAGCTTTGGGGAACACCAGCGTTCGTATGAAAAGAACTGCAGGAGAACCCATTTAGGATGAACCTTCATTTCACAGTTTGACAAGAATGATCGTATTAATTCAAATAATCGTCATGTAATACCGCATCCCTGAAACTTACGAAGAAGGTCGGCATGCCAAACCCTATCAAACGCCTTCAGATATCTAGAGCCACTGCTCGAGCTTCTCCGTTATTGTCAAGTGCTTAGTATAAAAATTCAGTTATGGCCGTGAGCACGTCAACAGTAGACCGGACAAAGTGGAAACCATATTTTTTGTCAGAGAGTAGATCATGGCATGTAAGGTGTTTAACGACTTCAGCGTTGATTAAAGCCTCGAAGACTTTGACGAAGAGTGGGCAGGAGTCTGATAGAACGGTAGTTAGATGGGTCAGAAGGGTCCCCATAGAACCCGTCCCCATCACTTGCTTTATGGAAATCTAATTTAGAGAAGATGTACAATACCATCGATGGGGCTAATATTCATCTCATTCAATAGGCCCCAGTCTAGGAGGAAAATCAGGTGTGAGTACTCTGGATGCGTCGAACATTGAATTGGATGAGAATTTCCGCGCAAAGTATTCAGCTGAGGAAGTCAGAGCCTCAAATTGATTGGATAGAGGTGGTATTGTGGATTTTTCTGTTGTTCAGCCCGCTTTTGCAAAGCCGCCAATAAACTTTAGAACCAAACTTGCAAGATGCAATATGTTGTTTCATTCTTTCAGCAAATAATAACTTTGCTTCATTGAGAACACGCTTGCACTCATTACGGGCAGAGACAAAGCGATGTCTGTTGCAATCAGCCATGTCGCTTTGGTGCAGACTGATGTAATTCTTATTGGCAATAGCGGCTGAGCAAACAGCTGAGAACCAAGGAGATGAGTGTGATTTAACTTTATCTTTTCTTGCAAGGATGAAAGTCTTGATACCAGCTATTACCCAGGAGGAGACCTCAGACGCATATTTTTAAACGGGGTGATTAAAAACCACATTACAAGGGACGTCGCGAAGGAAATCACGGAACGAGTCCCAGTCTGCTCGTTGATAACAAAAATATATTCTTTTAGTAGGGGTTTCTTTATGTGGGTATGGAGTAGAAGGGAATGTTAATAGACACTACGGCATGCTCAGAATTGCCAAGAGTGCTGAGCTGTGTAGCGCGACAAGAGTCAGGGATGGAGGTAAAACAGAGATCGAGAAGGGAAGCAATAATGTCAGGGTTACAAAGGAAATGTGTAGGAAAGTCAACAACTTGTGTGAGGGATTGAGTGATTGAAAAGTTAAGGGTTTCTATGCGATCGAGGCCAGTTACAGAATATTTAAGCCACATGGTATGGTGGGCGTTAAAGAAAGTAGAGATAGCTTACAGAATTGAGGAAAGATAGACAGAGACACATATACGAATAGTCTGGAGATTCAAGAGAGAGTTCTCTAGGCATCGGGAGATGATCTCGGACATAAACTCCCAAGCCATGCATGTCAATTTTAGAGTCCCTTTCTAAGGAGAGGAAGGAACGGGGAATCGAAAAATCAGAGGAGGGGGTTGGTCTCACAGAGAGCTAGTACATCATTCAGACAACATAACATAAACATATTGTGGCCTCAGGGTTGTCCATCGGAAGTGCGTACAGGG
Organism: Acanthosepion lycidas; assembly: GCA_963932145.1. Classification (NCBI taxonomy): domain Eukaryota; kingdom Metazoa; phylum Mollusca; class Cephalopoda; order Sepiida; family Sepiidae; genus Acanthosepion; species Acanthosepion lycidas. The sequence goes on from OZ010584.1 coordinate 45,555,697, forward strand.
ACACCTTCCATGTGCGACATGGCACTGCAAGTACCTCAATATTATGCAATTGTTGATCAAAGAAATCTCTCGTCGCTACGCAAGAGTCCGGGCTCCTAACTACCAGTCAGGAACAGCAACCAGAAAACTGTCAACCCGGTACACTCACTATGAAAAGACGTTGCCACAAGACCGCACACATTGCATGACAGCACTACTACGGCGACCAGAGAAAAGAAAAAGATCTGGGAACACCTTCCTAAACAGGAAAAAGTGATGAGTCTCTACTCCTGTTCAAGAGAAGGGGAAAGAGTATTGAGCGGTAGACGGAAAAGCCTATCTGCTCCTATTACGCATACACACACACACACACACACACAAAAATAAAGAAAAAGACAAGCAAACAGTATACAAGAAGTCCATGAACAACGTGCATGGCACTCAGAGTTGAAACTGAAATATACAATTCTTGTTTGAGGCGACCACTCCACGTCTGTGAGCCAGGAATAAAGATAACGTCCAATACTTGCATGAGTCAGAAGAGAAAAAAGATAAAATTCGAAGAACTAATATTCAAACTAAGTTTTCAAAAAGGTGGAATACTAAATATGATTTAATTAAAAAAAAAAAAGAAGAAAAAATCCGAAAAAAAAAGATTTAGTAATATCAAAAAAGGAATAGGTAACTAAAATTAGTAGTAAAATTCAAAGAGATACATACAAATAAGACAAGGGACGACATACTTTTCCAACGAAAGTTAAGCAAGTATTTCAATGCCCAAACCTTTCTCCCTTTATTTGTATAATAATTTTTCGTACTCCCAAAAGATTTTGAGCTTCCAAGAAATATTGATGACTTTGTCTTTATATTTGAAGTATAAAAATACACGATAAAATTGGAGACAAAACATAATTTTACTTCAAATATATATATATATATATATATATATATATATATATATAATTATTTAAAAATATGATTCCAACACGCTACATAAGAGTTCTCATGTTTCAAAACAAGAGCCGAAAACTTCAATATAATTATTTGAATTAAATTGAATTAAAGTAAGCTCTGTTCCATCTTCAAGCGAAATTTTTATATATGAACTCTTATGTAGCGTGTTGGAATCATATTTTTAAATACTACTTTTGTATCGAGCACTATTTTTTAAAAATAACAAAAATACTAAGGAACTTTGGATTATTTACCTAACCAGTTCTTTCCTATTTTCTATATATTTTCATCTATATATATATATATATATATATATATATATATATATATATATATATATATATATATATAGCGAGTAAATCTGTGAATATTTGTTTTTCCAAGACAATTCACCTGCTCATAGGGCTGACAAAAATATAGATATTTTGAGTAATATTGGGTTTTTATGCATAGAAATTCCACTCTACTCATCAGATATTGGTCCATCTTACTATTTACTTTTTTCAAACTTTAAAACGGGCAAAACGTTTAATGAGTTAATAGTAGTAGCAGAGTAGTATTTCAATGACCAAACATCAGAAATTGTTTTGAAAGATGAAAACCTCTAGAAACTATATATCAAGCCTGTTGAAATTCGAAGTGAATACGTGGAAAAGGATATATTTTCACGTCACTTGGCAATTTATCTTCGTGGTCGACCCGTGAACCTTTCAGAACTGCTCATGCTTCAATGCGCCCTTCGTAAATTTTGTCAGGTTTTAATTATTTCCAGTCTAGTGTTTAGCAGATATGAAAAATGAGCGGATTAAATCATTTAATTTAACTGATACATTTGGCCGCCAAAAATGAGCATTCACTATAGAATATCAGTTAAGTTGTAAAAGTAATAGGAGTCAGCTCATCTAGAAAAATAAAGACCCTAACTACACTGTTTGAAAATTGGTATTCAAAATCCACGATTTTAGGAGGGCTCAAACGCTGGTGTTAATGCAAATAAAAAACAATATCTATGCATGTATGGGTGCATGCACCGAAAAAATCCTCTATAAATTTATATCTGAAGACTTCGTCATTGTTAGCTTTACTCCATCTTATTATTGTTGTTTTTATCACTTATATTATGGGTCGATATTGTAAAAAGAAAAAACGTCGTAGATTAGTATATGATCTCTTTTGTGATTAGGCGTAATAGAAAAATACAAAATTTCTCTCATTTTATTCATTCAGGCGAGAGACTAAGGAACAAAGTGTCCGTATAAAGTCACAAATTTCATATCGTCTGTCTCAAACAAAAAACCCGGTTTTAACATTTGAAATTAACCGACAACCTCCAGTAATGTGGCTGCAACGCTACATTCTACGCACCTTAATGCGCCGAAACATTTCCGACTGTCTCTGCTTTTCAAGGCAGGGACAGTTGGAAACGTTTGTACATTTTCTGATTGAACTGTCTAATGTGGGTTTATAGTTGACCTGTAATCGTGACACGTACTTATGTTATATGCCTTCATTCAAACACATCATGTGTCACTGACGTGTACTTTGAACGCATTTTTATAACTCTTGTCTTTGTCATGCTACAGTCCTGTATATATTAGACACAATGACTGCTGAAACAAAAAGCTGGAAACAGAAATGACATAAATTCGCATCCCACATCTCGGAAGGTCGTTTTTCGTGGACAGAACCTTAATCACAGATGATTAAACGGAAGAAGAATTGGTATTCATTCTGCTACTCCCTACTCTACGATTTTCTGTTCCATCTCCGTATTTGCTACCTAGTTAATGTTATTCTTAACTCGTATCAGCAACTTTTCACTGTTATTACTGTATTACTAACACAATTTTATCATGTTTTTTAATTACAAAATGACAACAGATTAGTGAGTGATCCGCTTAGTCGCTTCTTCCAGAACTAGTGCATAAGACAACGAAACAGATGTAAATTCAAGTCTCTTTTTATTTCCGATATCCTGCTGCCTGCTCCATTCAATGTTGAGCTGTAATATACTTCGACGTGAAAAAAGTACGTTTCATTATACAACAAACCAGTAATACTAGTTTTTCATTAAACTAAGATAAACGTATATTACAAAATATTTATACATTCTTTTTTATTGATATATAACCTAACAGCACTAGCTGTAGCGAACTTACACTCGATACTTTATGTTCATGTACATGTTTTGCAAGCCAAAATATTTAACGTACAGTATTGACAATTAGCATATTCAAGCACCAATAAAATCTACAATATAGACATGGTAAAAATATCAATGATGCATTCATCATGGAAGGAGAAACTCTCATGACTTATCAAACTGTAAAAAATAAACGACCAATCCGAAAGTATGCAAAGGTACTCAGATAGCAAAACATAGGCGCATGCGTAATGATCGATCAGCCTCTACCTAGGATTCAATCGTCCCTACCGCTGCCTTTCGATTACTTGCCGGATGGACGTAGATTAGAGAATCTAAATTTGGTCCAACGAACGAAAATTTTCGATTTCTGCTGGCACCGATAACTCCTTCTAAAATAGGTGCTGGTAATGGACGAGTGATTCCTGCGCTGAAATTGGGAAATCATCAAAGCTGATCCATTATTTATGTCCGTTGGCGCCATTACTGCCGCATTGTGTCTGGAAAGAGAAGGGATCATCAGTCCAACACACTAAGGATTAGGGTGAAAGACAATATAAAAAGTGCGGAACTGTGAGGGAGTGAGCCAACACTTATTTTAATTGTAGTAGAAATTATCGCTGTTATAGCTTGGTGGGGGATACTTACCGTAAAGCCCTATTAATGTTCACCATGAGATAAACTTTAACTAAGAAAAGACAACAGAGAATAAATATGCATTTTTTGTTTCCTGCATATACCCATTACTTTTAACGCCGTTCATCGCACTGTTCGAAATGGTATCTAAGAATCAGAGATAAATAAATTTATATCCTTTTATTTTTACATGAACATCAACTTTGAAGTCCTGCAAGTATTAAAATTCTAATTATTAGGGAAATATTTTTGTTGAGGAAAATTTCGAGAATTTTGAGAAGAATCCTTGTCATTCTAGGTATTGTTTGAAATACTGACTCCATTGTTGTTGCTGCAATAATGCAGCGGTGAAAATGATAACCAAAATATGCGATCTATAATCGGAATAATACTTAGAAAAGAAAAGCATTTTTCAGTTTGCATAAACATAATGACTGTATATGGATGTGAAACGTGGAAACTGTTGGCAGAAGCAGAGAAGGATCCAAGCGTTTGAGAACAAATGCATAAGAAAACTCCTTGGCATCTTCTATTGCGAACATAAAACCAGTTTTATCATGTTTGTTTTTATTACAAAATGACAACAGATTAGTGAGTGATCCGCTTAGTCGTTTCTTCCACAACTAGTGCATAATTAAATGCCATTTAGTTCAAAGCACAATCAAGAAGGTTCAAAAAGTGCTTATTTTGCTTACTCCTCATTATCAAAGACACTACAGAAGGAATTTCATCTTTCCAACCAATTTTGTTCTTTAAATCAGAACTGAACGGAAAGGTGGCGGCTCTCTCCAGTGAAATTTGTCGAAAGTGGGTGTCTATTGCGCGTTTGTGTCTTATGAAAGGTGCTGATTTCGAGTGACATTTGGATTTCAGCAAGACATGAAGATTTTGTTTCTCTGAAATATCATCCTAGCCCTTGTTAGTTTTTTTATCAATTTTAGTTGCCTTTTAATTTTAAACATACTAGGAAGTATATACTCACCGACCGGTCCATTTATTTGGAACTCTTTTAAATGTTTGATGCTTATTTAATCCTGCAATATTATTTTCGGCTAGTTAACACCTCTTTTTGCCATATTTAGATTATCTGGTCCTAATACCAACAACTGTTTTTCTTCTTTTCTGGGCGTAATTTTTAAATTGTAGTGGAGAATTTTAATTTTATATGTAAATAATTATTTATTGCTCCCACATTAAAATTATACGCGTGAGACAAGTCAGGACATGAACAATTGCCTGGTGTATAAATGAGTAATGTAATTGCAAAGCTTTGGTCAAATTAAAATTAATAGAATGAATCATGGCCATTTTTAGTCCATGTATAAGAAATTTAACTGCTTGAGCGTGTATCGTCTGCTTTTCTGCGATAAAACAGTCGCTGTGTCCGGCTCTTACTTAAACTTTTGAATTTCAAAAATATTTTTGCTACTTTTTGATTTGTGGGAAAATTGCTGCGTTTGTTTTTCATTCGGAATCAATCAAAAGGTTTCCCTCTAAATTCCGAGAAGTGAAATCTGGAGCCTATCTGGGAAAATAAAAGGAAAACCAGGAATTTAATTTTTCGAGTCAACGAACAGCTGTTGCATGAATCTAGGTAGGCCCGGACAAAAAAAAACAACACAGAAGAAAATTGACGACCACCAAACGAGAATTAAAAGGAATTAAAAGGAATTAAAAGTCGCTCCAACACCAAGAAAAATTCTTCGGATGGTGTGATTGTCCATTGCTGCTACCACAGACTTTGCTTAAAAAATTGTACATATTCTTTGAAAACTATTCAGAGAAGTACTTTTCCTTGTTCTTCATTTATTTTTAGGGTGTTTACAGAAGCAGAAGGAAATAACCAAAGCTAAGGTCGCAATCTGTCCCTGATTCACTAGCGGAAGTTGAGGACGCAAATCTCAAATCAAGGAACCATACCACTCTCTTTTCACACCTTCCCAACCATCCACTTCTACCCCACTGTCAACTTCTACACTGCCCGCCCGCCCGTCCAGAAAAAAGAAGGGAAAATATTTTACCCTTGTGAAAGACATTTGTAAAGTCGACAGAAGGGAAGCAGAGAAGGACCTTTCAACGCAAAAAAGCCCTCTTTTCAAAGTCGCCTTTGTCGACGGAAAGTTGGCAGAGGATCCCCGGAACTTCCCTAGGGCCCCGGAAGTGATTACGTGCATTAGGGATACTGGGAAACATTTGAAAGTTTGGTCCCACTTCTATGTGGCAAAAGATGCCTTTCCCGAACTACACATGGCCAAGACGGCTAGAGCAGAAAGAAACTTTTAAGATTTTGTGCAGGGAGGATCCCGGTGCGTCTCCACCCATCTCTATACAGGTCTTACCTGGCTGCTGTCTTGCAGGATGCCGGATTTGAACCCAACTTCTTCAGGTGGATTAGCTTCCTCTATCGCTCACCCAGTGCTGTGTTACAGGTGAACGGGAAGCTGCCGTGCGCCTTTGTGCTGTGGCGGTCGGTTCGTCAGCGTTGTCCACTGACGCCCATACTTTGACGTTGGAGCCTCTCTTTCGCAGCATTGAGATGGTAATGAAAGCGTTTGAACAGTACGAAATGGTAATAGGGGCTAAGTCTTCCGTCTTCCGGTTAGGTACCTGGAAGGGAATCGATCTTCCAAGGCTCTTTGGTTAGGCGGACGATCCTGTCCGCATTTTCGCAGTGTTTTGGATCCGATCTCCAGCTGGAGAAAAACTGGTCAGAAGTACAGGCAAAGGTTGGCGTAGCGGTCAAGACTTGGCGCCGAAGGAAGTTGTCCGTGAAGTTTCCCACTTACGTCCTTCCTCTTGCACTTTAATGTTTGTCTTTACTTTCTCTCTGTAAGGAATGTAAGAAGGCGATCGAGCGCTTGCTCTCCTCCCTCTTGTAGGAAGGGACGCAAGCATCACGTCGACAGAGAAGTCTGTGTCCCACTGTGTCATGGGGGGCTGGGGATGCCGCACTTGGCGAGTCACAAGCTCTCCTCGAGGCTGGCTTTCCTACGCCGCGCATTGACAAGAGACTCGATTTGGGCGGGGATTGTGAGGGCTGTGTTCCCTTTCCTATTACTCGCCGCCATATGGCGGACTGGGCGCCTTCGTAAACCCCGCAATCAATCGTTTCCTTCTCGAGTGTCGATCGGTCTTGAGGGTCATTCCTGTAACCGTTCTCGGCCTAGGAGAAACTTCTATCTTGAACTAGTGGATGGGGTCTCGAAGGATCCACTACATGACCGACTCAGCTTGTCGGCGGATGAGTTTCGCTTTTTGGTCTTGGGCACCAGCGGTGGATTTCTCTTACCTGGAATACAGAATAGGCTGTCTCTCAGTGACAAGGCCTTCATACGTGGCTTGAAGGATTTGCCAAACAGTGAACGATGTAACCTTAGCTTAGAGGAAACGGCTTCGCACGCCTTCTACCACTGTCCTATAGAACCATGTCGGCGAGTTGACGGCTCGTATCTCTCCCAAAAAGTTCGTGCTTATTGATCGCGCATACGCGTGTGATAATGTGTCACCCACGTATTTTGTGGTGAAGCGGATGGCCACAGCCTGAATGGTGACTTCAGCGAAAGCTAGGTGACTGAGGTGAGCCTGCTTCGCGTGAACGCGGATAGACTTGATTTTTCCTTTTTAGGTCCGCCTAAAGTCGCATCGGGTGGTTTCCTGTGGAACCCACCTCTGTTTGGATAGACCCTTTTTTGTGTACTTAGTTAATGTTCCCGGCTTCTACTTTGGTGATGAACCAAATCAAGATTCTCAACCTCCCCAGTTTGTTTTGTCCTCCTCCTTTTCATCTTGACTGGATCAGCTTTCTTCTATCCCCCGTGGCTGTATTTATTTTAACTTTTTCCCTCTCCCTAAGTGAGAGAGCCACTTGATTTTGTCTAAAGGCGGCCTCTCTTAAATTTTTGAAGGTTTGTGGGGTCCAACTAACATCAGCTTTTTATTGTTTTTGTTATTTTAGTTTGTTTTGGGGTTCATCCACTCCCCGCTTATTGTATATCATTTAGAGATTTTTATGTATAGGATTTTATGATCATGAATTTTTTAAGTCATGGGGTGTTTTTGTAGGTCCTCTGAGAGTATGCGGAATTATAGTATATGGAGGATTGAGTGATGATGGATGGGTTCTTGTGGTGGATGCACAAATTTTAACCAGTGAATGGGACGTGAATCAGACTAGCTAGGCATAAGATAGTAAGTGACGACCAGCCTCAACGCGTTCCCCTTTTTAATGCATTTTTATACAATAAATCTGGAGCGCTTTGAACGTGCAGACGTGCGAAAGCCAGACAAACAAACACAATAATTTCACTTAAATAAATGGTGCAGATCTTTTGCTATCGCCACAGAAGGACTGTGGCGATAGCAAAAGATACGCTGGTCTTCCTGTGTGTCTTAAAACGCTTGCATTCACAACAGATTGTGTTGGCTTTCTGATCCTGGTTTCTATGACAATAGGGGCATCTTCCCCTTTTGCGGCTCTGTTGCTTCCCTGATGTTGATGGTGTGCTTTTGGCTGCAGTGTTGCTCGCAACAAATACTCCCGCAGATTTAATGGCTCTGACAACTGGAAGATGGAGACCACTTGGATAGCTTGCCCTGTGCAGAATATTGGGCTTTGTCAGTTCTTTGCCTAACTCCAATAGCAATCGATATCTTTGATTTTTCAGGCGGCATTTCCATTCTTTGTTTTTCGATATCCAAATTATGAAAGTATTTAGGGTTCCAATATCTAGCATGTTCAGGAAAACTCTGAGACCGTGTTGAGGTATGTCTTCACATGAATATTCTCTTACCAATTTGCTCGCATTGTCCACTTCGCTTTTGGTGCAGTTGTATTCAAGTATCATGTTGGGTTTCTTATGACTTTCATTGTATACTGAATTATCAAGAAATTGAATGGAAAGTACGCGAACTGTTTTGTTTTTCTTTGAAACGCAGCTGACCACTGCTACACCTTCTTTGATACTTGGATTTGTCCTTTCGCATATGATTTCAGCTTTATCTTAGTAAGCTTCAAAGTATGGTCTTTCTTAATTAGGTTTCATGTTTGCAACACCATGACCGAAACTGAGGTTCCTATAACTATTCTCATGTATACAGTCACAATATTTATTTTTACGTCCAAGTAATAAGGATTAATTTTCCATACTGTACTAATTTTATGTACAATAAAATTAATGACCATCCACTTCTGAAATATAAAACAGAATTTACAGTCTACAGAGGAAATTATTGGCCAGAAAAGACACAAGAACATTTTAAGAAAACTTTAATATTATTATGGGCATAGAATCGGCGTCAAAAAATTTACTGGACATCCAAGGCAAAAAGAAACTGTGGTCAACATATGTCAATTACAAACAACCTTTAAAGCCTAAACACCATGTATCAAAACAGGAGTATAATGATGAATGTAATAGATGTGTCGGGTCCCATAGTCCAAGTGACTATGCATTTGTCAGTAATTACTACGATAAGTTTTCTCTTTTAACATGTCTAGAAAGACACCGAAATGACAGTCTCAGTTCCGATATGAATTCCCCGTATGGCGATTCCTCAAATAAAATTTTGACCTCTATACAATAACTTTCAGATTATAATAAGATTTAAGGAGACTCACCAATTCTTCGTAAGTCTTTTCTCTCAGCTTATTTGGGGCTAACAGGCTCAATAGGCACACTTTGCTACCGTACACACTGAGGATAATTCGTTTCCGTAACCCCGTTTAGTCATTTGATATCTTGTTCAACTCGAAAAAGGATGTAGTCATACATAGTACTGTTCCCAAGACTCACGTTACGATAAAAGGCTTCCAAACAACCGTACAATACCATTTTCTATTACATTGTCGCCAAAATTGTAATAGACTAAGTTAAACACGGATCTTAGGGCAACAACTCTATTTTTTACCCTAAAAATAGAGTTGTTGCCCTAAGATCCGTGTTTACAAGAGTTTGTTTTACTCGCCGAACACATGGCTTTCCAACTACTTGCCAGCCAATAAATATTTCTTGGACAGCTATCAAAATAAGGACAGAAGAGTCAAAAACGCTTTGACAGTATTTTCTCAGAGATTCTCACTTTAAGATGGGTTTCTTGAATGCAACATTCCCCGATTAGAGGTGAATATGTCATTTTCATGCGAGACTCCGACTTCGGCTACCGATATTTGTCACAACCGTAGTGATCTAATCAAATTAGGGTTGATACTCTGAATTAAGCTGGAGTCTTAACCAGCTTAATAAGGTCAATTTTTGTTTTAATGGCGTTGTCCTGAGAAGACACCGATTTTCCACGGGAAGTCAGATTCAAAATGTAGGGGGAAACAAAGAGAGATCCTCTCCAAATAGTTGTCAGTTGGGGCGACATGGCGTATCGTATATTTTATATGAGTTGCTTAATACATAAAAAGATAATTTTTCTTTCATATAATATCATTTTCTAATAAAATTTCATGACAGAACTTCAAGAAATCACCCCACTTCTTCCAAGAAGTCGAGGCAGTTTACAGATACAGCCCTGTCAACGGTACACTGACTGCACCTCTGCGGTGGGGGGTCAAATCCCCACCAAATGAGGCTACCTATTTGCCGTAGGTGGTGACCAGTAATGCCTGAGGACGGAAACATGGTGGCTGAGTAGTCCATGACTCATCTCAATAAGTCGTCATGTGACAGTCAACACTCCTCTTTGGTCCTTATTTGGGCTAAACGGGCAGCTTAAGTGGCTCAATACGATCTGGTCATGTCAAGCCCTAACACTTATATAATCAAAACCCAACAATGCCTCACAAACTGATCACATGATGATCTAAAAATCAATCCTTTATTATTTTAAAAGTACTAGAAGGTGGTGGCTGAGGGTCAATCGAGTTCAAAAGAGAAAGAAACTTTAATCATTTTTGGGGTGGGCGGAGTGAGCTGAAAATTACCAATGGTTCAAAGTCCTTTCACATCGCGAGTATAATAGTTGATGTATCCCTGTCACAAACAAGGTGAATGGGTTTAACCCACTTATTAAACAGACATTGGACTCTGTGGTAAGTGGTGGAGAACAGGATCAATGAAAAAATATCACATGGTCAACTCAAACAAAAACCCAAACAGAATCTATGATTCTGAAATAGAAGCCGAAAGTGAATTCCCTAGATTCGTAATAATTGAACCTCAAGAAGAAACCCCACTGGCCAATCGGTCTCTATTCTTAATAGAAAAAAAATTACCATTAGGATTTTCTCTAAATCCTCGAACAGTGATAAAAAGAAGTGATAATCTACTTGTAAACAGGAACAATAAGAAACATACTTTGAATCTTTCCCAATTTAAAATGTAAAGATTACCCACACGAAAGACTAGGCATTTCGAAGGGAGTCATTATAAATAAACAGTGGTCTTTGGCTACACCAGAGAAAATAAACGCAGTTCTTATGGAAGCACGGAGTCATCAGCTATAGAAGGATAAGCATAAAAAATTCAAACACCCACACATTTGAACTTTAATGAAACCTCAATCCCAAAAGAAATAAAAATCGAATTCACATTGAGGGTTGAATAATACATCCCTAATCCCTTGAAGTGTTTCTAGTATCAGAATTCTGGGCCGTAAAAGGAGCGCTATAAAGGACACTTGGCATGGGCGAAATGTGATCAAAACCCCCAAATCATATGAAAGAAGAGTGTATTCATGATATTAAATTCTAATTGTCACGAGAAACATTCAACCTTCCTATACATATAAAAGAGACGAAAAAATCATGGAGGTTAAGTCTAGAAGATATATATCTTTCAGAGAAGCAAGGAAAATAGTGGATTCATATATGAAAGACTATACGTATGTCCAGAAGACGAATCCAATTAGCAGCAACAATAACAAAACAGACAAATAAGTCTGGTGCTGGTGCTGCAAGAATTTCAAAAAGGAACATGTACGACTTAAAGCTGCCAAACAGAAATACTAGACAAATGAGAAGATCCCGTTTTAAATCCACATACTACAGCACAAATAGCACCTATACAAAACTTGAAATCTCTACCTAAAGCAAACCACAAAAATTAAACAAAGAAAGATCACCAATCCGTCTACCAAATCTCTAAATATATATATCCGAAGATATCCTGAAGGTCTCCACAAACACAAGACCAACCAAACAAAAAACACCCCTCTCGCAAAAAATAAATTCAAGGCCCTAAAGAAAATGGATTATACGCCAACAAAAAAAAATCTCCCCTCCACAATCAAAACGCTAAAAACAGTATAAAACTCAAATAAAAATACAAACATGGTTTATAGAATAATCCAATTAAACTGTCGTGGACTAAAGCCAAATTACAATGAATTACTCATGCTAATAACAGCATTAGATTCTGCTGTTATGTCCCCAAGTAACATTTATAAAAATACATTAATATTAGAAATTATCAACAATACAATCCCATTCACAACTCGAGACGCAAGACCTCTGGAAGAGTAAATGTCCTAATAAAAAAGGATATAGCCCAGAGCAAAATTGACCTACATACAGAATTACAGGCAGTTGACGTCAAGCTGGAAGATTTGACAAAGCTATTACCCAAACCCTTCATTCTCCCAAGAGATTTTAATAGTCAAGTACTGGAGATACAAGACACAAACAAAAAAGGAGAAATTACAAAAAAAAAAAAAAAAAACATGATGGATAATTACCTATGCCCACTCAACCAAAAAAACACCAACAGACATCAATCCAGTAAGTAAAAGCCTGTCAGCAATTGATCTAGCCGTGTGTGATCCAGCAAATTGCCTAGATTTTAACTGGAGTTTGTACGATGATACATGACGTAGCGACCATTTCCCCATCAACTAGAGGAACAATGAGGTAATCGACGAGCACCCACTTAAGTGGTGACAAATCCGACTGGGAATTTTTTTTTTAAATATCTAAAGACAATGTAACTCAAAATAACACAGAAATAGCAGAAAAATTTTCATGGAAACCGTAATAATCATAGCAAAGATCCGTAAAGGACTGTTGGCAAATATATGTCGGCAAACTAAATCCTTTTATAAAACCAAAAACAGTTTGGGAAACTATTAGAAAAATTGCTGGCAAACACGAGTAAAACATCTTTCAATAAATAATAGCACAATAACGGACAAAATGACTATAACTAATATATGTTTCATTCTAAGAAACATTCTTTAAAATATTGTAAAAAAAAAACCTAACTATAAAACAAAATGTAGAAAAAATACAAATTAAACTTCAAAACAAAGAACCTGGGAGATTACAACAAACCATTCTCTTGGACAGAAATGAAATTCTTAAAAGATCTCCCAAAAGAGTAATTAAATTTTTTATTAAATATATACAATGACATCTGGACAAAGAAGTTCCTGGAAAAATAGCAACAAACAACTGTTCTACCGATTCTAAAACTGGAAAAAGACAATTCAAACCCTGGAAATTATAGTCCGATTTCTCTAACAAGTTGTTTATATAAAACCTTTGAGAGAATGGGGAATAATCTGTTCGTTGGAATCCAACAACCTAATGACAGACTTACAATGTGTAGAGTGGTTCACCTGATTCGGGTGGAAAGCTTTATAAGTGAAGCCTTTATAAGAAAAGAACATGTAGTTACAGTATTCTTTGACTTGGAAAAAGCTTATGAAAATATCTGGAAATACGCGAGATCTATATGATATTGGACTGAAAGTTAGAGTACTAGAATTCATTAATAACTTTCTTTCAAATAGAACTTTTCAAGTTCACACATTGGTCTATTCTGTCCGATTAAAAAAGAAAAGAATTAGAGCCACAAGAGACCATATTGTCAGTCAATCTGTTCAGTATTGAAATAAATGAAATTGTGAAAACAATTCACTTAAGGTATAAATGGATCTTTGTCCGTAGATGATTTTATTGTAAGTTACCGATCCAAAAACATGCTATAACATAGAAAGGAAACTGCAGAAAAGCATATATAATGTCAAAAGGTGGGCAGCAAATAACGGTTTTAGATTTTTTTTAAATGTGTTTTTCTAATAAAAAGAAACTGCATAATACTCCATTGAAGGAACAGAAATCCCGATGGTAGACCAGTACAAGTTCCTATTGACAAAAAAATTTAATGTTCCTACTGCACCGAAAATATCTGAGAACAAAATGCAATAAAATATTACATCTCTTGAGAGTGGTGGCCCACAAATATTGGGGCGGAGACCAACAAACGCTGCTCAAATTATACAGAACATTAATTCTATCCAATCTGGAAAATGGAAACATTATATACCAATCAGCAAGGAAATCATATCCCAAAATACTTAAGCCAACCAACCTCAAAGGTTTTAGATTGGCGATTGACGCATTTAGAACATCTGTAGAAAGATGGTATGTGGAGGCAAACGAACTTCCACCAAATCTTAGACGGGACAAATTAGCCCTACCATATATAAAACTAAAAACATACCTCTAAATTTGTGATACAATATCACATTCGATCCTAAATGCAGAAATCTATTCCAACAAATAGAAAAATCTATGAAAACATTTGGATGAAATCCATCATTCAAGAAACATAAATACCTCTATCTAGAATCCATAATACAATCATATCAAATATACCACCTTGGACCATAAGAATACCAGAAATACATCTAAAACTCATCAAGCTTCATAAAACAAGTACACATCTGCTTATATTCCATGAGGAATTACAGGAAACAAAAATTATTATCCTAGACATTCATACATTTTCACTGATGGATCAAAATATAAAATTAAACAGTAGTTTATAAGAAGAAAATAAAAAAGTATCTGGAAAAAGAAACTTCAATTTCAATGCAGAGATTTGTGAAATAGAAACCTAGCACTCGACTTTATCTCTAGAAACAAAAATAAAAAATATATACAGAGGGCTATAAGTTTTTAGCCACCCTTGATTACAGTAATTTTGGCTTGTGTAATAACATCTCTTCTTTTTTTCAGATAATGCCGTGTTAGTATCAAGCTACTCTCATCTGTGAACGATAGCTAACTTATATTTTGCAATGAAAGTTCGTGAAAGTAAAGAAATTTGTGAATTTCAACGAGGGCAAATAATAAGATGGCATCAGTGTGGCAAGTCAAATAGAGAAATTGCTAGGGTTTTCCATGCTAATCATCAAACAGTTGTCAAGAAATTTAATGAAGAAGGCCATTGTTGTGCGAAACAATAGCCTTCAGCCATCGTGTCTGAGCGAACGAAAAGGGCACTGAATAGGGAAATCATGAGAAACCGCAGTCAGAGCGTCAAAGATGTTGCCAACAGCATGGAAATGTCGCCATATGCAGTGAGCAAGATTCTGAAAGACCTAGGCTATCAAAGAAGAGTTGCAAGAAAGAAGCCCTTTATTTCAGAAGTTAACAGGAATAGGCGTATAGACTGGGCGAAAGAATTCGAGAGCAAAGATTACGAATTTTGGAAGTCTATAATTTGATCAGAAGTAAGTAAATACTTCCAATAATTTAATTCGAGATAGGTTTGTTTGGAGAAATCAGAATGAAACTTGGAACACTGAATGTCTGCAGGCGGCCATGAAACATGGAGGGATTGGAGTAATGGTGTGGGGCGCTCTACGGTTTAGGGAGAAATCTGAGCTGATTCTTGTTGACGAGCGGTTGAATGAACCAAAATATTGTCAAATATTAAAGAAACGACTACTCTGACTATTTGAAACCAATCAGATTGACAAGAATGTCTACCTTTTTCAAGAAGACTGAGTGCCATGTCATACAAGCACAGTAGCAAAGGCCTGGAAGGAATCGCAAGGAATCAAGTCACTGCTATGGGTAGCCCAATGTCCTGACATTAATCCAATAGAGAACGTTTGGGAAAACCTTGATCGAAAACTTCGAAAGCGTGCAACCAAAAAAAGAAACATTGCTAAAGGAGTGGCAAAATATGGATCAGACGATTGTTGATAATTTGATCAAATCCATGAAAAATCGAATACAAGCACTGAAACTAGCAAATGGAAGACCTACTCCATACTAGTTCCAAATACTGCTTATTTATGTTGAGTTGGGATTACGTAATTAAATTTTGAAATTGGATGTAGTTTATTTCTCCTGGCTAAAACTTTTCTTAGGCCACTGTAATATTCTCTGACTCCCTATAACAGCAATAGATAAAAAAAAACTTGGCAATCCATTACTGGTGATATTGCTTTAACGGCTGGTTTCATTATCCAACAGTAAAGAAATAGTGCTATGCCGCATAGGAATTAGAGAAAATGACCAAGCAGATTCAGCTGCAAAGTTTTCCCAAAAATAAAACTTTGAGAGTCCCTTATACGTACCTGAAAAAATTAAATAAATAATTTAATTCAGCTAGAATGGTAGAAGTGCTGGACCAACAACGCAAATAAACAGGCTTCGCACATCCAAACCAGTCCTAGATGAATGGAAGCAGGTGTCTAGAAAAAAAATGTTGAGGTAACGTTTGCTCGTCTGCGTATAGGGTATACATGCCTCTCCTATTTCTACTTGAATGAAGATCAACCAACATGTGCAACATGCCAAATCGCACTCACGATAAAACACATTTTAACTGAATGTACTCACTTAGCACCTGTAAAACAAATACTTGAGGAAACCGTCAACATAATGTCTTACCTTAAAGAAATAGGTTTATGTACAAGCTACATATCGATAGAACATAATTTTGTACATAATTTATAATTTACAAAATATATATTTGAAGGAATACAATTTCTTTTAAAATATATTTAGTTGAATCCATAAAATACTGTACAAAATATTTAGATTTCGGCATTAAATAATCCATAGAGATTGATATACTGCTTAACAAAACCAACCAAACCAAATTCACATATCTAATAGAAAGAAGTAAACTTGTAGATGCAGCTCAAACAAATCCTAAAAATAAAATAAACATGGATCACACCAACAAAATCATAATTTAACCATTTTATACGTCATAATATAAACCATTTTATATGTTGCATATATGGTTGATGTAAGTTGTATGATGCCCTATATATAGGACATCATACAACTCGCATGAATAGAAAATTTTAATTTCTAAAGGAGGACATTTTGACATTTCATCAGCCTTTCAAAGTATTAATTTGAATTCAGCATACATAAATTGTACTTAAACACTTATTTGTGTAGTTTATAACTGGAACATTTTAATTTTAAGGTTTATGCCTATTTGTATAAATATAAATACATGTATACATGTATATCTCAAAAATTAGGAGTGAGTAGTAAATGCATATCTAATATTAAGTTAGAACACCTATTTTTATGGTTGCCTCAATTTTTTGTAAACTAGTGTTATTATTCAATAAAAGCTTACAAGCGAAACCCTGGGAGTTTATTTTTCAATACTTCTTACAATGATATTTCCGAGGGAGTGCTTAAAACTTTCCAGAACCAACGATTTCCCAAAATTTAACCAAATGTCCAAATACAACAACAACAAAAAATTAGAACACTTTCGTAAATACGGTTACCAATATAACACTTATATCTATCCCATTACCAGTAGACGTAATAAAAATGGTAGGATGCAAATAAGCACATATATACTTTTAAGATTCATACCATAATAAAAAGATGACAGCAATTTTATAGAACTACATGTTTGCAGCCCTTCTCCGCCCCCAAAATATCTATTTGGTCATCCACTCGAGTTTTGGGAAGTGGGTCGTGCTAAAAACCTGTCAGCACTTTCCAACTGTGCATTCATATATAAATGAAAGCACATACAAGGTATCAAATTCTTCTATATCCAGTAATGTACTGTCTCGGCGCTTGAAGTCAAAATGCCAGTCCACCTGCGTCGGTGAACACAATAAAATGTTATTAGTACAAACAAAAACGGATCAAGTTTTTGTGGACGGAGTCTAGTATATCAGCTCAGTAAACCATCAGCTGGAGTTGCTTTCAAATGAGTCGATTGTATCAAGAAGAAAGAGTTGGATTCAACTAACCAGTGTGAATTAGCACTGAACCATGAAAGGTACTATGTGGTTACATTACACCTGATGTCTACAGGAGGGAAGGATATGAATAGGCTTGTTTTGAAGTATATGAAATTCAAAAACAATTTAATCATCAGATCCACACACACACATATTGTCTTTCTTCATTCACTCCAAAGATATACAATAAGAAAGGTAGTTGAAATAGTATTTTGATAATCAGAGGGTTGGAGTGATAGATGTAGACACGAACACACGCAAAATGTGTTCTCCAACTACATGAAGTACCACCATGAACTGCAAATTCGTTACTATCACACCTGAAGCAAGAAAGAGAATTGCTTTTATAAGTAGATTGAGGTAACGGAATACTGGACAGTGTTGCATTGATATAAAAATGTAAACGGATGAACACGAATACTGAAATATACCCCAAAGCAAATCAATAAAGATAAACACAATAAATTACAATTAGACATCAATAGGTTGCATATGAAAGTTTTTCTAACTGATTAAGAGATAAATAAAATTCTGTTATTTAATTAAACTTTTATGGCCTCTTTCAATTTACATCATCAGTTACAGTTATTTGAAAAAGTGGGAAAGCTGAGAGATTGAAAAGTAAGAGAATCTCTGCTCCAGTCAATACACATCAAACGAAATTTTACTCTGGCTCGATGTTTTGTACAAGAAATTAGAATTAGATAAATGCGCCAGAGGAATGGCATAAAATGACATCTGGAAAAATAGTGACAAACAACTGTCCTACCGATTCTAAAACTGGAAAAAGACAATTCAAACCCTGGAAATATAGACCTTTATTCAGAAGATTTGATTTAAAAAGAAAAACAAAACCCATTAAGTTGATAACGAAAATATCTGTATATCATTGTGTGATCATGGATAAAGAAATCAGAGATAAAATGATAGATTTGAATTTATGATTTGAGAGGTGTAAAGCGATATATATATATATATATATATATATATATATATATATATATATATATATATATATATAATTATTTATTTAAAAATATGATTCCATCGCAACATAAAGAACTTTGGATTATTTACCTAACGAGTTCTTTCCTATTTTCTATATATTTTCAATCACACACACACACACACAAACATATATATATATATATATATATATATATATATATATATATATATATATATATCCATTTAAAGTAATATAACAGTTAATTGTTTTTACTTTCTGTTTAATTCTTGTTTACATCTCATATATGAAGTAGAATTATGTATATGTTATGTATATGAATGTGTGCTGAAAAATGCTCGGTTTGAGTCACGTCCCAAAATCTAATCAAATCTTATTCGTACAACTAACTTTTCAGTACCTCTCTCGTATATATACAGAAATAATTCACGAGTCCCTATATAGTTGCATTTGTAAAGCCCGAGATAGCTGAGAAGGTACATTGAAAACATTGAAATTCACTGAAACTGAGAGAGACACGTATATAAATTGAAGTGCCAAAATATTAAAAACAATTGTACATTGGGTAGTTTTTCATCTTCCATCTTGTAGAAATGGACTCAGCCGAATGACGTATATGTGATAGTTAAAGAGGTAGTGTAACAGTGATAGTAAAGCTGTGGCAGTTACGGAATGCGAAAAGAATTTAACAGAGTTTGTTCTCGGTATGATTATTGTTTTCAGAAAGATGGAATCCTATCTCCAAAGTGACAATGGTATGCAAAGTATATGATAGTTCTGGATAAATATTAACAGTACGTGAAACCTAGAAGTGTCCATAGTTGATGCAGAACGTATCTGCCCGTGATTTACAAGAATAATAACCACCTAAAAAAGAACCTTTCATCAGTTCACGTCCCAATTCAACGTTGATGCCACTCAACCCATCACTCTACTCATTGTACAATGTACAGTGCACTCCATGTTCTCTCGTAGGGTTTGACCAACAAGGGTAATATTATTAACACCAGCATATCGGTAGAAGCGCTTCACATTGGGCAGAGAACATTACCATTGCATATTGGAAATTTGGTGTTGTGCAGTTTGGTCAGATGTTTTCAGCATCTTTGGACTAATTGTTGAATTCACGTGTAGAGGAGACCACAAGAGACTAATGAGCAAGCTTGTTCGTAGATTGTTGAGAAAGCTGGCGGCGACCCAATAATTGTTTAGTATGTGTTCTCTTAGTAGTTGCAAGGATCATTAAGAAAATGACAGGTGTCAAATACATCTGTCTTGGCATTTATATAAGTAAGATAACACAATCTACGCATAATTTCCGAGTGATAAAAAACTGGTTTCAGGAACATTCGATTGAATTTCAGATACTCCATTGGCCATTATGCTCGCTGGATTTAAACACGATGAAGCATGTTAAAAAAAAAGTCATTAAAAGCTCTTCAGCCACACCCAACAAACACACCAGAACATTGTAGACTCCACTCCACATTTTGTAGCCGCAATTATTCAAACAAAGAGAGGAGCTACATGTCACTAAACTTTTGACCCGTTTAATGAAAAACCCTTAGAAGCTCTAATTCTCTGATTAAGAATTTATCTATTTTCACACAAATGAGAAGGAATCACATTTTTAGTATTTAGTTGCTCCAAACACCTGAATCAAGGAAATAATATTCGATACCAACAAAAATCTCATTCTGTTGCTGAAATTGACCTGAATTGCCCGGATTAGAAATATAATAAATTAGCGGAAACAGGATAAATTCAAGCATGGAAAACAACTCACACCTGGCTGTGTTTGCCTTGAATGTTATGTTCAGGTTTTTGATATCAGCTTATTAAAGTGTTCAAGGGAATTTATTTCGATCAGCAACAGTGAAAAACATTAACCACAAAAAATTCTTAGCGACAGTAGTTGGCTAATCATTATGAAATCAATTGTTCAGTTTTTAGTACGATTGAAACTTCTTAATTAACATCCAATATCCTTGAATAAGTTCTCGCTGTTTTCCAACAGATGGCGTTTCCAGAACTGCGTGCGTGTAGTTTCAGATGGTAACGCATCTATAAGGAAGTACTGTAAGCAAGCTTGAAATTCAGTGTATGTCATTTCGCTGAAGTGTAAACAACCTTGTTTTTCATAACGTTAAACATGTCAGATTTCGTGCCAAAGAAAGTGTATTTGCGGAGAATTTTACTGCACTTATTTTGTTCAAAAGAAATCTGCAGCTTAAGCACACATAATTCTTGTTGAGACTTACTGCGACCATGCTCTGTCTAGACGCTTCAAAAGTAATGATTTTGATATTGAAGATAAAGAACGATCTAACGCACCGAAAAGGTATGAAGACGAAGAATCGGAGGCAGTACTTCTTGAAGACTCATGTCAGGCGTAAGCTGAACTTGCAGAATCATTAGGAGTTGATTCCACAACAGTTTCGAAACGTTTGAAAGCATTAGGAACAAGAGAAGTCGAACGGCGTCTTGTCTTCAAAGGCAGAAAAGGAAAGGCTTTTTACACTGTATCGTGACCAGCGATGAAAAGTGAATACAATACGATAACCCTAAGCGTAGAAGATTGTGGGTGAAACCCGGTGATGCATTACCATCAGCGGCAAAGCCGAATATTCATGGTTCGAAGCTTCTGCTCTGAATTTGGTGGGATCAGCCGAGTATAGTTTATTATGAGCTGCTCAAGCCGACCGAAACCATCACGAGAGATCGCTATCGACTACAATTGATCCGTTTGAGCCGAGCATTGGAAAAAAAACAGCCGCTTTACGAGCAGGGACACGACAAAGTGCTTTTGCAGCATGACGACGCTAGGCCACATGTTGCAAAACGGGTGAAAATCTACTTAGAAACGCTTAAATGGGAAGTCCTACACCATCCGCCTTATTCTCCAGACATTTCCCCGTCCGATTATCACTGTGGCCTGTCTGGGTAACACTTTCATTCTTATGAAGATGCCAAAACAAATGGGTCGACTCGTGGTTAGTCTCAAAAGACGTGTCTTTTTTCCGCCGTGGAATTCAAATGCTGGCAGAAAGATGGGCAAAAGTAGTGGCTAGCAATGGACAATAATTTCAGTGACATGTTTCTTACTAATTTTTGTAAATAAAACATTATTTTTCATGAAAAATCAGCGAGAACTTATTCAAGGTCATAATATATATATATATATATATATATATATATATATATAGTGTGTGTGATGTTGTTCGGCTTGTCACTTGTTATGTCAGATGAAAGTTTGTTATCACTTCAAAAAATGCTCGTTGTAGTAAGATTTCGTAAATGCCGGTACTGGTAGTAACAACTTCCAATAATATTCGCACCAATAATACTTGTTCAAGTAGTAATCGCCAAATAGTATAATGATCAGAAGAGAATCGTAATCCGTGTAGTAGTAGAGAGAGTGAACGTATAGTAATTGTGTTACTCACTGGCGATCTAATTTCAAAACACAGTGTCGTCAACGACACTTACTCTTAGAACACCTCCCATTTGCAAGGACTTCCTCTGGGGTCTATATTTTTTTAGCTTTGGTTCGGTGGCTAGAAACTCTGTTGGCCTTGTCATCCTTTTGCTATAAGCACTTGGTTGCACTATTTCTGCTGGCGTATGAACGTTGAATGTGTCGTACAGGATTTACATCGGTACTTCCATTTGGGGACTTTTTAATTCAGTGAAAGGACGTTTTAACTAGTTAACATGTCGCCTGTTCTCCCTCCTGTGTCCTTGTATTATGTACGTCATTCTTCCAATATGTTTCTTAACGGCGCCATCTTGCCAAAATTCCTTTCCGTGCTGATATATCCTGAAAAATACTTTTCTCCAAGTTTGAAATAGGTATTTGTATAGTTACTCTTTGATGTTCTTGTCTTGCAGGTAGCAGCTTATTGAAGACGAACTTGATTTTTCTAGCGAACATCAATTCTGCCGGTGCCGATACGGTATTTGGGTTTGGTGTATTACGGTAAACATTTAAAATCTGTTGAATCATAATCTCATCCGACTCCTCTCCCTCTGATTTCCTTAAAGCCCTCTTAAATGTGACAACAAAACGTTCTGCTAGCCTTGTCAGATCTAGGGTGATACGGGGGAGTAGTAATGTGTTCAATTACTAATGACTTGCAAATGAACTTGAATTCAATGGACGTGAATTGCGTAACATTGTTAGACACGATTGAGTCAGGAACGCCAAATCTCGCAAAAATTTCATTAAATTAATAGTTACTGTCATAGTCGGTCATTTTAGTGCTTTTGGCCATTTCGTGAACCTAACTAACACTACCATTTATTGGCCCAGCAAAGTTAATATGAATTGTAGTCCATGGTCTTGCAGGATCCGGTCTTCTACCGGTCTCATCAATAATCTGCCCCAAATATTTGAGTTTGAATATGAATAACTCACTTTTCTTCACTTATTTTGAAGCCATAATCTTTGATTCTTTCAAAGACTTTTTTTAAATCGTCAGCATGTTTTCGGGTTTTGATTTTTACCAATATGTCGTCCAAATATGCCTGAGCAAAATCCAACCGAGCCAGCAGGGTATCCATTATTTGTTGGAATGTAATTGATGCAACCTTTACACCAAAAGGAAGACGGTTTAATTTATATAACCCTCTATGTGTGCTAATGGTAATTTTGAACAGTCTTCGTCCATAGGTATTTGTAAGTATGCGTCTGAGAGGTCCAACTTTACCTCCATATAGTTTTGCAAAAATTTCTTCTGGACTAGTTAACGGGTAATTATGCTGTTTCAAACTTTCGTTTAGTCCCGTCAAAAAATCAGCACACACTTCTTAACGTAGACTGTCGGAACTACCCATTTGGGATAGTCTATTCTCGATATTACTCCCAATTTCTCCAGCCTGTCAATTTCATTGTTGATTGGATCTACAGCTGCAAATAGTACACTTCTTTTTTGTTTAAACGTAGGCGCCACACTGTCTTTCAACTGAAAATCTTCGTGCATGTAAGAAAAAACTTCTGAGAAAGTCTTTTTCAGTTCGCTTTTTAGTTTTTCATTTGTTGTATTAGCGCTGGCAACAATATTTACGTTATTACAAAACGAGTTTATAGGTACGTCCCACAGATCAAACAATGCTATCCAATCTATATCAAACAGATTAGGTGTATTTTTAAATACAAATAATACCGTTTTTTGGTCTTCTCGACGAACGAAACCATACAACTGAATTTGCCTAAAAGGTTTAATATTTTCCCTGAGACTCCATAAACGATTTTAATAACCCAGGTTTACCCATTTTCCAAGTCTGTTCATTAATAATAGTAATATCCAATCCTGTGTCTAATTGCAACTTAAATTTCACACCATTTATTTGCGCGAAAACATATTTCCTCTTTTGCGAATTGTAATTAATTTGCCTTTTGGGTTTCTTATTATTATTGCATGTATTAATTTTCTCCATTTTTTTTTTTTTTTTTTTTTTTGATCTGCAACTTTTGTGTACTAGTTTCCCACACTCATAGCATTTCTTGTTTCTGATCCTTTTTAAAATGCTTACCACCACAGCCGTGGAAAATATTAGGTATTGAGCGGATTTTATAGTCTTCCTTTATAGAGTTGGACAACGTCTGTAATTTGTTCTCTTAGTTGGTTGGACAATGTGAACCTGTGAATTTTCTTTTCCTTCGATTCCCGCGTTATCAAGTTTTAAATTCACAGTGTGTTAACACTCTTCAGCTATTCTCTGGAGAGTTAATTTTGGATCCATTTTCAGTTTAGACAGTATCCTAGATCTTATCTCTGCGTCCTTGTTCGATGTTAAATCCTTGAGGAATAGCAGGAATTTGAACAGATCAGTTCATTCAATTTAAACTTTTCTCGATTTACGAGTCCTGCGTACGTAACAAAATCTTCGTCGGATTTCACTAAATTGAGACATTGCCAACGTATATTAAACAGCGAACTCCTGTCTCCAAATATTTTCGATTATGTTAGGACAGTCTCATCAAAAGTTATTTGTCCCGGCTTTTTCGGAAAAATATAGTTTACATATTTTTCGTGTTCAACAGGGGATAATTTCCTCAACAATAATCGAACTTTCTTCTCATCACTCCAATGCAAATAATCCCTTTTAAAGATTCCTTCAAATATTCTACGATTGGAAAGTTATTCCTTCATCCAGATTGTACAGAAACTCGGTGATTGAATAATCGACAGCATCAGCAGCAAACGATTCTGAAGTTTTTGTTTCCGTCGTTTTAGTGAACAACACGAAAACTTTTGTTGCTGTAATTGTAATTGCAACTGCTGTTCATGGTACTATTTTTGTTACTGTAATTGTTGTTCCTGTTGTTGCAGTATTTGAAACATAAGGGCTTTTAATTCTTTCATTTTTCTGATGAACTTTGGCAGATTATTTTTTCCGTCCATGTAAGTTCAAGGAATCCTCGCAAATCCTCGTCGCAACTTTGGTTAAGTAACGCCTTCCAATAATATCCGCACTAGTAACACTTGTTCAAGTAGTTATCGCTAAATAATATAATGAACCGAAGAGAATCTTAATCTGCATAGTAATAGAGAAAGTGAACAGATAGCAATGGTAGATGGACAAAAAGAGTAATATTTATTTCTGCTATGTACAGAAAATGTGGCACAAGGCCAAAATGGGGAATGGAGAAAAGGACGGTCTTCTTCTGTCTTAACTTTAAACTTAGCTAGCCACAAACACTGACCCAGACATACCACAATATTTTTTAAAACAACATGTTCTTACTTGTCTTTCTTACAACACTAACCATAATACCTCATTGTCTCCATGAAAATCCTAACTAGTCCCCATATCTACAATTCATTGTCTGAGGGAGGAGGGGAATGAAACAACTCTTTACAATATGAGTACAAATCTATTTACATTTAATGTTAGTAATAAAATCCAACACAATCCTTGAATCAACGCGGGACTATAATATAAAACATTTATTCATCCCAAGCACTCACACAAACACACACTCATTTAGAGAAACACAACGAGAAACACAATCGAATCGAAAGGCTCCCCGCATCCAGCACAGAACTGACATCACTGACCACCTAACGAGGGAGAGAATGGGGAATTAAGCCAAAGAAAAAATGTGGACAGAAATAAAAGGGCGTCAATGAGCATACATAATGTAAGTTAACTGAAATGAGAAAAACTAAAGAAACAAAACAATCCTAAACTAAACATAATCCGAACAGGATTAGCCTATGTTCAACACAGGGAGAACAATATCCTAACCGGCATTAAAGGGACACTCTAAGTCAGCCCCTTTCCTTCGATACAGATGCGCAAGATTCACACAACTTTTTCCAAATTCTGATGAAGAGAGCCGCCGCTTTTCCGCTCTAACCATGACTTTAAGGTGATGCAAGATCAGTTGGGAAGAAATGAACTGCTCGCCTCCATAGAATTCCTTCTAGCGTGTTGTCCAAAACACGACTCTCATAACGCCTAGATAGCAAAAGAACAAGTAGTGTTCAGCCTTGGTCAACAGCGGACCAACATTGCTACAAACAGAACTGGCCTCAAGGACAAAGAACTTTCCATGCAGCTTGCGAAACATGAGGCCTTCAACAAACTTGCACAATGGCGCTACGACTTTGCAATGAAAGAAAGCGTGACCTATGATCTCGACCACCCCATCACAGCGTCGGCTGTTTGGAGATTTCTCCAAACCCACCGAACGATGACTTTTAGCGACCCAGAGGGCCCCACAAATAACTAGCAAGGTGAGTGATGCCTCGTCGTTATTGAGGCATTTCAACCCAGGCGCCCAAGGTCATATTAAGCTAGCTCGTCTATCAGCTCATCATGAACGGACCCCCTAACTAACTTCTGATATAATGCCCTACGCACCCAACCGCAAACCAACAGACTTAACGTGGTTGATCTTGACGTCTGTCTCCGTCACGTACCCTCTCATTTCTTTGCTGACTTCGTCAATCTCGGCTCTGCTCGACACAAGAACCGAAACGTCGTCAGCATAGGCAGAATACCTGGCCGAGGTGGCAGCACCAGGTAGGCAAATTCCGCGTAGGACCGGATTCGTCTTTCACTTGCGAAGGAATTGTTCCATCACAAGGACGTAAAGCAAAGGCAAAAGTGGGCAACCTTGACTAATGGAGCGAGACAATACGAAAGGCTCAGATCGTACGCATTCATTTCCACCAGCGCGATACAGGTGCGAAAGTACGGCCCGAAACCGGCTGCCGAAATGACAGCCCCCAGAAATCGATGGTCAGCCCCATCAAAGGCCTTGGACTGATCTAAATTGATCAGCGCGGTTTGATTGTCGAGTTGCTCGATGATCAAGCGTACCAAATTAAGGTTGAGATGAATAGTCCTGCGTTCACAGCACAAGTTTGTTTGGAGCCAACGAGACCAGATAAGACAGCCTACAAACCGTTCGCTAAGATCTTTAACAAAATCTTTAACTCTGTATTTAGCATAGTTAAATGGCGAAAGTTACCTAATCCATCCCCACCATTCTTGTCCTTACGTAACAACTTGTTCACACCCCTGGTGAAGCGTTGAAGTAAAGACCTTGCTTCATCCAGTTGTTGTAAATCGGAGCCAGCAAGGGAACAAAAACGATTGATTGCCTCATGTACACTAAGGTAGACGATCGAATTTCGGAGATTTGTCCAAGTCAACCTGCTTCAGTGTTTCCCAAATTTCTGACTCTGTGATGAGACTCTCGCACTTAACCGCTTTAGCTGCCTCAAGGCAGGGAAAATCGGCGTCGAACTGAACAGGCTCCCTAGTGAAAAGTTCCTGAAAGTAATCGCAAAAAGCCTCACATATGCCCGCGTTTGCATTCACTGCGGCAATGTGATGCACACGGTATGTCGCTGAGATGCATTCCGAGCCTCCTCAGCATGCAATTCAGCAGCCATATTTGTCGCTTCAGAGAACATTCTTTTTAGCCTAGCCTAGCCTAACTACCAAAGTTTGATCCTTCTTAATAAGCAAAGAGGCCAACTCTGCTCTAGCTAAAAGCTACGTCCCCACTATCGCAGGATTTGATTGTCCGAACAACTTTTTGCTCACAAACCGTTTGCGCCACTAATCTATCTAGATTGAGCCGACGACTAAAATCAGTAGCTAACCTTCTAATTTTTCATTTTAAATTATCCCACCAGGCATTCCCAAGCACAGCCCTCGTGAGTTCCTTCTGTATCATTAGTAGCAGCTGGTCCCGGAAATATTGCTCACCAAATAAAGAGGAGTTAAATTTCCAGTAGCCAGCAATCCTAATCTTAGGCTTATCTAAGTTTACATGGACCCGGACGAGCCTATGATCCAAATAAACTATATAATGGAAATTTGGACACCCTAAGAGCCCTATATCGACTCTCCTGACTAAATATCGGTCGAGGTATCTAGAACGCACCTATTTGTCCAAGTCTACACTACCTCCCGAGGGTATTCATTCCGGTACTTATCGACAAGATCGAACATATCGATAAAGTCCCGAAATGGTTTCACGTCCCGGTTCTTAGTACCCGAATTTGACCTATACGATCTATATCAGCATTCCAATTCTCCGCTAAAACTACCCGACGAGATGTCAAATGCTGCTCGATCTGCCGAAACAAAGCAGCCGCTCAGAATGGACATTGGGCGCATAAACCCCAATGAGACGATGAAGCTTATCTTTTATGGTAACATCCAACACACTGCCGGATTTGCGAAGACAAGCGCACACTCAGCCTTCAAAGATTGCTTACTAGCCAAGAGACATCTCTCAAGCGTCCATCAAAACATGCAGAATAGAGGGGAAAACCCCTAAACAGAATGTCTTCATAATCTCGATAAGAAAACAGGCTGCCTGCACAATGTTTTTTTTTTTTAATTCAGACATGTGCCTCACGCATATAGGCCGTTGGGGGCACCAATTTCAAAGACATGTTGGCCTCTTCGATCATTCCCATCTCCCACGTACCCGGGCAAGATCGTAACACAATACTCTTTTCGTGTTTTTAAAATTTTGCGTCCTTTCCGTTGATTTGACGAAAATTTCATAGAACTTTTAAGTCCTTCGGATTTCGGATTTGTCTGAAGACCCTTTCCGCCTGATCACCTGGTAGCTATGGTGGCTTCATTTTTTTTTTTTTTTTTTTTTTTTTTTCGATATGACTGATGCTTCTGGACTTCGGTTACATTCCTTCTGAGGTGACAGTGAAGGAGTTGGTGTAGCTGTTTTTTGGGGTGTGGATAAGGGTGTATGGTTGGGGGTGTTTCTGAAAGTAGGTCGTGGCAATGGAATGTTCTGTAGAGAATTTTGTTTTGTTGGAATGTTGGTCAATGATTCAGGCAGAGGTGGCTGTATAAATGATTGTTTTTTTATGAATGGGAAGACGGGACAGAGGATGAGGGGCCCGGTATCACCAGTAGCTTTGGTTTAAACCCCGCTTAACACCTAAATCCATCTTCAATTTCCGTAGCTTAGCAATCTTTTCCCAGCTGGGCTCATTGATTTTTTTTTTTTTTTGAATTTCAGAAGCAACTGCAGCATACGACACCGAGGCATCGCCCTTAGAGGTGATAGAGGGAATTGGACTGTGTTCCCGCTGTTTAGCTCTTTCCTCTGCCCCTATCAACGGTACGCCATTCCCATTCTACCTTCTCCTTATCAGCACTTGCAAAAAGTATCATTTTTTTGGTGAATGTGGGCGAAGACCCAACCGAGGGATTTTCCACACCGGTCCGTGTCGTCGATAGGCGTATTACAGGCGCCGCAGTACTAACAATGTCGACCAGAGGGGTAATTTGGCCGCCAGCGGCCTTCGTTCCTGGACAGGAGGTGCTAAGGTGACCAGTATCCCCAAACCTCCAGCTTTCTGCTGGTCACAATGACCGGCATTTTCAGGTTGCAAAAGCCCAAACAGTTGGGGATGGAGACAAAGGCCAATTTGTCGAGCATGATATCGAAACTTCATCCCCCGTTTAGGTTGTCAGAAGTAGCACCTAAAATCTGTCCGAACTTCAAAAAGAAAGCAGTAAGATCCTCTCCCGACACCTGAGGAGTGACCACAAATACTGCTTGAGGACCCTCATATTCTATTCTTATAACGGGGTCTTTAGATACTAATTCTCTCTTTGCTATTTCGAGGCAGTCTTCAGCAGTGGGCAGCAGTACTCCCCACGAAGATTGACACGATTTGCTTTTCGAACATCTTTAATTCTTGGACGTCTTCTAAGAGAAGAGCCCATCTTCTTTTACAAGATGTGTGTAACTCTTAGCCTCTTCCAAGAATTCTACGATGTTAATTACACAACTCGGTGGGGACTTCCAGCATGAGGGCGATTCAACGGCTGTCGTTTTAACTGGTGCTTCCATTTCTGTTGGCACATTTTTGTCATTAACTTGTTTCCGGTTTTTGTTCTTTTCAGAGCTACTAGTATCTGTAGCCAGCACATTATTCCCTTTAACTGGAGATTTTGGGGTTGCTTCTACCCATTCCCATGTTTTCTTTTTATCGGGTGGGTCTGCTTTAACCGCAGACCCAAAGGCCCCTTTTACAGACCTCACTAAGCGGGAAAATTTTTATTCTTGCAATTCTTGCGAGAAATAATGATTGAGCAAGTGGGAAGGGAAGAAACAAAAACATCAATATGTAAAAAAAATGCAAAAATACAAAAAACATTCCTTCTATAAAGAAGAAATTAAAATAAAAGAAATCAGCACTAGGGTGGACGAAAAATTAAAAGAAAGAAAATAACAAAAGAAAGAAAAACTGGTTAAATCAGGTATAAAAAATCTAATTACCTACTTATATAAATTATAATTAAACTTGAGAATAGAAAGAGAATTAAACGAAAAAAGTTTTAATTTAAAAAGAGTGATTAAACTAAAAGTAATCATGATTAAAGAAATAAAGCCGAGTAAAAAGAAGACTGGGAAAACTAAACGTTAACTCAAAAAATTAAATGTCGGGCGAAACCGTAGAGGATAAACCAAAAAAAATTAAAGCCTGACTAGAAAATAGAAATAAAATAGACCAACAAAAAGAGATTCCTTTCAAAGTTTCCTAATAAACTAAATCAAACAAGATAGATAAAAAATTATATAAAACAAGTAGTCTTGTTAACATCCGAAAATTATTTCTATTTTTGGCAGATTTTCTAAATTAATGTGTGTCATATAAAAAAAAACTTGCTAAACATTTAGACGATAAAATTTTGCTTTCTTCAAGTTTGGCGTCTTTTTCATGCTATTCTCTTTTTTTCGCTATCTTGTGGAGGTACCTATAGATATATATATATATATATATATATATATATATATATATATATATATATATATATATATATATATATTCAATGCCGTTGTGACGCCGTGTATATAGGACGGAACAATCAGAGGATTACGCAGCATGTACCTGCCTATTTGCGTTCGAGTAGTCGTGTTAATTAAAAGAACCACTCAAGCAGTGTATGACTCCTCCATTGGGAGAGCATTTGATGGATAATCCCGATTATGCCGCCGATTATAATGACGCATTTTTCCATTTTATATCGTGTTCAATCGGAACACAATCTCCGACTTCTTGAGGCTGTTTCATCAGCCGAGCTTATGTAAACAAAAGGAACATTTTATTCGTTCCTTACGTTGAATCGAGAGAATATGAGTAACTTTTTGTCCCATTTTATATTCTTATTGGAACTTCGTATTTTATTTTTAGTCGTTATTTATAATTAAAATCTGTTTTAATCGTGTTTCAATTTTCCCTCCTCATTCGTTATTTATTAATATGTCTTCGATTGTTTCCTGCATCACCAACGATGACCTTTTGAGAAAGTGTTGACCCAAAGAGTCCTAAAGGTAAATTAATGACATTCATTTTATATATATGTGTGTGTGTGTGTGTGTGGCTAGACATGTGATTGCTTCAAGCCGGGATCGAACCTACCAGAAGGGTGAATTTATTAATGAAGAGCATATATATATATATATATATATATATATATATATATGTATGTTACCAGGCCCCATTTTGCCCTACCTCTTTACTACACTTACACACTAAAATACAAAACCTAGATTAAATTCATGACTTAAATCTGTAGTTAAAAGATGCCCTTTTTACCCTACGAAAAGCTCACATTCCCCAAATCCTTTAGATTTCATAATAATAGAATGGAATTTTCTAGTAGTCTCTAGAAACTTCTACCTTCTACCGGGTTCTAGAGGTTACAAAAAACATATATAAACAGGAGTTTAGCCAACTAGCCAGTTGGCCTCCTGGATCCACAGTCACGACTACTGAGGTCGACTCAGGTCCGTTTGATTCATGAACAAAGCTTCCGACACTTCACAAAAAGAAAAGGATATCGGTGAATACGTCACCTTTTTATTCCTTGATATTGTTTACCAAACTCCTTTACATGTGAATATCTAGTTATTTTTCTATGAAAATAATATTATTCTTTGACTAGCGATGAATTCTCATCCGTCGCCTTAATCTTAACTGTATAAGGATTTCCTCTCCCACTCCCTCATATAGCTACACATTAAGCCAACTACTTTCTGGGCTCTCACACACTTATTAGCTTGTTAGCATTTCACAACGTATATTGTTTAAACCTAAGCCCAGCTGTTTATAAAATATTTTATTATATGTTAAATAAAACCCACTTTTTGTTATTACATGTAATCTTCTCTTTCAACTTTAATTTCTAAGAATCTGTTTCCTCTTATTTTTGTGTTGCGCCAGCCGTAACAATATATATATATATATCAAGACATAATGATTCACTCAACACTGGCTTGGAAACAAATACATGCGTTGTAATTTCTCATCCTTTAGCGAAACTTATTTCCTCATAATATACTGGCTTAGAAACAAAAAACACTTTCCACCATGAAGATATAATGCTTCATACTGCACGGTCTTGTAAACAATGGAACACGTTATAATTTCTCATCCATCAGTAATACATACTCCTTCATATAGCACTGGAAAGAAAGAAACACCCTGTAATTACTTATCTATCAGCAAACCCTAATACACCATAGAGCACTGGTTTGGAAACAACGAAACACTTTGTAATTTTTCATCAATCAATACGGCATAATAATTCATAGAGTACAGGCTTGGGAACAAAAAAAACGCGTTTTAATTTCTCATCCATCAGCAAGAAATAATGATCCATACAACACTGGCTTTGAAACAAAGAATTGATTTTCAGGACTAAACTAGTCGCTGTGAATCCTGCTCAGCCTCTCCGTCCAAATGAAGGAGATTTCCTCTCTATTTAAACTGCTAAATCTCATCAGTATTTCTCGGTTAGCCTTGGCCTTCTCATCTTCTTTATCCTTTAACATTTACATGCTGTTCACCAAGATATTGGATTAAAATTCAAATGTGTTTGACATTCCGAAAATGAGTAATCCTATACCCGACCGAGTTTCACCTTTTAGACTTGCCAACCAGAGTCATTTTTCCACGTGGCTCCCCGTGATAGGTTGGCGGTAGAACACCTATAGCCTGTCCCATAAATTTTGGAAAGGCTGAATTAACACTGTGACCTTTCCCAAATGGTGTATCCTTCAAACTTTTTGGTTTCTACGGAACAATTCGAATGCTTTATTTTTCTCCTAACCCTCCCAGACCATTTCTTTCCACGATGTGCAGTCACACCCACTTCTTTTCTGTTTTCCACATACCTGAAGTTCGATAATTTTTAAGTCCAAAAATTCCTTTGAATGGCTACCGTGTTGACTGACAACCATGAGGATGTCAGTCAACACGGCAGCCATTCTCTCTAACTTTCTGTTTAGTTTTCCTTTGATTCTTTTTTTTTCCTTATTGTGTATTTTCTTTCACATATACCGTTTTGATATTTTTGTGGGGCTGGTGAAGGACAATGTTTAAACCTCCTCTACCAATAGCCTCCACGGCTCCACCAATTGATGGTAGAATTAGGCATTTATCATGGTAGAAGTGGTCGTGAGAGTAGGAATCTAGGCGAAGGATTGAAGTTTTAGCGACAGAGGCGAGGTCTGTTTCATGGGAGTGACTGTGGTAACGGATGAAACCGTAGTCTCCAATGGCTATTTTTAGCTACCACCTATCTTTCAGAGAAGAGGTAAAAGCCAAATTTAGCTACAAAGAAGGTGAATATACGGTCTAAGTTGATTACCCAATGCTGCACGTATCATTTTACCACCGGTCATGAAAACTATTTTTCGACGGACGACCTCCTGCGTTTGGCAAGCTGAGTACAGGTGATTCGACTTCCAATGGTGAAAGAAATTGGTTTTATGTTGCTATTATCGTACGCCTGTGATCATTCATGGCCAAAAGTTAGGATGAGCTTAGAAGCAATTCACTTGATCATTAAGTCAAAACTTCACTCCTTCTGCAAATAGTCAGTGTTTGCTATTATTTCACCGAATTGGGTACAATAATCCGCAAGAACGCGGAAAGCTTGGTTCGATGTATTCTAATTATATAATATTTCTATCATGTGAAGGTCGATCTTTACAAGGGCCAGGAAATCATTTTTTGTGGGTAGTAATAAGTCCTTCATAACAATACTCGTGCATTTTACTATTTATTGGAGCTTACCACCCAATTCAGTTTTTGTATCAGTTACTACTAATAAAAATGTTTTATTTGATCGTCCTTAGATTTTTAAAGATCAATGAAATTTGTGTTTCTTTGCACTAGTTCTATTTCATCGTTATTGAAAGGCTCCCCTATTTTCTTGTTCTGTACTAGTCTTTCCCTGCGTTTTAAACAGAACCTGTTTGGGCGGTACTTGTTTCCACTACATATCAAAAAAGGGAAAAATACCACCTTGCCAGCAATTTGCTTTTTGGTTCTTTCCGGCGTATTCGCTTTTTATTAAAGCTCTGTGTCCAAAAGCGCACACTAGAAGAACTCCCACCCACCCACAAGCACAGAAAAATAACAGATAACAGAATTTTCACAGCACCAGGTACACGAAATTCCAAAGAAATTCCAAACCACACAAAGGGATGAGGTACTCCCTAATACCAACTTTGCTAAACAAATAAAATTTGGTGTTGAATTCCATGCTCATGCAACCAGTCGACAAGCTAATATATATTGGCACCTTCAGCTTTCTCGTCCTAATGAAGTGTTCTGTAAATTATCTGCTCTTTATCCCAGAGAAACTAATGTATATTCTCCTTCTAAGTATAATCCACTATATGAGATATTTGATTTTTTGTGTTTTTATATTTGTCAATTTCTCAATGTCCGTATGAGTGGCCAATAAATAAAGTTTACACAGTTTTTGAGAATTTAAAAAACACCAATCACATACGCACGAAATAAAATTTAAATAGATTATATATGCGACAGCAAGAAACTGTACATTGATATTTATAACAATTGAACTGGCTATTACAGAATTTGAGAGCCTGCCTCTATTGGAAATTTCAAAAACCAATTCTGTTGAAACTGAGCATCATGAATAAATTCGCTTCTGTTGGGCACACCGGTCTATCTTTTTTCTGAGATATGTATTCATATTAAACAGTGATCTAGGTTTAAAACTATTTGAATAATTTATATAGTTTTGAATAATGTATCTGCTAGGGGTTTGAAAGCGCGTGCAACTGACTGCCTTTTTACAAATACCTTAAGTGACGGGTGTTTGTTTGTCTTGAAAATCAGCAAACCTGATCGTCTATAGGAACCAGAACAAAACCAAGTGAATTTTGCTTGAAATTGGCTGAAATGCATTTATCAGATAGATAGATAGATAGATAGATAGATAGATAGATAGATAGATAGATAGATAGATAGATATGTATATGTGGTCTTATTCACATAAGTCATTTTATTGTATGGGTTTGTATTAAAAAAAAACGACCAGAAATGTATTGTGCTTAGCTTGTGTATTGTTTGATTGTGCATGCCTCAGCGTTCTTCGTTATATGTATATCTGAGTGTGTCATATACGAGTTTGTGATAGGCGAGAAATGCGATGGTTGGCATGTAGTCTATCAATAGGACTGGGTATTGTTTACGTGGGATCCGTCTCTTAATCCTGTCACTGACTGCTGACAGTTTTATGGCGTGGTAGCTACGTAACGTAGTCATTAAACTGACATACATTCATCTTGTAGAACTCATGAAACATTAATAGTTCACGTTACAAACACTGCTTTCACACACACACACACACACACACACGCGCGCGGAGCCTCTTCGTCTTTTTTCCCTACAAAATCACATTCATTCACTTATCAACATCTGAGCATGTTGTTCATAAGCCTCCAAATTAGAAATCATGCCTGAAGACGCAATGACTGAAATTCAAATCATGCTGTGAAACCCATTAACTAAAGTTTAGTACTAGATGTATGGTAGATATGTGTAAAATAAAATTTTAAAAAAGCTTGCATAACTAACCAACAAGAGCACACTCTTTGTACTACAATAGTAAATTGATTGATTTCATCCGTCTCTTGAGGAGCTTTGATCCCCGTTGAGAGCTCATAGCAATGAAGCCCTGTGGTAAAACTGATCTAGAGCATCTGGAGCGCATCGATTATCTGCACAGTAGTCTCACCAACTTGCTCCTTACTTGATTTCTGATAGATTCATATCTAATCTAATAATTTTGTATAGTGAAGAATAAAAGAAGGCAGTCGAGTTCCTTACATTCACTTACGAGCAAATACTCTTGCGAGATGTATGAATCCATCTCTTCAGTTGGGCCCTGTCTGGCTATCTTTACCAAATTCAGAGAATATTTCTAGTTAGAAGTTTCATTTTAAAAAATCCTTTGTTTAATAATATATTAAAGGCTAGCAATAATTTCTTAGATGGTATGTTCATACAGCCATTCGCAATCATGGCTCTTAGCATATTCTTTTCTTGTATTATCTCTGATTTGTCATGACTTCTCGAGAAAGAAAGTGGAATGATTTCTCTTTTCTTTCTTCATAATTTTGAATTTACAGTGATCCTTCTCAAATATCTACTGCAACCCGATGCTAGAGAGCACAGTTTACTCTGTTATTTAATTCATAGGTAAGGAGGAAAAGCAATTGGCCCATGCCTTTAACAAGTGAGCGCAATAGACGAGAACATAATTTGATTTCCTCTCGCTAGTTCCAATTTACGTGTCGATAACTGTTATGCGGTTGCGAGGCTTTGGTCCTGAGCTGCAATAAGTAGGCCTTCTGTCTCAGCTTTCAACACGGTGCCACTGATTTGTTTTTTGTTGGTCCGCATCTGCTTCTTTCGTTCTTTTTATTTAGTTGCCATACAACGCCTTGTCCTCCCAGTGATTTTGAAATTTCATTTGGCCAAGGTGTTTTGCTTTTCATTATTATTATTACTATTTTTACTTCCTTTGATTTCTGGTGTTTACATATTTCTTTCCGGGTCCCGCCCAGAGACCTAGAGTTAGAAATGGAATCATGACACTTTCCACTGACAAAAAAAATTACATAGATAAAGCCCTTCGTAAAGTGTGGGCTGTACTTGTCAGAACAATTTTTTGTATCTCTTTGAGACATGGACTTCCAGGAATCCCTTCAATTAGGTCTACTGGAGTCTTTTCCAACCAATCCTATGGATCCCACTACAACAGGGATTGTTAATGTTCTCATGTGCCACATTTTTTAGATTTCTATTTCAAGATCCTTGTATTTTGACAGCTTTTTGAATATCTTCAAGGATACATTGCAGTCTGCAGGGACTGCTATATCAATAAGGAGGCACTTTTTTTGTTTGTGGTCTGGGCGGTTGGCTTTGATTGTTCTGGCAGTGTGTATTGCGTAGTCCCGTGGAATTATAACTGGTCCTATCTACGTAACCGGGTCTGGGTGGTGTTCATACCAGTTTCTTTCAGTTTCCTTCCCGTAGAAGTTGTATATTTTCCAGTGTAGATATTGGCCCACCATGTCATGCCGGGTTTTATACTCAGTGGGTGCCAATATCGTGCAACCTGATACAAGATGATCAATTGTTTCTGGATATTTATCATAGAATCTGCATTTTGGGCTAACACAATATTTTAGTATATGTGATAATTCCTAGTTAACAAGCATTGGTTATGTGCATCAAGGATAAAACCATCAGTTTCAGCTTTCAACCCTGCACTACGTAACCACTGATGGGTACGGGTTTTGTCTACGTCAGCTTGTTTGGTACGGGCAGAGTATTGGCCATGAAGCGGTTTATCTTGCCATTGTTTCTGTATCTGGTTGGTTGCATTTGTCTTTGCTTTCTTTCTTAAGTATTTTGCAGCTTCAGCCGGTTCATTGTGCTTTACTTGTATTTCTGCGCCCATTTGAAACTCCATTTTAAATTTGTTGGTTTTCTTTATTACGGCGTAAAGACGCTTACTACTTTCATGTTTTTTGGCACATACCAGCATTCAGTCTTCTGTAGTTTCAAAAAATCTTTGGAGGCCAATTGTTGTAGTTTTGTAGGACAGTTCTAGTGGAACTAATCCTCTGCCTCCTTCGGATCTGGGCACATACAGACGATCAACATCAGCTTTGGGATGATGGATGCGGTAGCAAGTGAGAAGCTTTCTAGTTTTGGCGTCCATTCGCTTAATTTCAGCTATGGTCCAGTTAAGGACATTAAAGCTGTATTGCGCCACAGGGACAGCTAATGTGTTTATGGCTGATATTCTGTTTGTTTGTTTTTTCTTTTTTAGTTTAGCTCGGTATTTAGTACCAGGCGTACACGCCTGTAATACTCCTTTCTTTCCTTCTCCTACATTTGGGGGTGTTGTATGGCATCTCCTTCGCTAATTCCTAGGTATTTATAGGCTTCATTATGCTCCAGTTCCCTAATCTTTGTAACAAAATCTAAATCTATTAAGGGTGTTCCTGTAATTCTACCTTTCTTGAATGTTACTTTGCATATTTATCTAATCCGAAGTCCATAGCCATGTCGTCACTGAAGTATTTTACAATATTGAGGAGGCCCTTTAACTCATTGTCGTCTTTGGCAAAGAGTTTGAGATCATCCATGTAGAGTAGGGGATTGAATATTTTCTTATTTATTTTGTAACCATGGCTACTGTTGTTCAGTTTATTCGTAAGGGGGATTAAGGACAAACAAAACAGAAGGGGTGACAGAGGGTCTCCTTGAAAGATTCAACGTCGGATACTTAGACGGTTGGATATGGCAGTGCCTCTGGTGTGACTCAGGTACAGTTTTGGTATTCCACATTTCCATGCTGTACTTAAGGAAATTTAATACCACAGGGGAGATTTTGTACATTTCCAAAATCTTAATGATCCAAGAATGTGGAACACTATCAAAGGCTTTACGATAATCAATCCACGCTGCTCTAAGATTTCTACGTCGTCTCTTGCAATTTTCCAGGATCATTTTATTTATCAGTAGATGATCTTTGCAGCCATATGAACCTCTCCTGCATCCCTTCTGTTTGTTTCGAAAAAGGAATAAGTACCATTCGTCAGGAGATACGTGATCAAATTATACGTTGTGGAGAGACATGTTATCGGTCTATAATTTTTCGGGTCGTCGGTTTCATTTATTTTTGGCATGAGGTATGTAATACCTTACCTTCAATAATCCATTCCGGGATTTTATTGGGATTATTATTATTATTATTATTATTATTATTATTATTATTATTATTATTATTAATCACAAATAATGAACGTTTTTAATTTCTGAATTTCACTCTGACGAAATATTTCATTTTGTGTCTGTTCTTGTATATAATAAATATACAAGGATTATTGAAGTACTTCCCTTTCCTCTTGAACTTTGCTCAAAATTGTGTGAATGTACAAAACTGACTTTGAAATTGCTCCGAGGCCGGAAAATAAGGACTGTTTCGGCATTTATTAAAAGTTAACTTGTGATTTCAAGAACACATTCTAACGAAGCCTGAACGAAAACAGCAAAATGCTGTTCAATGTTCTCTTAGCGTATATATTTCTCAATAGGAGTAAGTATTTTCTGGTTATCAAATCTTATCTCAGCTTTCTAGTAATCAAATCGTATCTCAGCTTTTTCACCAACAAAACGTTCTCTGCGAATGAAGAGAATGAGATATAGCGATCTCGCATTTTCTCTTATACTGTAAGAGATTCAGTTTGGACAGCCTTTTTTAACAAACATATTTAATAAAGTTTTCACAGGGATTTGAGTTTTTTCTCTACGAGTCACACTGATATAATAGATTTATTCATATTGAGTCAATTCGCTTGATGTAACTATTTTAAAGCAATTTAATTTACATAAATATTGTACAAAATATTTTACTGTTACTGTAAATTTGTTTATATTAAGCACCTTATTCTTTTACTTTTATTCGATGATAAATATTGAAGAAGCATTTAATAGATTAAACTTGAAGTTTTTTCTCTTCACAAAAAATTAATTTAGCGACACTTGAACACATTAAAAACAAGTTTTCTCATAAAATTTCTCATAAAATATGAAATATATTTTTTCGATTTCTCTTTTAACGATTTTTTGATCTTGAATTTTTTGTTGTTCTTTGTTATTTTTAGCATTTTATTCGATTTTTTGGTTTCTAACAAATGCTTTCCTTTTTCATATTAATCTGTTTATTCTATTTATTTAGGTTTTTCCTCTACTTTTCTTTGTCTCGTTTTTTCTTTTGTTTCTAATCCCTTTTCTTCTGTTAATATCGTTATTTTTCTTTTTTCTTTTTCCTTCTTTCTCGATTAATTATTTTTATTGTGTTTTTGCATACTTATATTTCTTTATCTCCTTTTCTCTTGCATTACCACTTCCTTGCTCATCTTGTTTCAACATCTTCTTCCTTATATTCCTTCTCTTTCTTTCTTTGCTTCCTGTTTTGTTTTGTTTTTTTGTTTTTTTGTTTTTTTTTGTTTTTTTTCCTTAGCTTTTACCTTTCGTTCTTCTTAATTCTATCGTTATCCGCTCTTCTATTTCCTCTTCTTTCTTTTTTTTCTTTCTTTCTTTCTTATGTTCTTTTCATTTTTGCAACAACATTTTCCCTGTCTATGTCTTGAGTCTTTTGTGGGGAGAGATCGTTTACTTGTTGATTAAATTCAAAATTTCTTTCTCTA
The DNA here is from genome assembly GCA_963932145.1 of Acanthosepion lycidas. Taxonomy (NCBI): domain Eukaryota; kingdom Metazoa; phylum Mollusca; class Cephalopoda; order Sepiida; family Sepiidae; genus Acanthosepion; species Acanthosepion lycidas. The sequence continues at coordinate 45,596,407 of OZ010584.1, forward strand.
TTCCTTGTAGTTTTCTCTTTTTTTGTAAATGTACACACGTGCCTCCATTTGAGAGCACGTGTGTACATACTGCTATACTATTCTGTTCAAATGTGTCAGTATGTGTATTCGGTAACTCAAGAGACGGTTGATATAAAATTAGAGTTTATTCACAAGCGCAGTAGATGTGTAAACAAGGAAGAAGTGTACTGACAGATGTGTGCAGATACAACTTTTATATTCACTGGTCTGCTACACAATGAACTTAGTAAAATTTTAGTAAGCTATACTTACCTTTATATGAACATGTCGTAGCCTGTCGGAACTCCAATTCTTAACTCAAACAAAAGGGCTTACTTCGACATTCACAGCTCATATGACAAAAACAGTTTATAATTTCATCTGGCACTGCTGGAATAAAATCTAAAAATACCAGGGTCATAAAACATACTTTCTGACCAATCAGAAAAGGCCCACGCCGTTTGCCAAGTAACTGTTTCTGAGCCGATGCTGACTTCACCCACGAAAGGCAGATCCGATTCGGCTGATTTTAGGGACGGACACCACGACATATAAAAAAAATGCCATGGTGCTTCCTTCAGCAGCGTTACCTTCGATCAGCGACAAAAACAGCGGCAACAGCAGTGACTAATTCTCAAATAATACAATGTAATAATTCGTATAATATTTCCTCCATATATGTGCTAATTTTTCCACAAGTCTACTTCACTCGACTACATATGCTATATGTTGATTTTCTCCACGTGTTTATCTCGACTACTACGCTAAACGTACTCTCAGTCTCCTACAACTGATATACCAGAGCAAATCAAAGAACCTTGTAAATCACGAGAAAAAAACTTTTGCTTATCTCAACCACGTCTTATCTATATTTGTTGTTTTGTCACTTGCCCTTTTTTCTTGTTAACGGTAAAGCTACCGTTACAAATATTGGCATGCGAGATACTGATTATAATATCTATCCACATTAAAAATATTTTGTTTGGGAGTGTTAAGTGTGATGCATATAGACTAAGTACAGCATAAATTTTATTTGTGAATAAATCCAAATGAACCGTATTTGATTAATACAATATACTATATACACTGACAATTATTTATCAGTTATTTTTCTACTAATTTTATTATCGTCTATCGTGTATTTCATTACTTACAAACATTTTATTGCTATTTTTCATTCTCAAATACAATTGTATTAATGATGCACCACAAGATTTATGTTGAATTAATATCTAGAGTGAGTGGTAGCATTCCATTAATTTGGTGTCTTTGAAACCTTTTTTGGTAATGTGAAGGATAGACATATTTGTTGAATGTGAATGAGCACTACCTTTCAAGAATATTCTCTAGCACCACCAATTTGTTTTCTTCCAAAGTGGACTTGTTGGTATCCCTCTAATAGTCCTAAAGAAATGTGCTCCTGAACTGGTTCCCGTTCTCTCGAAACTCTACAATGCCTTGCTACTTCTTACTTTCCTACTGGTTAGAAATCTTCTGTAGGCCAAGTTTAAGAAATCAGGCGAACAGTCCGATCCTTCTAGATAGCGGCTTCTAACTCATTTTGACAAGGTCCTTCTTTCAGATAAGCAATATTGCTTTCGTTTCTCTAAGTCAACTGCAAACGTATTAACGATTATTACTGAAAGAGTCTATCCAGCCTTAGATAAGAATGACGAAGCTCGGGCTGTTGCTCTGGATATAGCTGGGACACTATTTAGCGTTTCGCTAACTAATTAAGCGTGGAAATTAAAAGCAAGAAATACTTAAGGCGAGAAGAAGCTATCACGAAAGACATACTGAGCGATGTTATTTTTTTAACAAAAGAAATGTGGGTAAAGATTTTATTTTCATTTGCGAAGAAAAGTATTATTTTTTTCGCAGAAGATAGGAAATTCGTAAGATCTCGGATCTGTCAGAATTAATTTATGCCATGACGCGGCGAAGAACGGCAGACTGCGAATAAAAGATAGCAATCTGCCAATGGCAATAATGAAAACTTCAAATTGGTCAAGAGGCTTACAAAGCGGAATGCTAGAAGATAATCGGGAATTGGGTCAGGCATGCGACCGAGAAGGGAATTAGGTGAGACCACCCCAAAGAAAAAGGAAGGAAAAAGAGAAAAAGAATAAGCCATTAACTATCTTTCGGAGATATCATTTGGTTTTGGAAGGGAACCACCTGTTTTATGCCCAGACCATGCCATGATAAAAGTTGTTACCTGGACAGACTGTTGGCGACAGGGTGCGAGGACGTTGGGGAAGACGGGGAGATTCAGTTGACCGCCCAGATAATCACTTGGCGGAAATCCCGTTGATGAATTTCGGATGACATCCAGTTAAGATAGAGATTTAATGACCACAGTACATGGGGGTTCTAGTCGAGGAAAAGAAAGAAAAGAAAAAGGAAGATAATTTTTTTCTTTGGGCGATAACTGTAAACTGAGGCCAGTCTAGCCACACCCACACTGCCAAGCGTTCATTGGCTGAATGGTGGCGTGAGCGATGGGCGAAGGTAAACACATGAGAAAGAAGGGAAACCTGTTGATGCCTCTGAGGGGATTGGCGTGAGATACCAATATGAGAAAGAAGGGAAACCTGTTGACGCCCTGTGAGGGGATTGGTGTGAGATACCAATATGAGAAAGGAAGAATTTGGGAGGACAATTCCCTTAAGAACCCCTCTAAAACAGAAAATAATTGACTTCCAAAAATGGGAAGTGATAAATTTTCCTGTCCGAAAACAAAGAAAATCCTTATTGCGAATTTGGAATTATCGAGGAACCCAAACCACGACAGGCCCCACCCATTTTTGGTCGGCGTCCATATAAACGAACGTCCCCAGAGTAGAGACAGTTACGGAGTTACGGAGTAGAGTTACGCAGCAGAGTTGGAGTCACAGAGTTGAGCAGTGAGCTCGGAGACCAGCCTCGCAGGAGCTGACTGAAAGATTCCCACGCATTCCGACTTAGACTTCTAACCAAAAACAATTTATTTTTTGAAGAACGACTTAGACTCACACCACCAAAACAAGTTTTACGAATATCGCTTGAAGACACCAAAAACCAGTTTATTGAAAAACAACTTAGGATATTAAGACTCGCCTAAGAAACGCAAAGTGTCACGTATCCATAGAAGCGGTTTGGGAGAAAGACGCAGTCCTGTATTCAGCAACCAGATATAAAGATACTTGTTATTCTCTTTATGTAACACATTTGAGTCTTTTGAATTGTTACTTTATTTTCTTTTACATATACTTGTGCAGTATCGTCTTTGCCCGAATTCAGCTTGCACTGCGGCCCGACGCCTGATTGATTTCGTCTACCTAAGATCAAATCACAACGTGGATAGAAATCAAAGCAGTTACTTCGGTAACCAGACGTTGGAGGCGAGCTGGGAACGACAAAGTTGATGCCGAATCTAACTAGATTTCCATCCGAATCGGCCAGGGGTTAGATCGTCACAGGATAGCACGGGGGCAGGGCTAGGGTAACGTCACATAGCGAACCTGTTTGACAGGGTTTTTCATACTGGTCTTCGTCAAAAGCTTGTACCTTCTCTAAAAATACGTTCATAATAATTATTCGGCTGAAGTCTTCATTATAGTACTTAATTAATTTAAGCGTAGTACTAGATTGGCGACAAGCTCTCATCAATTCACAGTTGAATTGGCGAGATGTAACCATAAGTTATATATTAATAGTTTCTTTTCTCGCACTTCTCGCTTATGAAAATCTCTTTCGGTTTCATACTTTCCAGTCATGTTTAATCTTTAAAAAATTAAATGCAATGTCAAACGTTATCTACTGTATTCTTGATTATTCTTCTATTGTTCCCAGCTCTTTAATAATGTATCTCTTTTTTCTTCTTTCACACTCAGTAATCCCCTTGCGTCTTAGTGGCTTTATTCCATTGTTTGGTGTTTTTGTTGTTAACCGGGGTTTAACGTCTTTAGTTAACGTTCTTAATACTCGGCAACTTTTATCTTTTTTACTGTTACAACACCAGATTCTTATGACACTTAATTTTTCTCAAACCCATTTTGGGATATTCTTAAAGCCAGTTTTTTGTTGTTTTTATCTTATCAATGCCTTCATCTTTTTCATTAATCCTCTTTAACCTTTTCGCAATTTCCAGTGCTGATTCCCCATCACTCAATAAATAACTTTGCAATATCTTTAGTCACAGTATTTATATAGCACCCATTGAAGTTTTTGTGTGAAAGCATATCAAGAGTATTAACATATAGGTATTTAAATCTGTCTAATTTATTCTGGTTTTCAACATACCTCCATCGATGCGCGATTATGTGGACTCTGTGAAAAATAATTCCATTTTCTGCATAAAAGTTTTATACATTTTTTATTTCTTCATATCCGTTATACATTTGCACTGGCATTTTACTGCCGTGACCATTATCTATTGATGTTCTTTTGCTCGTTTAGCGTTAAAAACTTAATTATCTGATACAATTTATGCACGTTTCAAAGGGTACGAAATGTGTTACGTGACATTCTGGTTAGAGACTGGAAATGGCCAGTTGGAATTAATTGGTCAAAGCACTCTCACGTCTTCCTCATATTCACGGTTCACAGCCTCGACATATGATTGACGAATGGCACGACCAATTCAGCTATTTAGTATGATCTTAATCCATTTTTCTATGCCTTTTATTATGTATCTGATTCGCCTTTTTAACAGTACAATGGCAAAATTTATAAATATGGAGATACAGTTTCTTCTCTTTCCCTCAAGCATATATACATGTTTTCATCAATTAAAAATATCGAACTATTTCGCACATATTGTAACGCTTATGCTGGATAGAAAGGTTTTTTTTTTCAATACCTGTTTCTATTGTAACCTACGACAAAACTGGATTTATCATTCTCATTATGGTCTTGTGATGCTTTTTTTTTAATTAAATAATGCCTTGTTTTATTGCATTTTAAAATTGAAAGTAGTTTTTTTTTCTCTAACTGGAGATCCTGTTTGACCAAAAAGAATTGATGATTTAAATGCTTCGAGAACTTGTCCTTATAACGAATATAAACATCAATCACTACAAAAAATAATTGCCTCTTCAGCTGTTTGTGTAAATTATTTTTGTTGAATTTTAGGTACTTTGAAATTATAGTCTTACTTACGAAGACACTTGTTAAGGAAATATTAGAAAATTACCAATACATTTCAGATTTACTATAGTTACCACTCTTATACGTTTATAAACACAAAAATTCTAAATTCTTTATAATATCGTGTATGGGCGTCCATATTTACAAAGATCAGCATGTTTATACTCACACACAAAAATTCAAAATACTTTTAAGACCATAAAGGTATTGCTGATTTGTAGTAAGCTTTGCCATTTATGATTAGTATGTATAGATTTTATTTAATGACTGATACAAATTTATACACAATTTAAAAAAAATTAAAGTTGATAAATTAATCTAATTAATTTTTAAAAAAATGAAAGCAATACTTGTAAAAATTGATTATTAATCGATATTTTTTTCTTAAGACAATAGTGTACATAATATATTTTATTCATAAAACAAATTAAAAGCTTTTCTAATTAAATAATGCCTTGTTTTATTGCATTTTAAAATTGAAAGTAGTTTTTTTTCTCTAACTGGAGATCCTGTTTGACCAAAAAGAATTGATGATTTAAATGCTTCGAGAACTTGTCCTTATAACGAATATAAACATCAATCACTACAAAAAATAATTTCATAAAATTAAATGTCAGGGATAACAGATGAAAAAGAAATATCAAGATTTTCTAAAAATTAAAATAAAATAAATCCTAAGTTTCATTAAAATCTGACAATTATCTGATTTTGCAAGAATTTCCAAATCAACATGTTTTTCACACCAAAAAGACGTTCCAATTTTCCATCACTTTGACGTCAGAAAAACAAGATTTTTAATCAAGCTTTAAAAAGGATTAAAATACTTTTTCTATGAAAAAATTCTTTCGTTTTTTTTCTCTTAATATTAACAAATAAAAATTGACGATTAAACTTTCATTTTATGTTTGGGGCATTTTTTTTATCATATTTTTTAATGAATCTTTGGCGATACATACATACACACACACACACACACACATATATATATTTCAATTACCGATTTGTTTCTCGTGCAATGGCAGATTTTCATTTCCAGAATTTATGAGTCACTATATCACTACTACGTATGGTCCGGTGCTTCGAGCTTTACATGTAGAAATTCTAGATAAAATCCAAAGAAGAATCAACAATATTACTGAACCTGACTTTACGTCTCGGCTTCAGTCACTTTCCCACCGCCGTAACGTAGCTTCTTTGTACCTTTCTATAAATACTATCATGGTAATTTTTCGGATGAAGTTTACACTATGGTACAAGATTTTATGAATTTAAGCATAGTACTAGATTGGCGATACGGTCTCATCAATTTACAGCTGAATTGGCTAGATGTAACCGTGTGTTATATGTTAACAGTTTCGTTCCTCGCACTTCTCGCTTCAAGAACTCTCCTTTAGCTTCTTTCTCGCCAATTTTGATCTTCAAAAATTTAAATGCCATATCAATCGTTATCTACAGAATTCTTGATTATTTCAAAGATGAAATGCACACATTCCTTCATATTTTTCTTGTTTCCCTAGGTTGAAACCTTTAATTTATTATATTATAACTAATACCCTCAAAGAACACTCATCTGAGCAAATTAAAAATCAGACTTTGAATGGCATTAATAAGTTTTTAATCAAAATATTATTGTTTAAACTCTTATTCGAGCAGCGTATAGGATTCCTATCTTTTTATAATTCCATATCCATAGCAACCATTACTAGTATAAAATGTTGTCTACACATCAGCATTTGGCACGGTTTTTCTAGAGATATTTATACAGTCTCAGCATCAAATATAAGAATATATTGACTATTGGGTATATGAATATTCCTGGAGACGTAGAGTCTGTGTTCCATAAAATCAATACTTCAGATGTAGCCTTTATAAACTTTACAAAATTAACGTTTACAGAATACAGCTTACCACTGTTTCGCCTATCAAAGCGGTTATTACTGAAAGAAAATCAAATTCTGAATAACATTTTAAAGAGTATGACAAGACACGGGATATTTCAATCTTTCTTTATCAACGATATCTTAGCAAATTTTCTTAAAAGTTATTCTAAACTATTCAGTATTACTGTGTTTTAGTTGTCCCGTAGTTTCTTTCTTTCCTGAGATTTATTTTCCCTTTTTTTTTTCATTTTCTTTTCAATATTCTAATGCCACTGCATTGTTATTGGTTTCAAGTAAATTCCAGCGAGCGGAAATTACCGATTTGTTTCTCGTGCAATGGCAGATTTCATTTACAGAATTCAGTAATTGGCAAGTTGATCTTTAAGTGGAGAAGTTACAAAATAATCAGAAGCATTATAATTTAAAAAGGATGCTGACTGCAAACATTTTTACAGGTTACTCCATATATGTAACTTTGTGCCAGACCAGACTGAGTTCAAATAAATCTTATGAAAGAATACCTAATCTGGTAAGTGTTGATTATTGGCTACCTAATTCAGTTGCGAAATTGTGGTCCCATATTTGATATTCAAGATGATCGATATCATGTCAGTATATTCATGTTTATTTTTTAAATCGTATTTTTCCATTTAAAATGATGATTGCGTTACATACACTACTAACCCAAAATAGTGTGACCAACCACATGTGGCGAGAGTGACAGCTACTGTGTCATAACAAAATAGCATACTAGGGTCAGAAGTACATAATCAAATACCACAGCCTCGAATACTTAATTGTGATGAATGCCTCACTTATAAGCAAAATGTATCTAATGACTTAATAAAAGATAAATCAGAAATTTTCTGAAAGGGCATTGTAGTGCGCTCCCGTTCAATTCTTATGAGTACCTATCGAAAGTGGTCCGAGGAGTGAAAAATCACCACCAACTGATAAAACATGAGCGAAGGTTTTCCCGTCTAAGTACAAGCCAACAGAAGTACATAGTACCATTAACTATTGAGCATAACGTTGCGTAGGATTCAAGTATTCCTGCTAATTAACGTTTATCATCGAATGTGTCTTAATTGAGCATGTCGGAAGTGGACCTTTTTATCACTGGAATGAAGTCACTTGATCCGATGAGTATAACTTTCTTCTGAATAAGGCTATTCAAAACACGCACACGTTTTTATCCAATGAGTTAACAAACGGTTGGATGTTATGTATTAGTTTCAGCAACGTTCTGCAGGGAAACATTTAGTTTCATCATTCATGAGAAAGGTATTTTATCGTGTACCACGTACCATAACAGTATTGAAGAATATGTACAATCTTTCGTCTTCTCTGATAGAAATGGCATCTTTCAGAAGGATAATGCATCACAATGCAACTACTATACAGAAATGCTTTCAAAAATATCAAGAATTATTCTCTTAATTACCAAAGCAAAAGAAAAATAGATCAATAAAAAAATTATAAATACATTTTAAATTATATGAACATTTATCTTAAATTATATAAGTGTCATATACACGACAATAATATAAAAATGGATGTTTGTTTCATACGACTATTTTACGACTTGTACATAAGATAAAGCTTTAATGCCGCCCTACCTCATTTGAATTTGATCATGAAATAGAAAATGTAGCCAAAGATTTGCTGAATCTCTCACTTCTATTAAAATTTGCCACCAATAAAGGCTAAACATATTCAAACAAAGAATTATCTCTGGGAAGCAATAAAAACTGCTGGAAATAATATTGAAACTGAAGGTGGAAAGAGTAGGAATTTAGTAAAACAATGAATGAAAGACCTGAGCCGTAGAAAAGGGTGCGCAAAAAATTATATAGCGGAAGTTATGCGTGGATCCTACTTCGTTTTTCGTAAGCTTTTGCTACAAATTATTTAGCCACTTACCGCGAATATCCGATGTTTTTCGGCCGGAGTTAGTCTTTTCGTCTTATTTCTCTTTTTATTTGAGAGAGAAATATACAAGGGAAACAGAGTGAAAGACAGAAAAAGAGATAAACATTTTTAAGGTAAAGCAAATGCTTTGTTTTAATTTGAATTCTTTTTTATTTGTTGGTACATTTTTGTTTTTATATTTTATTTTATTTTATTGAACTCACCACAATTTCAAATTAAAATGAAGATGCACCCACGCGATAAAGGGAAATTACTATCATCGTAAACCTTGTTTGATGAAAGTTTTATGAAAGTTATATTCTTCCTTGTTTTGATAGTTTTTTCTTTCTTGTATATTTTTCTTTGTTGTATTTTGTTAAAATTAAACCTACATTAATACTACAATTAGTAAAAACTTTGGAGGAGATAGGACAACATCCCCACCCCGAAGGACAGATGAAAGCTATGGAATAACAAGAAGTTCTATATTAGCATTTAAAATAATAAAATTATAATTTATTTAATTTATTCACCTCAAATAAATTTTTGTTAAAATAGATTCGTTAGACACAAAAATGAGTATTAATTTTTTCCAGTTATTGTGAAGGAATCGGTCTTGTGTTCATTTGTTTTTGTGCTTAGATTCAATGGGGAGAAAACAATATGTGAATTTGAATTTCTTCGTAAAAATTCTGTTCACTTCAAAATTAAATTACCATGTATATACCTGTAAAAATATGTACTTAAAATATCATGGGTTATTGAGCAAAAGGTAAATTATAGATATAGATTTGATTTATTTCAGAATACATAATCTCCTCAGGCTATAAGAACTGAAATCTACAAATAAAGTAAGTTGTCCTCCTTTTTTGACATGTAGATATTTACTTGCTTGATAATCTTATAATTTGAGTCACCTCCTTTCTGTTGTCATGAATCATTCGTTTTTCCTTTTCCTTGTAATCAAATTCACTGCTATCCCAAGTTACTCGTTTCTGTTGTGACGCTAGATCATTCACAGATAAGACAAAATCACAAAATGGAGATAATTCTTTCATTCTTTGACAAAAACAAATTTTCTATATTTCCAGTAAATGAAATATATACATTAAATTTGTTCCTTCGAAAGGTGAACTAAAGAGGATTAAATATGTAATAACAGTTACAAATATAACTGTTTAAAAATACGAGCCTCGATATAATTTGAATAAATACAAAATGCAAAGGACTTAGGACTATGCGTGGTTTGCGTGCTAGTATCACATATTTTGTGTATTTTTTAGTACATGTATACATGACATGATAAAAACTAATGTGTTATTTATTATTAAAAATCCAAATACATTCAGGAAATGAATGCAACGACTTTAAGAATTCATTAGTTTCTGTATATGTATAGAGTATATATATATATATATATATATATATATATATATATATACACACAGATTCTCATATTGACCTGATAGTTATATTTCCGAGAACTTTATCACTGAGTATAAAGTATGGTTGTGTGTGCAGACTTATAACTGGATGGCAATAGACAAAAAACAACATAAATCATATAAGTATTGCAGATTTTGCAAGTGTTGTGCCAGTTTTGATATTTGAAATCAACTCTTTATTTCACCGAGCAAGGTGAAGATAGATAGATAGATAGATAGATAGATAGATAGATAGATAGATAGATAGATAGATAGATAGATAGATAGATAAGAGGATTCTGAATTTTACCTATTTTAAAATATTAGAAAATACATGAGCTGTTATTTTACATTAGAGTAGAATTAAGCAATATACTGGTGATAGTATCAAGAATATAATACTGTTGCAACTAAAGTAGTGTGCAATTTAATTTAAATCACGTATCACATATTTTACAAATACATGTAAATGTAAGAATTAAAAAATCTTATAAAAGTCTAAAAGTTCTTTGAAAATGTAAAAATGATTGCATTTGAAATCTCCAAAATGAAGTAAAGTGATATTTAAAGTAGAATGACAACGTGAAGGAAAAATGATGGAAAATAAGGAAACGGGTACAAAATAGAAGAAAAAAAAACATGATAATGCTAAAGAAATTTCACGAAAAATAATTCAAACGTAATTTAAGTAAATTAAGAGGCAAAAGGTACAGAATGCAATGGAGAAAATGAGGTCATGATGAAAAAGAAAAAATCTGTCCATGAACGTAAATCAAAGAAAGAAAAAGTGATTCAAGGGGTAAAAAGATGGAGGATTTTTTCATGGACAAAGAAAACAGAAAAATAGTAATAAATTTAGAAATAAAAATTCTGAAAATTAGAAAGCTATAGAAAGAAAAGGAAGATATCAATAAGATAATGTTTAAAAAATACAGAATAAAAAAGTAACGCGATGTGTACAAAATAAGTAGGTCAAGTAATTGGAGAGCATACTGTTTGCAATCGACCTGTCAGTTGGTGCAGACAACTCTCTGATTAGCATAAGCAGAAAATAGCAAAAGGAGCTATTGATTTTCTCCACTCACTCTTTCTTTATCCTCATTCTCTCTGTCTGTCTCTCTCTCGCTTTCTCTCTCTCTCTCTCTCTCTCTCTCTCTCTCTCTCTCTCTCTGTATAATTATATATATGTGCGTGTGTATGCGTGTGTACATATATGTATATATCCTCTTCCTATTGAAATTATTCTTTCTTACTCTCCTTACTCATTTCTTTTCCATTTCTTTTTTTTTATCTCGCTTCTTTTATTTATTCATTTTTTTTCATTACTTCTCTTTTCACAACAGCCTCGTACCTATCAAAATGTTTATGCTTTTATTCAAGTTTTTCATTCTTCCATACATAATTTCTCATCATTCTTTTAATATTTCAAAAAGTTATCTTCACTTTTACTTTCGAGGTGTCTTTATTTTTCTCTCATTCTTTCTTCCTAATTTCGAGAATTAAATAATTGTATTTTAATTTTCTTATTTCACCAGTTTCCTCTATCAGTTTCTCTGTATATCCCTTTCAGACTTGTTTTTCATTTTCTCTCTCCATCGTTCTCTACCCATTTCTTATTATTTTGCGAAGAATGAAATATTTAAATACTTATAGTGTCTGTGGATTTTATAACTACAAATATTACGATTTTGAATTTCATTTTTTTTAATTAGCTAAAGCCATTATTAAATTTTGACTAGTATTGCTTTCGTCTTAATTTTATTTGCTTTCCGTTGCGACTAATCAGTGAAGATCTGAAATAACGAATAAGTCCCTAACGAATTTTCGAATTCGCATCCTTTTGCAGCAGGAAAACTCGTCATCCATACCCGTTGCTCTGATATTTATCTTTCATATATTTCCAATAAAGCTCCGTTGCCCTTGGATTTTATTCATCGATTTCAACTCATATTTTAGTTATAATAATTACGTTTTTTACCTGAAATAAATATTGGAAAAATTACTATTTTTATTTAATTAAAATTTCCAAACACGTTATCTGGATAAAAAAAATACTGGGTATAAACTTAATGACTAATAATTTAGCTGACTCAACGATCTTATTATTTAAATGTTGTTGTCAAGAATCCACTTTTCATCGATTATTATATTTTACTTAAAAATGGCTTTTTTTTTCATCACTTATATTTTGTTTAAAAACAGAACATTTAAATACAGCCTAATAACCTAATAACCTTTTTACAATTATGTGGAAGTAAAGAAATTAATATAACCAACATTGTTCAAATAATTTTCAGCACTTGATTTGAATGTTTTAAGTATGTTGGCTATCTCTCGCGTTGCATAAAATTATATTATAAGTATGACATTTTGATTGCTATTAACTTGGTCAATGCATCGTTCAACGAGTAATTTCCAACTTAGTAAACCATTTCTGAAACGTTAGATAAGTCATAGTACTGCATCTCTGAAAATTGGATTTTATCTTAATAGAAAAGTTGATTATCTTCAATGTTAAAACATTGAATCTAATTGACTAATAAATCGCTAAATTTGACTATCATAAAACTTATTTGCTATGACAGTCCAACAAAATGGCAATTTACAACGAAAACAAATCGAACTTATTTCTCTCTTTCTCTGTAGATAGATAGATAGATAGATAGATAGATAGATAGATAGATAGATAGATACATAGATAGATAGATACATAGATAGATAGATAGATAGATAGATATGTATGTGTGCGTGCATGTGTGCGTGTGGAGAGAGAGAGAAAACAAAATAACTGGAATCACCTTGTTAAATCGAAGTTTTATTATTTAATACGGAGTTGATCCAAATGGTTTACTCCCCTTTTGTGCTCTTCGTACCAATTTTGAATAACATTGGCCGTATGGATCCTGGAACCACCATCAAGGAACAATGGTCAAAATACTCAGATAATGATTGGCCATGTAAAACAACTAAAGTGTCAAGTGGATTTTGTGATATAGCTGTCCAAATCATAACAGAGACACCTCCATATTTTATGGTCAGGGCCGAAAAGTAAATGTTGAAGACTTCTTTTGTTTCCAGAAATAAACTCGCACCAAAGTTGAGAAAAGGGTGAATTAGGTTCATCAGAGAAGATTACATTTTCCAAATGTGCCACTGACCACTTCTAATAGTCAAGACACTATTTTTCTGTTTATCAATAAAAATGGGAGACAGGAAAGTTTTAGCAATTGCAACCCTCCAATGTTATCCAGATTTACGGAATTCACGGTTTAATTAACCTGACGAATATGAAGTAAAGGAGCAATTTAGTGTTATATTTACACTGTAAATCAACAGTTTCGTTAAAAACTTCAGAAACATTCGGCATTTTCAAAGACTAATCCACTAAAAACATGATCCGATGCCCTATTAAGGCCACAGAAAAACTTCGTAGCCATATTCATAGTCATTACTTGGTTTTGGTAAACGCTGTCAACTTCACCATTCTTTTCTTCTTCTTTCCTTCCAATCATAATTATGCAACACATATTTTTAGTGGTACTACTGCCTTGCTCGGGGTAATTCCGATTAAAAAATAGAACACGCTATATACTATGGCGTAGGATGACAGTAGGATGAAGGATGACTAGCTGGCAAGACCCTCTCGACACTGATATTTCCTAAGTTGCTGACGGGATGAAATATCCTGCATCTTTTTCGTGGTGTCACACAATTGTTTTCCAATACGTGGCTTATCCAGGTTCTTCTTTTTTTTTCTTTTTTTTTTTTTTTTTTTTTTCAAAAATGATGAAGGCGCAGACAATCTTGAGAACTTCATCATTTGTGATGAAGTTTTTCCAGAACACTCTGAGAATGGTGCGGAGGCAGCACTAATATGTTGTTGCCACTAGTTTTTATTGCTATTGCTTATCCTTTTAGTAGAAAAGAAAACAACATCGTCGGGCAAACTTGAATACAATTTAATACCAACAATGGTGTTCTTAGATGAATTAAAGAGAGTTCGTAAAGATGATAAAAAAATAAAGTTCGGGAAATTGAAATGTCTATGTATGCACGAATATGCGTATGAATGTGTGTGTGTGTGTGTGTGTGTGTGTGTGTGTGTGTGTGTGTGCAATATATGTAGGCGTGAAGATATATATGTTCATGTGTATGAATGTATGGGTATTTATTAATTCCTTGATGTCGCCTAAGGAAATTTCTACTCAGGAAATTTCTTTTTATGCGGTCGACGTGTGAGGAAGTATTTTAACTCGCTTGGGTCGACCTCCCCAGTATGGAGAGAGTGCTCGAATTCGCCTTTTATCGGCGTAGTGTGAGTAAATGAATGCGCCGTGTGTGCTCCTGTGTACTGTAAGATCTAGAAGAATGTCCATTCAGGAGAACTTTCATTTTTTGATTAGATAATTTTTCAACTTGTGAAGGAGACCAGAGTATGCTAAAACTCTGCCGAAAGCGACATCCCAAGCTTCACCGTTCTTATCTAAATCTTTCCTCAATAATCGATAAAACATCAGCAGTTGACCTAGAGAATCGAAAGCCATATTGCTTGCCTGAAGAAAGGCCATGCGATAACCAATTCAGCCTCTAGTAGTTTGGCAAAAAGAGGCAGAATACTTATAGCCCAATAGCTGGAAGGGTTAGACGGTTCACCTGAGTTCTTAAAGAGTGGACCAATAGATGAGGATTTCCAACAGGCAAGAAAAACAAGAGGTAGCAAAACATTTATTATACAGTTTAGAGAATACAAGATCCAATTCGAGAGCACATTGCAGGGATACCATCAGGTTCTCATGCTTTGTGGGGATCAAGATTAGAGAAGGGGGTTATATATATATATCACCCAACAGAGACTCAGTGCTAAATGGAAAGTCATGTGTGTCTGGGTGTGTGTATGTGTGTGGTGCAGAAAAATGTTCTGTTCGGCCAACATTAACCACCCCAAAACTTCAGATATTTTCTCCTTTAGATGTAGGTCTAATCGAAATCTTTTATACACACACACACACGCACACACACACACACACACACACATATATATATATATATATATATATATATATATATATATATACATACATAATTATATAGATAGATAGATAGATAGATAGATAGATAGATAATAATTTATCCATGAATTTTGAATATTTTCAGCAATTTTATAAAAAAAATTTGCAAAAATAAGTAGATATATTCCGAGGAAAATTACAGGATGTGGCTTTGTAATCAATTCAAATGTGGTTTTAAGATGCATTCACAAATTGTAAATAAATGATAATAGATTGGAAGAACATTTACACATATATACAGGCATCAAAATGGGACATAATTAGATTTTCTTGTGAATTAATTTTATTTGTCCAATCATAGTTTTCATAATTTATTGCAGTTAAATAGAACAATAGAAATCTCAAGAGTTATTAGGAAAAGAGCTCTTAATGCTAAATACTTTCTTGAAAAAGAAAAATAACTTTGAAATAAAGCAGCTTTTATTTTATTTTTTTAGATATAATGGTGAGCAAAGAAATCTTGTCTTGAGTTAAAAGTAGTTGTTTGGCAACTATTTAAGAATCATTTTTAATTCTTTAATTTTTTTTATTTTATTTTTAATAATAATTTAATTCCAGAAGCAGTAGGAGAAAAATAAAACAAAAAAAAATCAATGAATTTTCAAACATTCTAATGCATTAGCCTATTATTCTTTGAAAATCTCCATGAAAATATTTGATGTTTTGGTTGATATCTATTTTTTTAAAGGGAACTTTTGCGAATAAACGGAAAAATTACCATTTTTAATTTATTTTACAGTTATTAAATGTCAAAAGCATTGAAACTTTTCTTTCAATTAACATTGTAATAAATGTAAACTGAATTTATTTCTGACAGGCATTATCTTTGAATTAAAAATTATTTTTCATATCGAGGTAATTAAATTATTGTTTACGTTGACGTAATTTACAATTGATTTCGTAAAATGAAGTTGTGCTAATTACATCACTATACATATCATATAGTAACACTTTATGAGCGAAAACAGAAAAACATACCTACACCAAGTAGGCATGAGTATATGTACATATCATTAAACAAAATAGAAGCATTCCTAGCTAAAATGAGATGGAGAGGAATTTTCTCTTTGCATAAGTATGCTACCAAAGAGAATACCGCAAATTCACAATTTAAATCCAGGAATTCCTTATGGAAGAACTATCTGGGTTCGATAAAGGATCTAATAGGCATAATGGACGGAATAAAGTTTAGAAAATACATAAGCACATTCCAAAAGAAGCTTACTGGGAAAGCGAAATAAATAATTAAAACGAGGAACATTTTAGTAAAGACAAAAGAGTAAAACCAAAAGAATATGCACTTTCAGTCCGAGAACTTACAAAAAGAAAATGTCTGAAAAGTAACTAAACTCTATAGAAAAGCTTCAGTCTCTTATATTGGAGAAATTAACTAAGTTACACGATATTACAGACAAATTGGATATCAGTGATAGAGTCCAGATCATAAGTGAAAAACAGGCTTTTCTTATAGTCAAAGACCACAAAGATGATTTTCGCATCTGTCCTACATAAATCCAACAAAAACGGAATTGGGTATAATAAGCCAAAACATAATACGAAACATATGCGATCTGATGAGAGTGGCTACACAGGTAAAGCAATGGCAGGGAACACATGAGATATCTCCTGGTTTAATATTACTGAAAACAAAGAAAAACATATTCATAAAATACGATATTAAAAACTTCTATCCATCCATTTCGAAGCAAGGATTGTTGGAAACATTACATTACGCTAAAGGTTTTGTGGATATTTCACCAGAGCAAATAGAGATAATACTTCATTGCCGTAAGTCGGTTTTTAGGCATAACAGAAAAGCATGGATAAAAAAAATCAAACGAAGGTTCCTTGATGTCGCCTAAGGATCTTATGATGGGGCAGAGATTTCCGAGTTAATGGGCATCTACATATTAATATCAACAAGATTGCACACGTAGATAACCATGGCATCTACAGAGACGATGGAACTGAATTCTTCATCAAGGGAAATATTTAATAAAAGGAAAAAAGACTTGCATTGAGGAGAGAGGGGCATGAAACTGACCTAAAATTTAATCCCCAAGTTAACCAAATACTTGCTGACTACGTCTAGAAATTAAAAGAAAAAATAACAGCAATCCAGACGTAAGGTCGTGTATACTGAAAAAAGTTAAATCAAGGCTAACTAGAGGCACCAGTTGTAGATTGTGCCAAGAGGAAAAGTTGACTATCGTAACACATCCAGACTGAAAACAACTACTGAACGAACGATCAAGAATAATGTCAAAGTGTAGATATAAAAAAATACATCTTTTTTCGTTGCCCATTCCCCTTCAATAAATCTTCCGGTTAAAAAGGAATTACGAGGCGCTAGAAAACTAAATTTACTCCAGCACCTGATGACACCTAACGGTAGAAACCTAAGTAAGGATTAATCATTAAGGGTTTACATTTTCACATTTTATAATTATACTTAAATAGAGAGGACGTCATTTTGCCTTTGGGAGACCCTTTCGGCCAACATTTTATCAAAAGCAGATGTTTGGCGCAAAATATTCAATGACATACTTGTAACAAGTCACTGGATCTAACTAACGTCTTTATCCACCAATGCTCATACTGCATTTTTGTGTTATTATTATGACATTTTTTACCAGAGCTTATATTGCTATTTATTGTTGTTATTCATTGCTTTTCTCTAGCACTCCTTATTACTGGTTCCCATATTGTATTCATTTCTATGCTTGGTCGGAGATTTTTGTGGCCTAGCATATGTGCTGATTCCTTAAGTTTTGGTATGTTCTAGTGATGTTCTCTGTCTATTTAACTTCATCCGACAGTGAGGCGGTGATCTCCCTTTTCACTCCACATGTGGAGTGAAAAGGGAGATCTTTCTTTAATTGTCGCCTGATTTTTCTATTTCCCCTCGTGCTTCCGCTATACAATGTTCTTGTAGTCTTACCTTGAGGGGATGACCTGTTTCTCCTTTGTATTTCTTACCACAGTTGCACGGATGGCGTACATACAGTCCTTAGTCATGTTCTCCTCTAGGGGGTATGCTTGGAAGAGGTATTTGCAAAGTGTTGAACCACTTTTGAAGTTTGTCCTGATGTTATATGGTCTTTTGTATTTTCTCCAGTAATCTCTTGACATAGGGTAGGCAGACTGAAACTATTTTCTGGGCGCTGTTATCCTCTTGTACTCTTCCATCCCAGTTTTCGGGGCTGCTGCCATGTATCCAGTTGTTAGGTTGTAGGGTACTGTTTATACTAACCATTTCTTGTTCATATGTCTCTAGGTCGCCACTTACGACTTTTGCTTGATGTTGTAAGCAGCGGACGATCACTTTCTTTACACTGTATGGAGAGTGGGAGTTGAAGTTGAGGCATTATCCGGTGAATGTTGACTTACGATATTCGGATGTCTTCAACCCCCGCTCTATTAGTACATCCAGGAAGTTGAATTTGTTGTCGTTTTCTCGCTCCATTGTTAACTGTATCGATGAATATGACTTATTGAGTTCACATGTTCCAGAATTGGATCAGACATATATCGACAGGATGAGGGCTTAGCAATGGGATCGCCATTATCACCAGCAATGGCAAAGGGAATATTTTGAGGAAATGGCATTAGAACCTACACCACTGTGGCTGAGATACGTAAATGACACCTTCATATTCCAACCACACCAGGAAGACGTCCAGCTACTACTGGACTGTGAAGATGAGTATAACAGTCCGAGTGATGTATTAGGACCTTGAATAAGTTCTCCCTGATTTTTCATGAAAAGTGATGTTTTATTTACAAAAATTCGTAAGAAACAAGTCACTGAAATTATTGTCCATCGCTAGCCACTACTTTTGCCCATCTTTCTGCCAGTATTTGAATTTCACGTCGAAAAAACGTCACGTCTTTTGAGGCTAACCACCAGTCGACACATTTTTGGGCATCTTCATAAGAATGAATGTGCTGCTCAGCCAGGCCATGTGCTATCGATCGAACAAGTGATAATCTGGTGAATATGGCGGGTGGCGTAGGAAAGCGTTTCCAAGTAGGCTTTCAACCGTTTTGCAACATGTGGCCTTGCGTTGTTATGTTGTAAGATTAAATTTGCCGTGTCTCTGCTTGTAGTATAGCGGCTGTTCTTTCTTTAATTGTCGGCTCAAACGTATCAATTGTAGTCGATAGCGATCTCCCGATATGGTTTCGGTCGGCTTGAGTAGCTCATAATAGACTACACTCATCTGATCCTACCAAATTCAGATCAGAAGCACCGAACCATAGATATTCGACTTTGCCGTCGATGTTGATGCATGGCCGGGCTTAACCCAAATCTTCTACGCTTAGGGTTATCGTATTGTATCCAATTTTCATCGCCGATACGATAAGCAGTTGTTCACACGTGACAAGACACCGTTCGATATCTCTCAACTTCAGCTAGTACGGCACCCAATGTTCTTGCTTTTAAATCATTCCTAATGCTTTCAAACGTTGTGAGATCAACTCCTAATGAACCATCAAATTCAGCTTGCGTCTGACATGAGTCTTCATGAAATAATGCCTCCAATTCTTCTTCTTCAAACTTTTTTTCTGTACGCTAAAGCATTCTTTATCGTCAACATCAAAATCATTATTTCTAAGCGTCTAAACCAATCTCTACATGCTGTTTCCGTCAAGGCATAGTCGCCGTAAGTCTCAACAAGAATTCTGTGTACTTCAACTTCAGATTCCTTTTTAATAAAGTAGTGCAGTAAAATTTCCCGCGGATACACATTCTTTGGCACGAAATCCGACATGTTTAACACTATGAAAAACAAAGTTGTTTACACTTCGGCGAAATGCCATAAACTGAATTTCACGCTTGCTTATAGTACTTCCTTATAGATAAATTACAATATGAAACTACACGCACACAGTTCTGGGAACGCCATTTGTTGGAAAACAACGTGAACTTGTTCAAGGTCCTAATAAATAATGCAAGTAAATGAAGAATATATTATAATTCCAAGCTTCATGTTCAAGTATTCAAATTTCTCGGTTAATTTTCTAGAAAAAGAGATTTTCCCTCCTTCAAAGTTACAAACCATCTCATTTCTGTTATATGGTTAACAAGTGGCATACTATACCATGTCACTGTATTTAACACTTAAAGATAAAGCTTAGAATAGTCTACATTTACGCTCTCTGGAACGAAGCCAGTTTACAATGGAAACTATGAAAAACATAACGATTGAATTTCATGAATTTCCCACACTGAAGTTGCCTGATGTTATGATGCAGTGATGGGTGAATATTCATCTCCCCATTAATTCTTATAGAAAAGCAAAAGCTCCAATTTTTTCCCCACACATTGCAAGAGCGCCATCAGCGCAAACAGACACTAAATTATTCTTCTTCTATGTGCCAGGTTTCTTCAAGACTTGGATCATCATAGACCTCCACAACTTCCTGTTTAGTAAATTGGTTTGCTATATCTAATGATCCCTTTTCTGCCAACCATTTACACAGGCTTGTTAAGTAGGCGTTGTGCTGCTTTTCTCAAAAACTTCATCGTTGATCACGTATACAGTTCATGGTATTCTCAGTATCCTTCTGTATAACCTCATTTCTGTTGCTTCAGGTCTCTTCTCCATCTGCGATGAGATTGTCCAGCATCCACTGGCATATAAGAGTACCAGTATTACATAGCAATTCAGTACTCTTTTCTTTGTTTCCAAAACAGTTACCCGTTTCTTAATACTTTGCTTAACTTTTGGAAGGCAAATTTCACTATCCCAATGCACCTACGCATTTCGGTGTTGTATTCTCCGTCCTCTGTTAAAACAATCCCTTAATATTTTAATTTTTTCGGTTGTTTGATTTTGGTATCTCTAATT
The DNA here is from genome assembly GCA_963932145.1 of Acanthosepion lycidas. Lineage (NCBI taxonomy): Eukaryota > Metazoa > Mollusca > Cephalopoda > Sepiida > Sepiidae > Acanthosepion > Acanthosepion lycidas. Next base: position 45,617,676 of record OZ010584.1, read on the forward strand.
TGTAATTAGTATGTTGATCTGTTTCTGTTGCTAACAACCATATATTACGGTTTCTTACAATTGATGTTTAGTCCTTTCTTCTTGCTTTCCTTTACTACTTTTTGTGGAAGTTCCTGTAGTTTCCTTTTTGTGTCTGTTATCAATAGTGTCATCTGCATATCTAATATTGTTATGACTGTGACTGCCACTAATAAATCCTGGTAGGACTTCTAATTCTCCCAGGAATGCTTCACTGTAAAGATTGAATATATCTGATGAGAAGACAACGTCCGTGTCTTACGCCCCTTTTTGTTTTTGTGCATTTACTGAATTCATTTTCTATACTCATGCAGGCGGTTTGATTCCACTAAGCCGAGGAATGGTAATACTAATAATAACCGTTTCCCTACATGGAAGCATTTGGCATTTATTGACCGAGCATTGACAGAGCAGCCAATACTTTTTTCGGTTGAAATTTATAAAATCGTTCTTTTCAAATAGTTTTTTCCAGAAAAATAAGACATATGATGAGATGAAGTAAATAAAGCAGTTACTCAGTTTTCTATTTGAAAGGTAAGCAATTTATTGGAGTTATGTGATAAAATATATGTCATCATTGCATCCCTCGCAAAGCGAAAACTAAATTAGGTCGTGAAGAGTTGACTTTCATAAAACGATGAGAGCCTTGTTAATAATTCATTAATACCTTCACCATGATGAATCCAATTGAGATACATCTTTATGTGTCTTGAGGACCACCTTTCTGTTCCCATAATGCAATAATGCGTGATAAATCCCACTTTTAGAGATGCAATTCTAATTTCCACAATTCTTTCATAAAACAGATAAACTTGCTATTGAATTCGGGGTGGAAATAAACTATTTTCAAAAGTTCAGTCTCAATGTCGAGTGAAATTTTATTTTCCTTATTTTTTAATAGCTTTCTTAATTTTCTTCATTAGTAGTTTCGTTATTGTTTATGTTGAATATGGACTTTGTATTGATTGAACGAATATTGGTGGTATATGTTCTATTTCTGCGGGCGTTTAGTGTGTTCAGGCTTGAAATAGGATTCAAAGTGTTTTTAGAGATCAGGAAATTTCTTCTGCGAAGGTTTTGGTTGCATAATGTTGTTAGGATTTTTCGCTTTTCTCCATATTTTAACACATCTGAATGTTGTTTGGATTCTTTAATTTAATTTCCAATTTTCCGGAGGTAGTAGTTTCTCAAAGAATTAACCAATCTTTGATCTACTGCTGCTGAATAAAACAATGTTCTATCGTCTTGAGTTTTAATTGCAAAACAATAAAAAAATTATCATTTGCAAATGTTCTCATTAAATACTACAGTAAATACACAACAAACAGCGTCATTACGTTCTACAGAAAAAAACACAAACTACTTTTAAAACAAACGGATTTTTGTGTGGCCTGATCTGCCATACCCTACCATCCGGTCCCCTTGAAAATGAAACGGGGTGGAGGAAGTTTGGGAGAAGAAGGTGGGAGGATTTGGGGGACGGGTGATGGAAGCTTTTTAAGAACTTACGGAAAATGTGATAAAAAATAGACAGTTGTCAATTATCAATGGCACTCATTATGATAAAAGTATAAAAACTCTTGACACGTGGATTTCTATTGGTAACAAACTTTTCCTTTTTATACATATTCAGATACATACGGTACATTTTTGAATCCTATTTTTAGCCTATCTGTAGGAATTTTCGGTGACAGCCTGTGCTAAATATTTCGGCATACTCTCATGCAAAGCTCAGCCGCAAACAAAAGAATCAAGTTCTGGAAGCTTGTGAGAGCCACTAACAGAGGTTCATTGGAAAAGATAACTGTTTCTTCATTCTTGTGTACAACGACTAACAAAGTCATCATTTTCTTAGTCATTTTTATAAAGACAGATTTTTTCAAACTCCCCTTCACATACAGTTTCTTTAAACTGAGTACAGAAGAATACCTACTCTTTACTTACCCTAGATACCCATAATTCCATCATGACGTGAGAATTTAAAACGGGTTTCTTCACATCGGTACAGTTGTTAGACATTTGAAACTGATTTGACTCTAGACTGAATGAAATCAATGAATATGATTTTTAGTGAGATAGTAACGGAGGGAAAGAGAGAAAATAGAGAGAGGGAAAGCGAGAAAAATTTTTCTTTTCTTTTTCTACTGAGTTAAAGAGATTAATTAGATACAAAGACAAAGAAATATTCGTACTTCCACAAAACTGATTCTTGCGTATGCGGTCGACCGCCGAATTTATGTGAACACAAAAATTACTATTTTGAAAACCTGATACTGGCTACCTTCGCAGTACGTGTTTTGTGTAGGACTGACCTATATGATGAACTTTCTATTTATGTAACTATGATTAAACACATTCTTCTTTCGTAATAATTATGCATTGAAATCAATGCTACCCACACACTACTATAACTTCAGGGTATCAGGTTTTTTTTTTTTTTTTTTTGCTATTCTCCATCTCTGTCGCTGTCCTTCTCTTCTCTCTTTTTCTTATCTCTACGTTGTACTCTTAGTTTCTTTTTTGTGAGACGCATATATATTTATGCACATGAACAGCAAACATGAAGCAAATAGCAAAATAAAAATCAAGTAAGGAGATTGATGACCGAAAGGTATTCTGTTAATGTTACAGTGGCATTAAAAATAAATTCTGTATATATTTATTTTACTTAATGACTTAAAGTAGGCACCCCACTGAATTTTTTTAAAAATGAAAAGCATTCTTAATAATAATATCACCTAACCGGATTGAAGTACTGCAGAATTTTAAACGATTTATAATATTATAACTTATTATAATTAAAAAAATTTTAAAATGAAAACAATTCTTATAAAAATTCATTATTCATCGATTTTTTTTCTTATTTCTAAAAGCAATTAAAAGCTTTTCTAATTAAATAATGCCATAGTTTTATTGCATTTTTTTATTTTAAGATTCGGGGTAGATAAGTAATAGTTCGAAAAAAATAAATTGTGATTTACATTCTCCGAGGAGTCCTGTTTTATCTAATTAAATTAATTTTAAGATTGCAATTTAATTTCTCGAAATTTCATGAAATTAAATAAGTAGGTCGATAACACTTTTTTACCAAAATATTCTTAAAAATTTTTTTTTTAATTATTTCATTCATTTGTGAATAAGTCCTGAAAGTTTAATTAAAATCCAATAATTATAAAATTTTTGCAAGCATTTCCAAATCTGTTTTTTACCAAAAGAAAAACAAAAAAAAAAACGCAAAATCACTAATCGTAAACTAATGTCGACCGCTGACGTTTTTTACAAGATTTTTAACCAAAATTTCGAACCTGCAAGAAAGGATTAAAATATAAAATAAATAATTAAAAATACTTTGGTCTTTCCGCTTAATAACATTAATATTTTGACGATAAAACATTTGACGATAAAAAATGTTAGCATGCTATCTTTTATAACAAAGTTGATACTTTAAAACATTCTGCAAATCTTCAAGTGTTGCATCCTTGTGTAAAAAGAAAGGCTTGCACATGCATACGCATGGAATTCTCTGCAGACACGATCGCTTAATTTATAAGCGTTCCTCAATGCAACCACCATAAATCTGCATGCTGAGATCGCAGTGCTGACAGCAAAAGCCAATGAATTGCAATCTCGTCCTGGTATAATGGTGAAATAAAGCGATGGACAGTACGAAAGCTTTCTTCCACCAACTTAGTCAACATTGCTATGGCTAGCTTCAATCAACTGATATTCGTCAAATGGCATCTGAAAAATAGAAATAGTTTTATATTACATATCTGAAATAGTTTCCTTCTCTCCCTACTTCTTTTCTGTTTTCCATTCACTTTCACTTGCTTTCTTTCCATCTCTCTATCTGTTGTGTGCATTCTGTTTTTCTTCTTTTGCTTGAGATTTTCCTTCTACATTTTTTTTTCCTTTCTCTATTTTTTTTTTTTTTGATTATTTGTTTTATATTCTTTCTCGAGTTGCATTATCACTAGTTATTATTCAAATACTTTTATGATTTTATCTTTTGTTTCTTTCGTAATTTTTATTATTAGCATTTTATTATATTTGTTTACTGTCTTTTTTACGCTTTTCATTTCCTTCTTTTTTTCTCTCCATTCCTTTTTGCAAATATTCTAATTTTATTCCTTCCAACCCCTTTTCCCATCAACTTCTTCTACTTTTTTGTCCCTCCTTACAATATAAACCATTAATAAATTATAAATAATGAATGGAAAATGGTACTTAAAACTTTCCTCAAATTTGGTTGTTCGAAAAGAAGGCAACTGGAGAACAACAAATAGCCTTGATATCAATGATGAATGTTGAAATATTTGTAGTTCTGTCGTTGAGGCATTTGCAGGCTGCCATTTTATCACTGACAAAGACAGAAAATTAAACAAACGTTTATTAATTGGCACAAGGCGAATTTTAAGAGCAAGAACACAGTAACTGACACTATATTGACAGCCTGTTATGTGTCGATCGCCTGGTATCTTATTAAGGTCATCATTACTTGGTATTTTTCTTGTTAATTATCACTGGAAAGAATAGGCATTATACGGTGGTTTCTATGAAATTCGCTGTGTTCAGCTACTTAAAAACGTGTAACTCAACGTGCATATTTCTGCCTGTGTGTGCGTGTATGTGTATATGTAAGTGTGTATATGTAAAAAAGAGAGAGAGAGGGAGAGAGAGATCTATTGCTATCTCTTTTCTGCATCAGTTGACTTCATCTCGATCTCACGATACTTCATAGACGCTCATACGCAAGCATATATATAAAAAACGTTAACATTAAACAAAAACTTATTAAGAATGTCTTCCCTAATTATATTGTTCGCAATCAAATTAGACTTCACTTAAAAGAACAATAATTTTAATATAAACTTGACTTCTCAAAATAAGATAAACAGCAATGCCATAAACATAATTTACAATAAATAAATACATTAAACCTATCGAAAACACATTGCAGATTTATTATTTATTATAAAAATTTAAACAGTAACCTAATTATCAAAAAAAGTATTTCTCAACCCACCAACCACCTACATATGACTACTGTTGTTTAAGAATTTATTTGTCCAATCTGTAAATGAAATATATCTTATATAAGACAACCACTCTTTCACGTAGGTTCGCATGCCATCTATTTCTACAGCAGCCACATTTACAAAAATTACTCGCCTTTTAGAACAAAATGATGATTAAATTTAACAAACATAAAATGTTTATTCTTTTTAATAAGGCTTGTTTGTTAGAAATGCTAATAAATATCAATAGATATCGCTATTTCCAAACGAGCAGATTTATCCATTAAACAAAATAGTTGAGTATATGTCATGATACAAATTTAAAATTTGACTTGCCATTAATAGATTTTAATGTTTTTACTTTTTCGGATATTGACTTTTATTTAATGGTATATCCGACTTCTTACACAACAGCTGCATTTTTTAATGAGCACATTTTTATATAAAGAATTTTCTTTATATTGTCCTTATTTCGAGATTCAACATGACGAAATCCTGTTTAATCTATGTTTTGACCATTCAACATTCTTGTCTAGGTATTCATAATTATCTACTCTTTCTGAATTAAACAAATGATGACAAATATACAAAGCGTTTAAATCTCTAAGAATTTATCTGCAGTTGTCCACTAAAGCAGTGGGCAATTGCTGAATGCCGACTGATTTAAGAAATGCCCCACCTGACTCAATCATATGATCAAGTTATTGTACTACAGTTCTTTTATATGATTTTGAAACATTCTGCCACATCAGTCATTTTGAAATTGTAATTATTACTTTTTGGTTTCTTAACTTAGAAAAATAACAAACTTTGCTAAGCGCTACAAAGGACAGGCAGTTTTGGAGAAGCATAATCGCCCACGCCCTAAAGAAGAAGAACAACAGCAAAAACGTATGTAGATTGTGTTAGATATCAGAGCAGTTCACAGATATAAAAGAAAACGGTGTAGAGCCATGATACCTACAGTCGGTCGAACTGAAAGAAATGTAATGCCTTCCATTTTGCATTTCGGTGAAAGAGAAGTTAACAAATTCGGTGTTATTTGATCATAACCAAGGCGATCCTTAACCTTGTTTAGATCGTCAATGAGTGGGGGCGAAAAGTTAACATGCGACAGTCCGTTGTTGGAATTGGATTAAGATATTAATTTTTTTAAAGACATTTTTAATTTTTACCTTTGGATTAACTTAATTTAAGATACTTTCTAATATTATGTATAGTTTCTAATTAACTCATTTCTGAATATTACTAAGAGATTCATGGTTAAAATTGTTCCCAGTAATTGTTATTTAGTAACAACTTAGGTGTCCACATGTCCGCCTCCAGTTGTGGACCCTAGTCGCATGTTTGTGTTAAGGATCATTTTGATTATAACTCATTCCACATTTGAAATCTGACATTTTTCGTGCTACCGGTTGAGGAATAATTGCGATGGAATTGTGTTAGTTTTGTTACGACCTTTCTAGGATATTGACTGTTCGTCTTTAAGTATAACTTAAATATAAAATGCGATGAAAATAATAAGCGTCATTTTTACTATATATATAAATAAATATTTCGCACGAAGAAACAAAAGCTTACAAACTAAACCGTTCTTATCTAAAGCTTGATAGACAAATTCAGTTATGGCCGTTAACACATTGTCGGTAGACTTGGCGAAACAGAAGCCATTTTTTATGTCCGAAATGATGTTGTAAGATTAGAGTCTCAAGTACTTTGCCAAAAAGAGGTAAGAGGGCGATAATTTTAGGGTCAGGGAATTTCTTAAAAACAGGAAATGCAGAAAAAGACTTCCATCAAGCTGAAATGCAAGAAGCAGAAAAGTATTTATTGTAAAGTTTGAAAAGAAAAGGACCCAGTTCAGGGGCACCTTATTTTAGGACAACTCCACATGTCTTGTGAGGATCTAGTTTAGAAATGATAACAGAAACCAATGACAGAGCTATGCTCATGTCATTCAGTAGAGCCTCCATTCTATGGGGAAATTGAACAGAGATACAGAGGTGAGTCGAGAGTGGAGTGGGAAGTGAATTTCTGAGAAAAGCAATCTGTTTTATCTGCAGTAGATCTCAGTACTTCAAATTGAGTGAAGAGGGGAGGGGCTGGTGATTTTCTATTGTTCAGCACATTTTTGCAGAGTCGTCAATAATCTCTAGAACCAAACTTGTGCGAGGTTATACTGTGTCATCAAATTTTGACTTTCCTTCTTTTAGGACACGCTTGCACTCATTACGAGCAATGATAAAGAGACGCCTATTACAATCGGATCGGAAGAAAATGACCACGGAAAAGATAGTAGTTTCACTTGGTATTTCCGTGCTGGCACGAAAGCTTCAATACCGGCTTTCACTCAGGAAGTGACCTTAGTGGCACATTTCCCAACAGGATGATTAAAAAGCATCGCGGAGAAAATCACGAAACGATTCCCAATCAATATCGTTGATAACAGAAGGATATTGTGTTAATAAGGCGTTCTTAACTGATGGGAGAGCGGAAAGAGATATCTATAGGATTACTGGATAATATACGTAGTAATAAGTCTACTATTTGCGTGTGAGATTGAGTAATAAAGAAATTTAAAGTCTGGATGCGAGCGAGGTCAGTGGCATTAGAGTGATTATGCCACTTGACATGATGGCCACTGAAATCGCTAAACACAAACATATTTGCAGACGTGTGTATCTATGCTGTCAGAAATTCTATCCAGCAAGCAACAGTCATGAGAGCAAGGGGAACAATAAAAGAATCTGAGTTTAGTAGTGAAAGTCAGAAGCACATGCAAGAACAGTCCAGAGTCTCAAGAGATTGCCAATAGATGTTCGCGAAACAAGCTGAAAGGGAGAAAGATAGCTAGGAATAGAGAATTCAGTGGAAGAGTTTGATGAATTCAGATTAGTTTCACAAAGAACCTGGATGTCTGGAGAATGTTCTAAGAGATGCACACTGCAAAAAATAGTACAAATACCACGAATGTTGGATAAAGAAAAGTCTTAGGGCTTTTTTTATTTTCTTTTGGCGAGCTGGCTCAGCAATTTTTTTTTTTTTTTTTTTTTTTTTTGGTTTATTCCTTTTGGTCATGCTATATTTTTAAATATAAGCCAAGAATAATATTTGTTGCCGGTCATCAAAAGCAACATGAGCTGGTTGGGAATTGGCGCAGAGTGCAACATAGTTTTACCTCAGAGATATACCTAAAAAAGCGATACCAAATAAAGAAAATCTTTCTTGAAGCTTTAATTTTAGTTTTAATTTTAAGCTAATAGATTAAAAATAATATTTCGAACCATCAAAATACTTTGTTGCATTTCAAACCTAATTTAAATTGATTGGAATTTTTTTTCTGAATATTAATAAAATCTATAATTTCGTCTATATTGATAAATCTGTCAACACAACATAGTTCTCTTTAAAATCTTTCAAAAATAAAATATACTTTCTGAAACGTTATTTGAGAAAATTCAGCTGATTTAAAGTTTAATTAATCTGAATTAAAAAAAAAATTACTTTTAGTTTAAAATATCGCAGAAAAGCATCATTTTTAAGACCGTTTTTTAAGACGTGTTAAGTGATGTATTGACAGATTGATGCTTGATAAATTTAAATAAGAAGCCCATAATATAAATATTAATTATATGACGAATACAACAAAAACGTCTTTTTATATAATTTTTTAACTACTCAGTAATTTTTAAATCTTTTAATATTTTTTCTAGAATTTATTGAATTTTAGGTATCTTAGCTTTATAGATGTGCTTACAAAGACGCCTGTTCAGAAAATGTTACAGAATTTTAAGATTTAAAAGTTTATGAATTACTCAAATTAAAATTTTAAAAAAGAAAACAATTCTTGTAAAAATTCATTATTTATCGTAAAGATTTTCTTTTTAAGAAAATAGTGTCCATAAAATTAGGTATCTCCAAAATAATGCGATACCTAAGGTTTAAAATGATATTTTTTTAAATTGAAAAATCTTTCTTGCGGATTTTATTTTAGTTTTAATTTCAAAATATTAAATTTAATATTTCAAACGAGCTGTACTTTGCAGTATTTCAAAACTAATGTAAATTGATTGGAATGAGTGTTTTTAAACCGCTAAAAATGGCTGATTTTAGCTATTTGTTATCACAATCTCTTCATTAAAAAATCTTTCAAAAATAAAATACTTTTCTGAAACTTTATTTGAGGAATATTAGTTGATTTAAATTTTAATTAATCTAATTTAAAACAAATATTACATATTTTTGGTATAAAATATCACAGAAATGCATATTTAAGCACCTATGTATTTTGATTAGGTGATGATTACCTGTTTTTCTACGGAGAACATATCTGTAAAAATCAATTGAGCATAATTTTTGCATCATTTTTAACAACCCAATAATCTTTAAAATTTAGGAATATATTCTCTGTAATCTAATATTTTATTTAATTTTGTGTATTTTAGCTTTAAATTTACTATATTTTACTTTACAGCTCTTATTTTCTGATAATGCCAAGTATGGACGTCCTTATTTACAAAAATCGGCACGTTTATACACACACACACAAAAGTTAGAATTCTTTTTTAAATACTTGTGGTCGATGAATTGTAGTAAGCTTTTCCATTTATGATTAGTAAATACAGTTTTTACTAAATAACAATATCACTTAACCAGTAAAAATTAATACAGAATTTTAACTGATTTAAAACTTTATAAATAATTAATTAAATTTTTTAAAAAAATGAAAAGATTCTTGTAAAAATCCATTATTTATCGAAAAAAGATTTTTCTTAAGATATAAATTTTCTTCAAATTTTTCTTAAGTCCATAATATAACTTATTCATAAAATCAATTAAAAGCATTTCTAATTATTTGCCTTAGTTTTATTGTATCTTTATTTGATGAATCGGAGCAGATTTTCGGTAACCGGGGGTTCTGTTTTACAAAAACAAATTGTATGATTCTCTAAGTTCTCTAAGGGGTTTTGCGTATAACTAATGTAAACATTAAACTGTGTATAAATGAATTTCTCGAAATTTCATAAAATAAGTTAGAGGTAATAGATGTAAAAGAAATGTTTTAATCAAGATGTTCTAAAAACGAGACATTTCTAAAATAATTTCATTCATTTGTGCTGTGACACTGGCCCGTCCAGGGTCGAATCCTAGTCGTCACGGCACCAATATGTGACACTGAGTTGTCGGCCCGTGGCCAACTCCCATTCGCGGCGCAAAACTGTGATATTTCTCCTACTATCGTTTTGGGGTTGACTCTTTGTCGCTGCCACCAGCCTGTGTCCCCGTCGATCGGTGGTCGTCGTTAATAGACTGTTCTATTTCCACGTGCCATGTCTAATGGATGTCAGTTATCAGTTATCTCCTGTTAATTTCCTTCTGCAAGTTCTCCACTGCCTTATCCGGGTATTGAACTCACACTCTTTGGGCTCCTGTCACTGGATCTAACTAATGCCTTTATCCACTGTGCCATGTGTCCTTGAGGACAAGGCAGTTGAGAACAAGTTTTAGACTATTGAAGCTCTGGCAGTTGCTTTAGATATCTCGAAGACATTTAACAATATTTGGCACGCTAGTCTTCTTCAAAAGTTGAAGGGCTATGGTGTTTCTGGTCTTATGTTTTATTTAACTTAATCTTTGTCGACAGCTCGAATGTGCAGGTGGTATAATGAGTAGCGACTCGGAATGAGAAATTGGAGAGCTGAGTTCGGATTTTAGTTAAGTTCGTTACATTTACTTACGTACAAATTTCCTTGGAAAAGGTATGACCCATCTTCCAACAAAGCTATTTTGCTTTTTTCATCTGTCTTAATTTCTTTCATCCTTAATCAAAATAGAGACTATATAATTTTGTTTTGGCTGATTAAAATATTCGAGAAAAATGGCCGCAAAATTCCAAATGGACAATAATACCGAAAACTGAGGAAACAAAAGCCGCAGATCTTTGAATCAAATTGTTAATGAGGCTGAAATAAGATTTTTAAGTTTTTTCTTACACCAACCAAACGAGCTTTTTCAATTTTTGCAATATTTTCAAACAGACATAGACGCAGCTGCCTTTTCTATCGGTATCTTGCAGGTGAAAGTAAAAACGAGAAAGAGAAATGTAGAGTAGAAATGGAGGGTCTCATTAGATAATAGGAGACTCCCACAGGTAGAGAGTGGAGGACATAAGTTAGCTCCTCGGTGTTATATAAAGGGCTGACTGGCCAGTAGCCATGTGTATTTCTCTATTTGTATTTTGTTGATACAAGAATAAACACGCAATGATAACAGCAAAAATGATAGCTGAAGACATTAGGTAATACCCAGAAATTCATACACACAGTGGATAAAGCCGTTAGTTAGATCCAGTGACAGGACCCAACGAGTGTGAGTTCAATACCTAGATAAGGCGGTGGTGAACTTGGAGAGGGGATAAATGATAACTGACATCCATTAGACATGGCACGTGGAACTAGAATAGTCTACCCCAGTGAGCGAAATAAAGGGTTCAGTTCGACATTCCAACCACCTGAAGAAGGTCGAAACATGGTGATAAATATGGTAACAAAGATGAGATGTAAATAGTGTACATGATACCTCATCTCAGCAATTATAGACAGGTACTGGAGAATAAAGTAATTCAGAATTACTATTAGGTTGGTGCAAAAATAATGTCGTTTTCTCACATAGTAACATATGTGAGAAAACGACATTATTTTTGCACCAACCTAATACTACGATTCTTGTTGTGGTTATTTTACATAGGGATGCGGACAGAATCTGGTGAATACTTGGAACTATCGCCCTTCTGAGGGACAGAAATGTCCAACAGAAAAAAAAACCAGACCGTCCTGTCATTGAGCCCAATGCAACGGGCAACGACTGGGCATTACTGGGCCTTGACGCTTGAATTCAATATAAGTTTGATCTGTAAACTTATCAATCCAGTCGAAATACGCAAAATGAGAACATGCTCATCTGAAGTCAACAGGGACTGAAACCGTTTACGGTTTCAATCTCTGTTTACGGTTTCAGTCCCATCGGCTACGGAAGAAAGGCTTTTGTGACACATCCGATTCATTGCGGTAAAAGGCTTGTACAAGGAACTTCACTGCCAAACATTTCATTCCACACGTCAGGCAGAAGACGAGTCAATCACTCATTTTTAACCAGGCTACGAGCTCAAACCATATTTTCCTCGTTCATAGTTGATTGTCCAAACACGGAAGGTCAACAGTCAACTACTCGTGGGACATGCTACCTGGGCAGATGATTGTGGGACTCGTCAAGAGGGAGCATTAGAGTCGAATTTTAACCGAGGATGCAAATCTTACCCCACACGACCGACTCGTCAGCGATTGCCCAGCAGCTAAATTGGCATACGATAATTACGGGATTAGGGGCCACGTAAAAAGGGTATGCCAGAAATCTAATAAATTGGAACTGTGAACAGATCAACAAGATATGAAACAGGCTGTGAAACATTCACTTTCTCAAACACTAGTCTAAATTCCCACACACATACACACCTGCACCATTCCCTATGGAAGATCAAAACGGAGTCATAAAAACCAGTTAGACACCGCTCGGTGCTGTGTCTCAACTTGTATGGAATGGAAAGCGATTTGAAGGAATCCACTGCCATCACTGACAAAAAAGGCATCATTATGCCCACGCTTCATTTGTACGTACCAAGTCTGGTTCAATTAGCACGGTAGTTATCACATTCTTGCATTCGCCGATACAGGAAGTCAAACTTGTTCAAGTGGATCAGAACTTCATATAAAGGACATGTTGTTCATGCATATAAGAATTGGCTGGAAGGAGACACGAAATATTGTGTATGTGTTAAACAACACGTCTGATTTTTACTTATCAGAATCTGCCCTGAAAGACCTACATCTGTTGCCACCTCATTTCCCAGCTCAACTCACTGAAGGGCGCAAAGAAAGACCCCGTGCACATGCCCAGGCAGAAAACCTATTCAAGCGATGTACCATCCTGTTCCTTCCGAAGGTACCTACTGGAACGATTAATATGAGATCAATTCAAGTCCAGAGCATTTAATACATGCCCACACCAAAGCTTATAGACCATGACAGAAACACCATTGGACATTGCCTTCGTCCCTGCTGCAACGCCATCAGCGGTCCATACACTGATCCCTGTACATCACCATTGGAAGAAGAGTGAAACAAGACCTCTATCGAGACATCGCACTGGGTATAATTGAACCGGTGCCAATGGGAACTCTTGCAACTAGGTGCTCAAGGATAGTAGTCGTACCGAAAAAAGACGGCTCCACCAGATGCACTGTAGACGTACAAAAACTGAAAGTTTCCTCCATGAGTGAAACACATCACACCTCTTCCCTATTTAATAGGCCTCCATCGTACCGGTTTAGACAAGGAAAACAATTATGGACGCATGGAACGGGTACCACAGCTTACTGCTTTCCCCAGCCGCACAAAATGCATTTATCACTGAATGGGTCCGGTACAGATATCTTTCACGTGTCTGGTGATGGGTGTACTAGCCGACTCGATGATATTGCAGTGGACACCGTTGGAAAAACCGTTTCATAGATTATAACCTCTTTTGGGACGATTCTATACAGTCCTCGTTCTGGCACAAAATTCAGTATATAACCTACTGTCGGAAGAATGTGAGTGTGTAACAAATTTCATTTTGCAGAGAATGAGGTAGAGTTTACCGGGTTCTTAATAACGGTTGATGGTGTGAAAACCACAAAGAAAATGGCTAAGGCTATCTTTCACTTTTCTACACCCACAAGTATCACGGGCGTCAGGTCTTGATTTGAATTGGTGAAGCAGCTATCTTATGCATTCTTGCAAGCTGAGGTGATGTCCCCCCTTCTGGAAATTATTGCGCTCGAAGAACCGAAAATTTAATTGGGACGAAATGCTTAATCAATTTTTTGAGGAGTCGAACCGAGTAATCGTGTGGAAAATTGAGAACAGAGTCAAGACAATCGATATCAATAAATCGACATGACTTTCAACAGATTACAGCAATGTGAATCGGTTACTTTCGTTTTCAAAACAACTGTAAATGCACTGGCGAAGCGAACCCAAATTGCACTGATAGTCACTGGAAAATTTTTAGCCGGATCTCGCTTTACCAACAAGGCAGAATTTATTGGTCGAATGTGAAGCCCTGGCTCCTGTCTATAGATTAAAATCATGTAGAATCTTATATTTATATTGGGATGTCCAGACTTGCTAGTGACTGATTACCATCAACAACTCATAAAAATATTCTCAGATCGGGCTCTCGGTAAGATAATGAACCCACGTCTCTTTAATTTCAAGGAATACACACTAATGTACAAATTCAGCATTAAACATCTCCCTGGATAATTTAATGCTAGAACCAACTGCGCCTTCCGGTACCCCACATGGATCCCATCAGATAACTCGACTCCAAATATCATCTGCACAAATACAACAGAAGGGTAGACGGTCATTCTACGAGGCGATAACTGATGCAGTTGAACCAATCGACAGTGCAATCGATTCACGTCCATATACGAGCATGACTCCAGTTTGAAGGATAGGAAATGGGATAGCGTCGTTGTCGCGGTAGCCATTGATGAAGAATGTCGGACTCAGAAATCAATCCGTATATATATATATACAGATTGATTTCCCCAAATCATAATATGACCTCCAGTTTTGGACAATGCGCGAGAAATTGTACTGCGTTAAAGGTATACCGATCAAGGGGAATAACATACATATCGACAATTTCATGCGCAAGTACTTGAATCCCTACATTCTGCACACCAGGGTGTAATGTGCAAGCGTGGATAGTTAGGAAGTTTTTCAAAAGACTTGTCGATCTATTAGGTTGGTGCAAAAATAATGACATTATATTTGCACCAACCTAATACTTCTAAAACTAGCCATTCTAAAATATCTGCCACCTCTTTAATGTTAAATACTGTGACGCCAGCATCACCTGATTGACTTAGCATTTATGGCCTGAGAGCAGTCAATGTCCCGTACCCGTTACTCTTCTGCAACTTAACTGACTGCAAGCCTGTTACAGTAAGTCAAGACGGTACTTACTTGAGAACAAGCAGTTTATAAAATCAGAAGTTATAAGAATGCTCAGCGAAGGAATCCTTCGTAGGAATTCACTTAGTGAGTTCCTCACTTTGGGCTCAGATATTTATAACATCTTCTGATAACCACAAAAATAGACTGGTAATCGATTACTCACAAACTATAAATAGGTTTACTCAATTAGAGGCGTACCCATTGCCGCGTACCGATGAAATGATAAGTTAATTGCCAAAATATCTATTGTATACCACACTAGATCTTAGGAGCGCCTATCACCAAGTGGATATCAAATCAGAAGATAGGAGTAACAAACATCGTGGCCAGTATTCAGTGATTTGTGATGAAAAACTGATACTTTTTCCTATATCGACAATGTGACCATATACCATGGAGATTATAATCGCAACTATAAACAATCTTTGGTAGCTGTCAATAAATATAACCTCACATTGAATAGCGACACATGTCTCTTTGGTGTGGAGAGTATTAAATTACTGGGGTACACCGTGAGGAAAGGTTCTATGAGACCAGATCATGAACGATTGAAACTTCTACAAAAGGTGTCAATTCCCGGTAATATGCTGTCCTAAGACGTATTATGGACATGTTTGCCCATTATTCCCAGTGCATCGCTTCTTTTTCAGAAAAATACGTTCATTGGTAAAAATAGATAGTTTTCCTCCTGCACAAATCGAGGCTTTTAAAAATCTCAGATATAACCAACTGTGATTGTTGGTATAGACCTTGCTGTTCATCGAATATAAATGCATCATATTATAAAATTGCTGCATTTCAAAGACAAACTGGTTGTTCTGTTCTTTTTTAAGTATCCTGTCGCGAATTGAATAGCAATAGTGGGAAAAGGAGCCTACACTATAGTCGAGACGCATAGAAAATGGAGACACTATTTAATTGGACAACATTTCAGCCTAATTACTTATCCCAAATCTGTCGTATTCATGTTCAACGCCAGAACAATTTGTAAAGATTTGTAAATCTGTTTTATCTTTGATATAATTATGCTGTTCTGCAAATTTTTAACAAAATCCGTTCGTACTCACGAATAACCTTCTGTGTAGTGATGTTAAAATATGAGAGAAATGTATTATAGCTGTTTTAATTTCTTTTATTTTCATTTCCCAAGTACTTTCGATCTTTTTCCAAGATCATCTTCAGGGGTGCAAGTAATGCAAAACTATATGTTGTTCATTAATATAAGTATTTATACAAAGTTGTGCCTTGTTATCCATTATCGTAATTTTTTCATTATGCTTTTAAATGTAAAACGATTGACAAATGTGCTGAGCGTTCATTAGAACGTGAACGGATTTTGTTAAAAATATTAAGAAATATATATATATTATTCATCACCGGTAGCACAACTCGGAGTTTCAGGCACAACACAATCTTCAGATGTTGAGTAGAGACTGACCGTCACATAATTTAAATTTAAATTAAAATATCTGGTTAACGCAGTCCATATATTATACGGGGATTACTGTTTTTTATCTAAAAAAATATACATTATTTTATTATTGAATTTATATTTAAAATTAACGGAAATTAATGGCGGTTTTATTTTTAAATAAAAAAGTATTAAAATAAACGGAGTTAAAACTATAAAAAAAATTATTATTAAAAACAAAATTTCAAAAATATATTATTTAAAATAGACGAAATATATATTTTGTATTAAAGATAAACGGAGATTACTGGAGTTTAAAAAAATTCTATAAAAATAAACGAACCTAAAACTATAAAAAATATTTTGTATTTAAAAATCTATTTTAATTACAAAAGAAATAATTTGTATTTAAGATAGGCGGGTATATGGTTTATATTTAAATGTTTTATTTTATATTTAAAATAAACGGGAATTGTTTCTATTTTTTTTTAAATTTTGTATTAAAATAATCGAATTATAAAATAATTATATATGCTCGACATAAGATCAGTAAACAGAAGAAAATAAAAAGGAGATGTTATGCAATAGAAATTAATCTGCATCAACATATTTCAACAAAATCTATGCAAATTGTTTAGTGTAAATTATTTAAAATAGGACTTATGCAAATTAAAATAGTATTAATGAAAATTTTTTAAAATAGGTGCATAATTGGATTTGTTGTTAACGTACCTATGGTCATGTAGATCTTCGCTATACGGTATACGGTACCAAAGATCTACATAACCATAGATACGTCAACAATGAATCCAACATCCACCTACCATTTCAAATAATTTGCATAATCCGTCCAAGTTAGATTATCTACTAGCTCCAGCAATGAGTAAATATTTGATAATAATAAAATTAAAAAGCATTAGAATTAAACAACCATAAAGAATAGAATATTTAGAAAAGAAAAAAAAATGGTCAAATTAAACAGACACACCTTATTTAATAAATACATATTTATATACGTATGGGATTTTTTTTTTAATAAATACGATTTAGTAATGTATGTACATCATCATATTTGCTGGAAACGTGTATGTATGTGTCTGTGTGTGTGTGTCTGCGTTTGTGTCTGCCCGTCTATCTGTCTGCATATGTGGATGCATGCGTGCGTGTGCGTGTGCGTGTGTGCGTGTGTGTGTGTGTGTGTGTGAGCGCGCGCGCGCGACTTAGCTATAAATGTAACTTAGACTTAGCTTTAAATGTAAACTCATCTAATAGATACGAGGAGTGTTGAAAGTTTCTCGGCTTGAACAAGTAGTTTTCAGGTGTTTGGTCTGTTAGAGTAAACTGTGGATGCAGTTATCTCCCTTTCTAAAGAACTCTCTAAAAAGGGGTTAATTTTATACTTCCTGTATATTTTATCTGTTGTAAATCAGTTGGTGAATAAACCTGTTACGTTATGCATCTCTTCTTCCATTCTCTTCCTACATACTTCTTGTCGTTATAATATGACCACTTACCACGCGATTACAACATGGGACCAGGACACAGAACATATTATTCAACGGAAATGAAAAGAACTGTGGGAGGTAAAAGTTATGGGGTACCTCCACACGTTGAAATTAAAAAATGAACTCAAGAAAGAGGGCACTGACCAAGAAAAGAATGAAGACATTTTTGCCGAGTTGATTCAAGTACTTGATGATAGAAGTTTAGCATTAGTGATGAGAGATGCAAAAGACAACGGACAAAAAAGCGATACAAATTTTAAGAGAACATTACATGGGTCAAAGAAAACCTAAAATAATAGCGTTATATACGGAATTATCGACACTAACAAAAGAACAGGAAGAGGATTTAACAGACTACGTATTTCGTGCTGAAAAAACAGCAGAAGTAACCTTAAGAAATTTCGGCGAAGTAATTTCGGATTCACTGTTGATAGCGAGGCTACTCAAAGGCCTTTCAGCATGTTTCAATACATTTAAAACTGTAATAACGAAAAAGAACAACCAACTCTACAGGAATTTAAAACTTCCTTGCGTGCTGTCGACGAAAGTGAAGACACATATCGAAAAGAATCGGTGATTAAAACCTGTATAAGAAAAAACGCGCCCAAACCAGTCACCACGTGCTTCAAGTGCAACAAAAATGGCCACATTGCGTAAGACTGCCTACAAAACAGGAGATGGTGTGAATTTTGCCAATCAAAAATACACGATAAAAAATTTTGTAGAAGTAAGATACAATATTAACAAGGTTAAAGAAAATACAAGCTTTTATCACACGGTAAGAGTAAATCCAAATATTAAACCAACTATTTTGAATTACTTGTTGATTGTGGAACGACTACACATATTATAAACGATGAAAGCAAATTTATAAAATTTGAAGAGTTTCGATCCAAATGAACATTTTATTGAAATAATAATATTGCCCTGAGAAAAGGAACTGTTAAATTAATGTTACGTGATGTGAAAGGCTTTGAACGTTTTCTATGTTCCAATCTTTAATCAAAATATCCTTTCTGTACAAGCTGCTGTTTCTTATAAAATTTTCACAAAATTCAGCTTCACTAACCACCAGAAATGGAGTCAAGTTTAAGATAAAGAAACATGGTCGACTATATTATTTAAATTACTGTGTAATAGGACACATAAAACGAGCCAAACATAATCTCAATACATGGCATAAAATACTGGGTCACTGTAATATCCCGGACATTTCGAAACTTCCAAGTTCTGTGAAAGGAATGATCATCACAGATCTTTGTCACCATGTGAAATATGTACTCTAGGTAAAATGCCTAAATTCAGATCACGGGAGCCTGATGTAAAACAAAAATTTCCCTTAGAACTTGTACATTGTGATTTAGCTGGCAGAGTAGAACCAACTAGCAGGGATGGATAAATATATATTTTGACCTTTACAGATGATTATTCTGGATTTAAAACGTCATATTTTCTTAAATCTAAAGGCAATACAGTAGAAACCACTAAACAATTCTTCGCTGACTTGTGCACCTTTTGGAAAAATTAAAATACTGACAACAGGTTTGAATTTATTTCAAAGGAATTCAAGTCTCTTTAACCGGACACAGTATCAACCATGAAAATGGAACTATAAAGCAAGATATGTTGCTAAAGGATTTGGTCAAGTCGAGGACTTAGACTACCATAAAATATACGCACCTACTACTAAGATGACTACAATCAGAATTCTGATGCAATTTGTTGCACAATATGACTTAATAGTGCTCCAAATGAATGTTAAGTCTGCATACCTTAATGCAAAAACTGATTGCAAAATTTACATAGAACAAGAATGACATGAAATTTCAGGAAGAGATAAAGGAAAATTAGTTTACAAATTGGATAAATCAATGTATGGACTAAAACAAAATGGAGAGAACTGGAATGAATTATTAAGTCAAGAACTCGTTAAAGAAAATTTCATCGATTCTTGTATGTTTGTGAAAAATAAAGACAAGCAAAAAATAGTAATAATTTTAGTATGTGTTGAGCTTCAAATAACTCAACAATGCTGGAGAATGTAAAAACAAGCTTTCACAAAAAATTAAAATAAAAGATTTTGGAGAAATATCACGATTTCTTCATAGTCAAACCAAGTGAAATCAAAATGAATCAATGTGCATATATTGTGAAAATATTAGCAAAGTTCGACATAATATAATTACAAATCCAGAACCACACCTAGTGAACAGAAAATAAATTTCTCTAAGGACGCTCAACATTTCGATACAAGAAAGTATAGAGAAGCCATATATTTCTTTGATTGTCAACAAATTAGCACAGCACAACTAAAATCCTACCGTTGAATAGTGGAATGCAATGAAACATGTGCTAAGGTACATAAAAGGAACCATAGAGCATGAGTTGTATTTCCCAAAATGCAAAAGTAAATTATAACTCATAGGATTTACTGAGGCAGATTGGGCAAGCTCTGAAGATAGAAAAAGCACCTCGGACTATTGTTATTCCTTATGCGAACAAGGACCTGTTATATCATGGAAAAGAAAAAAAAACAGCCTACTGTAGCCTTGTCTACATATGAAGTCGAATATGTAGCTATGACACCAGCTATTCAAGAAGGACAATTCTTAATCCAGCTGTTGAATGAAATGAATATTGACAAATCTATAAAATCAACAAATCTATACTCAGACAATCAGAGTGCAATATGTATTGCAAAGAATTCTATTACAAGTCAAAGGACTAAACACATTGATATAAAATATCACTTCATAAGAATCAAAATTGACGATGGTAACTTAAAATATGTACTGACAGATAAGACTATTGCAGACATTTTTGCAAAATCTTTGCCGAAGACAGAGTTACAATTATTGGTACGAAAAATACTACTATCCAAAGTTTAAAGTGGGGGATATTAGAGTAAACTGTGGGTGCAGTTATCTATCTTTCTAAAAAAAAAAAAAAAGGCGGGTCAATTTTGTACTTCCTGTATATTTTTTCTGTTGTAAGTCATTTGGTGAATAAACCTGTTACATTGTACATTTCTTGTTCTATTCTCCATCCTAAATACTTCTTGTCGTTATATATCCACTTACCACGCTAATCCAGCATGGTCAGATTTTGGTGTGTCGACTTTTTCAATACCGCTTCATATGAATAAGAAAGGCTGAAAATATTCGAAGGAATCAAATGAAATATCTCCAATTTACATGTCGGAGGACGAATATTTTCAGTGAAAATTTCTCGGACATTCAAGCCGGTAAATGTTGTTTAATACTGTTTATTATAAACAGAGCATTTACTTAAATATTTGTATCTATAAAAAGAATGTATATATATATATATATATATATATATATAAGTGAACATTCAATGTTCACTTTTATATTTACACACGCTCTGTCCCTGATATTGAGCACTTTATCCCATAAATATGGCGCACCTTAAGACTATATATATATATATATATATATATATATATATATATATTGTGTATTTAGGCAGCAACCTCTCATTTATATATGTTTCATTAAACACGATAGACAAGGTACTGCAATAAAGCTTTTTATTTAATTTTTCTTGTGTTTTAACAAGTGTTTTCTTTTCTGGACAAAAAATGTTTATTTCTCGCCTCATTGTTGAAGAACACAAGCATGTTCGAAAATTCCGAACTTCAAATCTTTCTTTCTGTGCTTCATTTCTGCCATATAGTTAATAATTAATATTTAATAAATGTTTTTCGGACTGATTATATTAGTACACTTTCGTTTGTCCTTGTTTTATTAACTAACCTATTATATATATATATATATATATATATATATATATATATATATATATATATATATATATATATAAACTCGTCTTTTCTTCTTTTTCTCGAATTCTTTGCCTCTTTCTTTCGCCTTCTCCCTTCATTCAAATTATTTATGCTCATAAACAAAAATTTAACAGTTTAGCCCACCGATACTAATATTATGGAAATGAAGTGACTCATAATCAACTGTCCTGTTATAATAAAATTAGAGAATTTTTTTTTTTTTTGATGTGGGGAGTTGTACAATAGGCACTGCGACCAGAAAAGAAAAAATTACAATTTTAATAAATATTTTCTTAATTAAATTTTATAAAAATTAATAGTAGTTTCAGATTGCTATGTAAATCTATTATAAATTGTTCCACACCGGAGGCAAAATAAAATACGCTCATACCACATAATGTCTTATCGACAGCTTTAAATGAGAAATGTGCAAAGAAACGAGACATAGGCCAGACATCACATGTATCACAGTTACCTTGTGCTATAACATAGTGTTATATAAATGTCCATTTACCCAAGATTTGGGTGTAAACCCGCAATGAAAATCCAGCACGTCATTAATTTATAGAGACATAAATAAAGGGTACCGCCATTAAAGATTTTCTTCCTGCTTCCAATTGAGTTATTGGTATTTTTGTCACCCATCAATGTGACGACATTGTATACGGGAGGGGGAGATTAACCGTTATGTCATTATGCTAACTACAGTTGGAATTTTTTTTAAATCTTGTTAAATTACCATCAGATCAAACCTTTTCTTACGTACTGATGATTTCAACAATTTGTCTCTAGCTAGAAAAATGAATGTGCAGAAATGTTACTCATTCCTTTACTTCGAATACTGCCTTGTTTTCAGACTAAGGAAATAAGAAATTGACAAAAAGAGCCACAAGTGGAATTAATTAATTACAGATCACAACAGCAGAGAAACATAAGAACAAAGTGTAATATATTCAGCAACGTAAATGTGTGACTGCTCAGTACTCCACTGCAAGAGATAAAACATACAGCAATTCTCATGAGTCTGGTCAGATGACTTTAAACAAAGAAATCACATTCCTCCCTGACTTACGAATTGGGCGGTATTTTCTACTCCCAACCTCTAGACAAGTATATTATCAGTTATTGTATAACCTGTTTATACTACAATTGGTACGTAACCAACAAAGCTTGTATTACAAAAATCACTAAACAATAAATATAAACGTTAATTTGCTGGTACAGAGACAAAGACAACACGGGCTAGAAGTGTATGCACGATGATGATGATGATGATGATGATGATGATGATGATGATGATGATGATGATGATGATGATGATATTAGCTGCAGAATTACTAAAAATAATGATGATGATGTATTTGGCCCCATGTGACACAAGCTATCCAGATCAGGATATTGACAAAGCTCAATAGTTTCAGCGCGCAAAAAGTTGTCCTAAAAAAATCTTTAGTCAATATCATATGTAATAAATTATATTTGGTTACACGAGTCGACTATATATACCTGTCGTGCCTACGGGCTCGGAGAAACCCACGTTAAACTCGGCCCAATATTGACACTATCACTTCAAAGCTGAAGTTAACAAAATCACTTTGAGACCAAAACTGACACCATCACTTGAGGACTACCAATGCGTAGAAACCGATATTTCGAATATTTTTGTCGTTTAGATTATAAGATCCAAACGGTAAAAAAATTTTCAGAGCCAGCTATAAAACTAAATGTTGTGGATTCCGTGAATGGGAATCCTGCACAAATAAATAAACAACGCCAGTAATTGAGATAGAAAAATAAGTGTATTAAACGTAAGAATACAGACTTGAAGTGAAGATTAGTAGTCCACGAATGAGGGTTAGTAGAAAGATTATGTACAAGTCTCTGTAAGTAAAGCCGTAATCTCTCTCTCTCTCTCTCTCTCTCTCTCTCTCTCTCTCTCTCTCTAGTTCATCTTAGGTAAAAAGGGGAGAGCCCCACAACACTAAATAAATAAAATCAGAATAATGCATACAATATATTTCAACCATGAAAAATACAATTATGAGCTCTTTTCATTTGAGAATCTAAATGACTCCATGCTACTCTTTAAAATGCAACATCTTTTATTGCACATAACGTTTGAACATTGTGTCCCTTAATGTACTTTAAAAGATTTATTTTTACTATATTTTTGTCAAATCAAATATTTCTTGTACAATCCCAAGCATTTTTACAAACTTTGGTGCATATTTTGCTATTTATGCATATAGATTCTTTTCTCAGATGTATCAAGTACTTCATAATATTCATATAAATTTGATCTATTTTTAATACTATTAAAATATCTTGTTCTCCTTATAAAACCGCTTCCAGACAGACGTTTACCCCTTGTTAATTACAAACTATTTCGAACTATGACTGTGAAGACACTTCACTCTTGATTGAATTTAATTGTACTCCATACTTTTTCACGCTCAAATTAACTTCCACTACGTCCCTTATTCAATGAATCATTGAATCTGGCATATTTTGCCACACCCTATTTGGCCTTACTTCACAAAATCATGTATCGATTTATTTACTGATCGGAGCAGTTTATTGATAAAAAGTCTCACTTACTATATGGGAATTTGCAGTGACATATTTTGGTTGAATAAAAAAGAAAACTATGTGGCATTATTTTCTTTAGGACATTTAAGGCTTGTATTTTATTAAATCTTCAACACTGATTTTCACGTATTTTTTTATTACTAGTAAATTTCCTAAAACAAAATAGACCAACTTAAGGTCGCAGCATAAAACACTTTTCTCAGAATTATAAAATCACATTTCTATTGCTTCATGTCTCTTCTGTGAAGAAATTGTCCAGCATTCACTCCTATATAGAAGGAAATCTATGACACAACAATTTAGAAATTTCTTCTTTGTTTATCATATTTTCATATTATAATTTGCTTACTTCCTGGAAGGCATCTCTCATTATTCCGATGTACCCTCGGATTTATGTCACATTTTTCATCTTTTGTTACTACACTACTCATATTGTTAATACCTACTTCATTTAGATTGTCTCTTATTCGAAGTTCGCGCCTAGACTGTTCCTCTTGACCACGACTATACCTCTTGATGGTTAGTCATCATTTTCATTTGCTATCTTGTCTAGGATTTTTTATAGTTTTTTTCTGTGTGCCAGCAATACAGTGTCATCTGCGTATATTACGTTGTTAAGATTATGTCCACTTATAATAAATTTAGTAGATGTTCTAGTTCTCTTAGGATCGTCTCGCTATATAGATTAGATAAATCTAGAGAGAAAATGCCTCCTTTTCTTACTCCTCTTATTTTTATGTGTACTTGCATAACTCATTTCTTGTCCGAATGTAGTAATTTTGCTACCAATAAGTGTTGTGAAATATTCCAATATCTTTATAAATCAAGATTTCCTAGCTGCCTAATAATAGATTTTTGTGTCATACCTTACCAAAAGATTTTGTGTAAGCTATGTAATATAAATATAGAGTATTTTCATTTATATCTCGCTTTGATAGCATTCTGATCATAAAACCTGGCTGTTTACTGCAAGAATTAGGTGAATATTAAAGATCTTTTCTATAGTTATTTATCAGAAAGTGGCCTCTCTTTGCTCGGTCATCAGGAGTAGAGAATTTAATTGTCTTGTTTCAGTAAATAGGAATTCTCACTACAATAAAAAAAATATTATATTCTTTACTTGTCCCAAAAATTCAATCAGCAGTGTCTCCATACTTGCACAAGTATAATAATATATATGCGGACAATAACCAGTCGATTTCTTTAATCGTCTCTTTTCTAGAGAATCTAGAGAATAAAAAATGAATGAATTAGACGGAAAACTGATTATTCGTAACAAATCACTAGAGGTAATAAAAATTAGTCAGTCCAACCAAAAAATAACAAGAGCCAGAAATAGATTCTTTTCCACAATTTCAAACAACAGTTCAACACATTTGGCATATCATTTCATAAAATTCTTTAACTCTTTAAAAAAAATTAATTCTGGTGCATTGTCCTTGATTTTGGCAAATAGATCTTGCCGAGAACTTTTCAGCCCTTCCTCCTCTATAATTTGTAATACTAGCAACATATGAACATACAAAAAAATTGTGTATGCTGTATCGTCGTCATTGAATAAATATTACGATATGGAAAAGAACATTCTCTGAAATAAAGATGCAATCACGAGAATAAATGTTGTTTGAATAAAAAATAACATAAAAAATATTCTTTATAAAATGTTCGTATTTCCTAAATTACTAAATACATAAATCCATGATTTCTGCTATCATCTCCAAACTACAGCCCAACAAGGCTTGCGGTCTTGACGGTATCCCAGTTCTAAGGAAATGTGCTCCTGAACTGGCTCCTGTTCTCTCCAAATGCCTTACTTCTTCTTGCTTTTCAGCTTGTTGGAAATATTCCTCTGTAGTTCCTGTCTTTAAGAACTCTGATCCCTCGAATTATCCCTCGAATTATTGTCTCTTACCACGTTTTGGTTGAGTACTAGAGACTTTAATCAACTCCGAATTTGTTAAGCATCTCACCTCGCGCAGCCTTCTTTACGATAAACAATATGGCTTTCGTTTCTCTAGGTCAACTTCTGTGTTAACGGTTACATTTGAATTTATCTATCAGGCTTTAGAAAAGTATGCGAATCTCGGATATGGATATCTCAGAGGCCTCTGAAAAACTTTGGCATGCTGGCCCTTTCCATAAACTCAAGACTATGGTGTCTCTAGCCAAATATTTGGCTTAATTCAATCGTTTTTAACAAATCATGTAATAAATGTCGTGTAGTCTAGGCTTCTAGTTCATTTCACATTAATGCGGGAGGGGACAAGGTTCTGTCCATGGACCTAGGTTGCTCCTTACCTTCATCAACGACCTTCAATGTCATCAATTAGCAAGTAGGTATTTATGCTAATGACACAACTATCTACTGCTGTCTTAATGTCCTGTCTTATAGGTCGGACAGCTGACAACTGCTCTTGAAAATAACTTCCAGCAAGGAATGGCTTCAAAACGAAATTGCTATCTTTTAATCACCGTAAAGAACCGTTTATGCCTTCCATCAGCATGGCTGATGCTAACCTTCAGCCTTCATTACTCTTTCTTGGTCTTACGTTTTACACTGATATGAAGTGGAGGGATTATATTGAATAAATTGCAAGTCTGCTGCTAGAAAAATTGGTTCACGGTGTCGTGCTAGAAAAGATTTCTCGTTAGAAACTATTGTACACATTTATAATTCTACCATTGAATATTGCATCCATCTGTTGAACTATTTAAGTATCTCGAGCTTCTCGACAAAATCCTAAAAAGTGTCTATAATGTTATTGGTGCTGACCTGGCATCACAACTTCCCACTGGCTTGACATGGTTTCCCTCTGTCTTTTCCATGAATATTTTCATGGCAGTTGTCCTAAAAATCTCTTCTCCTTGGTACTTCGATTTTAGGAGTACTACTAGATTGGAAACTAGGTTGCATCGTTTTACGGTAGAATTAGCTTGATGTAACTGCATGTCCTTTTCTAATAGTGTCTTTTCTCTATGAAACTTTCTTCCGATTTCTTGCTTCCCTGCCACATACAATCTTCAATGATTTAAATGCAATGTCATCCGCCATCTTCTGTCTTCTTGGTCACAATTCTTTTACCGTCCTTTCTCCTCACTGAAGTATTTTTCATTTTTTTTTTACTCTCATTAACATCTTGCATCTTAGCGACATTATCGCCTTGCTTGGGGAGATATGATTTTAAAAATAGCACCTGAAAGCTTTTTTTATCAGCTTTCTTTATTATATTTTAAATCACATTTAGCACGCACGCACACACATGCACACACACACATATATGTATATGTGTGTGTGTGTTTGTGTATGTATATAATGTGTTTGTATGCGAGCACACACACATACAATTAATCATGCAACTGTGTTCGCGTGATGGGAAAATAATGGATAATCTAGTATCTTACTTCAAATAAAGTAAAAAAGTGATAACCGATAAATGGAAAATTGATCAAATACGAAAAATCCTGATTTAATTTTAAAAAAATCCTGATTTTATAATTGAAAAAGATTCCCATACAGAAACAGACATCAATAAGTATCCAGTAAAATTATAGGGTAAAACGAAAATGGTACCAATGATTTAGTGCGGCAAAATTCTAAATGTACGCCTATAAATAGGTGAAAAACCTGATTGATGTAAGTGCTTGCTCAACTCTATCTTTTCGCTATTACCAATCACGGCCACGATTCTGATAAGAGATATTTTCATGTGTGTGTGGGAGGGGGGTATGTGTGTGCGTGCAATAGAAATTAAATGCCAGAAATATAACTCCTAATTTAAACTAAAAAAAATTAAAAAATTGAGTCAAATTTATCATACATTAGCATGATAACTGTGTGATATTCATCTTCAATGTATATTGTCACTTCTTATTTATAGAATTTATATTGTAATTATTTATAAATAAGTAAATGAGGAGAACTACTTTTTAATTTGCCAAACTGTAACTACATTTAATATTTGAAATTAACTTGTATTTTACTAATCCGTAATCAGAGAGGTGCCTGTTGTGAAAATATTTTTTTTAAACTGAGATGCTTATTATTTGTATTTTTCTTGTAATGTATAAAAAAGAAATATTCATGAAGATAGAGAAGAAAAAGAAATGAAAATATTAATATTTTTTTTATAAAATAATGATACGCGTAAAATAATATCAGATTTATAAAAATATCATTTCTATATAAAAATACGTAACATAAAATGATATTTACAAAATAATAATGTCATCATTATTTTACGGTTATCAATATTCAGTGAACAATTAGCTTTTCATTGCCTTTGCTGTTGATGAATCCGCTCAGACCTAAGTATTGAATTAGAGAATCATTGAGGAGTGTGTTAACCTTTAAAAATCTATAAATCCGATATATCATAATTACGAAAACGGCGACATATTGTTTTTTTCTTTCGTTTGTTCTTTCTTAAATTTCTTTTTTCCTACTTTTCTACATCCCTTTCTTTCCCCTTCTCCTTTTCATTATCCTATTCATCTTTCTTCTATCTCAAAAACATATTTTCTTTTTTTCTATTTTCTTTGCCTTCTGGAAACTAATCCCTCTCTCCTATTTCTATTTCCGCTTGCGTGTGTGCGCGCGCGCACACACACACACACACTTTCTCTCTCTCTCTCTCTTCCTCTCTCTCTTCCTCTCTCTCTCTTCCTCTCTCTCTCTCTCTCACTTATTCTTTCTCCTCCACTTTCTCTCACTTGATCGCTTGCTTGCACTTTCTCTTTTTTGAATACATGCGAGTGCGAAGATGGCAAAAATAAAAGGCTTTAGACAGTAATAAAATGGAAGGGCTGAGGTTTGACGCCGAATGTGACGGAAACACAAAAAGAAGGTAGTAATCAGGTTACACCTCTACACATGCCTCATTCATCTTCTCACGCAATTCCCGTGCCAGCCCTCTTCTTGCCAAACACACATAGCCACTTTCATTTTCGAAAGAAGCAATATCCTTCAAGTTACAGCTTCTCAAATCAGAATGAGGTGACCACGGGCAAATAACAATCTGATGAGCTATTGAAGCTTTGTCTGACTCGGCTAACTTTACAATATCTAATTATAGATGGAGGTTAACAATTATTCTCTGAGACACTAAAAAGATAAAAAGAAAAGGAAATGAAGATAACAAAGAAAATTGTGAAGAGAAAGAAAAGACTATTTGAAGATAAAGCACTTTTCTTTTAAAGATTATTTTTCTTTATTTGCTATCGTAATGCTAAAAAGTAAGAAAAAACGATTGCTATCATAGCCCAAAATGGGATGTTCTGAATCGTCGAATGTGCGTCTTTTCCGTAAAAGAGCTAAACTTTAAAATTGAAATTTTTATATTTTTACATCTTAGTGATTTTAGTAATACCAATTTAGTAAAAATTTTGTAACAGTTATTATTTCCCTTGTGTATAGAAAAAACGTGATGTTCATCAAAGAAACTATATTAATTGATGCAAAAGTTCACAACGCCATCTTTTGCTCAATGTTTGGGAGATGTTGCATGTGTCTGTTTATTCAACTATTTATTGCTTGTGTGTGCCCACACATTTTTCTTAAGTTGTTCTGATTTTACTTTATTTTCATGAAGGTCAGACATTAACATAAAATACACAATCAATAATGTTTCATTTTAACGTGAAAAAGTGCAACTAAAACCAGGCTTGTTGCATTGATGAGATTGCATGATTTGTGAAGTTTAAAAAATATTGATATTTTGTGATCAAGAGCAAGAAACATCCAATAAATTAAAAAAAACAACAAAGTAACTGAAAGAACTTGTAGTGGGTACAAAATAATAATAACGTTTGAAGTAATATATATATATATATATATATATATATATATATATATATATATATATATATATTATTTACATTATTCGGACTGTTATCCTCATTTTCATTGCCATATTCACAACGTTTCGGTCGTTGTACGAGCGTGAAACGCCTGAAACATTGTGAATATGGCAATGAAAATGAGGATAACAGTCCGAATAATGTAAATAATGTAAGTAATCATAATACCTCATCTCAGAGATATAGACACACACATATATATATATATATATATATATAAAACTTTTGACGTAATACATATAACATTTCAAGTAATAAATATATATTTCTTTACTTTTTATTATAATTTACCAATTTATACATTTTACCAATATATGCAACTATACATCACTTCTGTGAGCAACGAACTATCTTACCTTTGTTTTAAACATTTTTTAATATTACTTAGTGTCAGATTATTTAACCTGCTGTATGAATATGACCTTTTCATGGCAATTCTTTAAAACTACGAAATTTCTGATTTATTTTCCTGAAATGAGCTACTGGCACAACCTGAAGCGTGCAAATTCGTAAATAAATTCCTTATCTTCTTTTGTTAAAAAAAGTGTGTTTCCTAGTCATTATCACCCTCCGTTAATCTACTACGCACATCCTGCGAGATCTTGTAAACCATGGTGTAGGAGGCCGAATAAAGGAAACTGGGACCGTCTTCACGACCATCTTCACCAGCATGTGACGAGAAAGCGGAAAATTAGTGTGGCGGGAGGTGATGGCCTCCACCTTCCCGCCACTTTTCGAAGTAACCACACAGGGGATCAGAAAATTACATTTATCGTGGATACAGGACGTGCTGTATCAATTATTTCAAAGGAATACCTGACAAACACAGTCATATATTCTATGAATATCTCTTTGGTTTCTGTTAACAATTTAAAAATAGTGCTCAGGACAGACTGTGCAAACATTGGCAGTTAAAGAAAACCGTTGGAAAAATTTCACGTAAACATTTATTGTGGCTAACACTACGAAACCACTTTTGGGAAATGACTTCCTAAGTCACTATGGACTAACAGTGGATTGTAAAAATAACAAGTTGATCGACATAATTACCAATAGGCAATGTGACGACAAGCTGTCAACTTCTTTTTTACACGTTTCGGTCCATGAGGATTAAATTGCAAAGGGAACTTTGCAAAAAATAATGGAAAGCTACCCTAATCTGATAACCCGTCATTGGGACCCTAACGCAAAAAATCAAAAGTATTTCACAGAATTGAAACAGGGAGCAATCCTCCTGTCGAAGTAGAAGTTTCATATAGCCAAGGAAGAATTTTAAAATCTTCGACAAACTGGCATAATTTCCCAAGTCAGAGTGGTGTTCGGCACTCTGATATCACGTACAGACCAATATGCGACTACAATTAGCTAAATGGCGTTAGGAAGCCTGACAATTTTTTCTGACATATGTACAATTTACCGCATATACACTTAGGCTAATTTTTTTGAAAGGGCGTACAAATTTAAATTTACAAAAATACGTGATTGTGTGTGTACACGCGTGTGCGAGCGCATTGTTGTTGTTGTTGCTGTTGAAAAGATACGAAAAAGTGAGAATAGTGGAGAAATTTTTTTTTTCTCGATCATCATTGAAAATCCCCTAAATGGCTATACAACGAGGTCATCTTCCTTGTACTAATGGAAACTGATTACTCCCATTCTCCCCAACTGGCCTATTCATCACTTTTCTTTTACACCCGGCGCAGAAACTGTAACTCTTAGTGTTATTTCTGTTATGTTTTATGTGGCTATTGTAAATAGGAGTGATGGCAAAGGGATATTGTCTGTGACAGATGTGTCGAGTCCTTATTGCCCACTTTCAACCACCACACTACTCTCCCCCAGCTCTGAACAGCAACCCACCGACACTTCATTGGCCTTCTTCTGAACATTCATAATCAGCCGCTATCTATCTATCTATCTATCTATCTATCTATTTCATACACATATACTATGTACACACTTTGTCACGTTTGCCTTTTTCTTTACCTTCTCGCTTTTTTCTTGATAATCTGTCTGTAAGTTATATACTTTTTACTTGTACATATATCATTTTTCTTGCTCTCTTCCTTCTCTCTCTTTCTCTTTCTTTCTCACTCTCTGTCTTTACCTTCTTTCTTTTTTACTATCTGTATATATTTACTTTTCTTTAGCTCTCTTTCTCACTTCTTCTTCCCTCTACAGTTTTCTGTTTCTTAAATGTTTCTGTCTTCATTTTTTTCTATATTTTCTGCAATCTTTCACTCTTCTTTATCTGTCTTGCCATCTTTTTCTTTATTATTTTAACTTCTCTCAAGTGCCTTTTATGTCAACTTATATGAATTTCCAATTCTCTCTCATTCTCCCCGTCTTTCTTTTTTTTTTTCCTTCTGTCACTCATTTTCTCATTACGTAGATTCAATCATCTCGAGGTCCTTTAAAGATGGTGCCACACTACTATGTCCTTGTGCCTGGTAAATAACCACACGAACTACTATCAAATTGATTTGAAATTGTGATGTTTTCATGCAATTTGTCATAAAAGAATGTTACACGTCAGATGATACATAGTCTAAAAAAAGAAACATATTTGTAAGAAAATGGTAAGAAACAGAATAAATGGAGATCGTGATCTACATTTACCAGGTTAAGATGTTTTGTAGGGACCGTACATTACTTTTTGTATTGTACATGATGATTCGAAATTTTAATTGACAGAAAATTATTTCTCAAAACATACTATTGGTATTAACAAAGTATTGGATTCTGAATTTGAATTGTTATCTTTTAGGTTGACCAAAAAGAAATTATGAATGCAATTTCATCAAACTAGGAACATAATTTTTGTCCAAACGATGCATTAAAAAAGAAAAGATATATATCATGAAATGGAATAAATCCGACAATTATTTTAATATTATTTATATAGACACAAACATTTAAGTAAATGTTCTATTTATAATAAACCGTATCGGCCTGAATGTCCGAGAAATTTCATAGAAAATATGCGTCCACCGATAGGAATCGAACCTGTATCCTACACGAAACCGTCATATAGCTTGACATACCAGTTTAGCTACGAAGGAGGCGCCTGGTTAGCAAGGTCAATTTACTGCTTTTAAATCTTTTAAATTACAAATTTACCATGATTTCCCTTGAACGAACATATCTGCTTGAAGCGTATCTTAACGTAAACAAATGACGTCATATATTATGAAATGTAATAATTGGAGATATATATATATATATATATATATATATATATATATATATATATATATATATATATATATAGCCACTGACTTCAACTACGGCCCCCAGATGACTTCGGAATCTCCGGCAGCTCTTCTAGACTATCTCCTTGTTTAAATTGGTGAGTGCTGCCATAATCTTTACCTTCAGTTCATCTTTGGTGTTACAAGGAGTTTTGTTGATCTCTCGCTCAACTGCGCCCCACACATAATAATTAAGGGGGTTGCAGTCTGGGGAGTTAGATGGCGAGGTGTAATGGATCATGTGGTCTCATAAATTGTCTGGCAGCCATGACTGAGTTCTCCTCCTTGTGTGAAATGGTGCAGAGTTATGTTGCCAGACATAGGGTCTTCTAGCATCCGCACTCTTGATCTAGGGCAGCACTACCTCCTCAAGGCACGATGTAGGCCTCCGTGTTGAACTTGAGGTTCTCGTCAACAAATTCGAGAGTTCTTTTCCTACCAGAATGATTAGAGTGAGTTTTCCGATCTGCTTTACCTCCGTAATCACCATTAAACTCATATAACTCTTTCCGAATCCTCTACACTGTAGACTGACACCCAAAACTCTGAAATGTTCGTATTGGAGCTTCCGGCGCGAATACCAAGCTGTACAACATACCGTTTCAAAATTTCTGGCGGAATGAATTGCGTCATGGTGCTCTTTTTCTCCCAAACTGTGTCCAATTGACCCTACTATACTGTGCAGTTGACAAAATCAAAAACAAACAACGCACATACACGAAATAAAAAATGGTAACAATTTACCTATCGCACCCTGTATACACATACACACACACACACATACACACACAAACACACACACATATATATAACTTTTCGTTATACGGAAGTGGGGCGTGACGTGTGTTTTATAACTTAAAAGCCTGCATCCTCAAATGTTTATAAAATAAAAAATAATTAAAAAACACATGCGTCACACCAAAAGTCGATCATTAAAATTAATCGATACGAAATAAGATAGTGACGCAAAAGCTGAGCCTGCAAACATCTTCAGAGTAGAAATACAATTTAACTCTCTCTCTCTCTCTCTCTCTCTCTCTCTCTCTCTCTCAACTTTCAAAATGAAATGCGTAAATAGCTCCAAGTGCCTTTATCATGAAGAATGGGTTATCATGAAGAACGTGATGGATATATATGTTCATGTCGTATTCTCATCATACGTTTTGTTTTTATTTCTTACCTTTTATTTCCTTCTATCTTTTTCTAATTTCCTTCATTGATTGAATTTTAAATGAAAATATAAAAAAACTTTATCAAAAGTCATTTTTTGTAAAAATAAAGAAAAAACGAGAAACATATCGAATTCGAATATTTTCAAAAACATGCAGAAGTTTCTTAATCGCTGAAATCAAATTTGATATATTTGCGGACTGTGTGGCACGATAACCTTATCAAAATATTAAACATTATTTCACCTGCTCCTTGCTGCTGAGTATAAGGTGCTCAAGCAGGTCTGGTTAATATACCCGGAAAAAGCTGTTTGATATCTGCTTGATTCAGAATAATATATCTTAGCAGAAAACAGATCGATATACAAAAGAGAACTAAATAGAGCTATGTCAAATTTGTTTGATGTTAGTTCACCTCAACCATCAGCGGGAATGTCTAAATCGCTGACATTGATGCATAATCAGTCCCATTACACAATAAAGATCAAGACTACAAATAAAATGAGAAAATAGCTGAGTGTGAAGAACGCAAAAAGAAAAATATGTGAAAACAGAAAAACAACTCAATGATTCTCAGAAGAACCAAGTGATTTTCATTGTTGCCGCCTTATTGACCTTTTGTGAAAAAGAAAATAAGCAGAGTCCCACACTTGCCAACAAGCTACGCCCTTAAAACTACGATCATTATTTTTGTTTCTCTTGTCGATTTATGGTTATTTACGTACAAAACAGACATTTTAAACCCATTTGGAATTTAGTTTTATTAATCACTTTAGATTATTCAGACAAATTATGTGAACTGTCGGTTCCTCGATGTTAGGTATTAGTTAATGATCTCGTCTGGTTAACTATTAGTAGCAGGAAAGAAAAAGGAAAAATGTTGCATTAAAATTTCTCTGACAGTTTCAATAATTATTACAGATGCCTAGAGAGTATTAGACCTAATATAATAGTGTGCTAATAACACTGGTGATTTACTGTGTGTTCTTTGCAATATCACCTAATTCAACAAATGGGAATACAGCATTTGTTTGATAAACAAATATATAGTATTATTCAAAATGTTGGTTAAATCAAGAAAAAACTACGAGCAGTTGTGTCCTTCTGTGAACAGAATAGGATTGATGGCGACTGGTAATGATAATAATCACAGAAAGAGGAAAATCCCATAAAATCCCGATTCTACGCTGATGACGCCCAAACCATCAGTTCAATGTACTACGGTGAACACTGATTTCCAGAGAGTTTACCAAGAGTAACACTACTGGCAACACCTAAGTTGGCCGTATCGCCTGGTCAGACGAGTAGATCTCATGATATATCGCGTTGCTACAGCTATTTAAGCGGAAAGAAGAGTTGCACCTTAAGTAGATCTCTGATTCTTATCTATAGAATTTACACACACACACACACATATATATATATATATATATATATATATATATATATATATATATATATATATATAGGATGTAGGCTGATAGAATGTAAAGGCGTGTTTGAGACACATGTTGAAAGAGAACATTTGAATTAATTGAACACAATTGATAGAAATAAAAAATCAAGAATTATTTGACAAATATTATATTACATAAAGCAAATCAATTTATTTTACATTGTTTATAATATATGAAAGATGTTTTTGCATATTTTTCATATAACAATGTATTACTGTACTTAATCAGTAAGTAAGCACTTTCTTCGCATGTCCATGTGGCGGGATAGCGGTGACTGTACCTGTGAATGAGTCTCGATAAAGAAAGAAACAGTCATCAAGAAAGAAAGACAAGTGCGAGAAACAAGGGGTGTTAGAACAGTAATGAAGATTAGCCGCTGTATAAGTATAAGCAGGGTATAATTAGAAAAAAAAATGAAGATAAAAAAAGAAAGAAGATAACCGAATAAAGAGTGGGGGTGAAGAGAAACAAATAAAAAGAAAATGGGAACATAAATTAATAGAACGAGTGAAGAGAAACGTTGAAGAAAAAGAAAATATAAGAGATGCAAATAGCAATAAACAAAAGAAATGTAAGAAAGCTTAAAAAATAACTAAAAATATCTGTAATAGTATGCGTGCGAGCTCCTCTTTTATTGAGTGTGAGCTAGAGAGAGATTAGGAGATTCATAATGCAATAAATGCCAGTAGCAAATATGAACGTGAATTTTTATGTGATATATATATATATATATATATATATATATATATATATATATATATATATATATATACACATTTCTGTATTATACATTTATCTGTCGAACCAACTGCCTTAATTCAAGTAAGAACAAACAATAGAGACAGAGACACTTGTTCGACATACCTTATATGTACACTCAACTCGCAAAGACACTTTAACAACTAATACACACAGAGTATGCTTATTTTATGTTTTCTGTTGTTGAGTACTTTGATGTTGGCCAATTTTAAGAAATTCATTTTTATAAGAATCTAAGGATCCACCAACCAAGCAATCTCTAATCATGGACCTATTAACTGAACCGCAAACTCAAACTGATGAAAGGATTTATGCTATGATCTTCCCTTTTTCAAAGAGAGGAGTAATTCGCAAATAAATGTAAAATGCAGAGTCTTCCTTTTTCTCGTTTCGTACTTATTCAAATAATATCTGTCATAGAGACAACTCCAAATAAAAAGCGAAATATATTAGGTCTTTTTGTATACTATGAAATATAGAAATGTGTGGTAAAATCAAGTATTTCTAACATGATTAAGAGTGTTTATTAATGAAAAACTTGTTTACTTATAATCTAAGAAAATGATGAAACATTTAAGAAATTTTGCAATTACCTATACTTACAAAATAGTTCGATCGCTAATAGAACTAATTTTTTGCTAGATTTATAGCAGACATTTTTAAGCATTTCACCCCAAGCAAGGCGGGAATGCAAAGGGTTACAGAGTGCAGACAACAAGAGTAAATAGGCGTGTTTGGGGAGAGGATAAAGAGAAGGACGGGGAACATGATCAAGGTATCAGAAGATGTCGATTGACATTACACTTGAATATTATAGTTATCAGGGAAGCAAGTAAGAGGAAGAAAATACCACAGACGGGAAGTGCGAGAGAAGAAACTGTTGAGTAGAAGAGACGGTTACATCTAACCGTTTCGACAGTGAAAGGGTGGGACCCGTGATGCCAACCCAGTAGCTCGCTTAAATTCATGCAGTTAGAATACATATAGAAGAGACAGAGGGAAGCCACTGCAAGTCTGTGAGAAAGCGATTGTAGACTAGATGCCAGATCAGGACCTATCACATTGCATATCCGTCTCTGGATTTTGTCGAGAACCGCGAGACTTACAGCGGGGGCACCAGACCATATATGATAGAAATATTCCATACAAGGACGGATGGTTGATTTATAGATTTGAAGAATGGACGTGAAACACTTTCTGGCACGACACAAATAACCTATTTTTCCTGCGGCAGATAAACTATTGAGTCTATGTATATGTTCCACCTCATATTAGCAGGCGCTCATGTGGAGTCGGGCATCACCTATTTTGATGGGAGGCAGGGAGGGTTCTCTGTGATGGGTAAATGAGAGCAGTTTCGTTTTGGAGGCATTGCGGTTTACAAGCCATTTCCTACCGCGGTCAACTACAGATTGAAGGTTCTTTTCGAGACCGGCGGCCAGGTTAGTTTTGTCAACAATACCAGATTTACTATTGAGGGAGAATAGTAGTGGCTTCCGCCTACTTGCTAACTGATGACATCGGGAAGATCGTTAATGAAGATCAGAAACAGTGTAGGGCCCAGGATAGAGCCTTAGGGAACACCTGCGTTCGTAAGAAAGGAACTGGAGGAGAATCCGTTTAGGACGATCTTCATTACACGGTTTGATTCTGTTCCCCGAAGCTTACGAAGAAGTCCGGAGTGCCAAACCTTCTCAAATGCTTTAGAGATATCTAGAGCAACGGCTCGAGCTACTCCGTTATTGTGAAGTGCTTGGTACACAAATTCAGTTATGGCTGTGAGCAAGTCAGCAATAGATCGAGCAAAGCGGAAACCATATTGCTTGTGGGAGAGCAGATTGTGGGAAGTAAGGTGCTTAAGCACTTCGGCGTTGATTAAAGCATCGAAGAGTGGTAAGAGACTGATATGATGATAGTTAGATGAGTCAGAAGGGTCTTCAGAATCCTTAAAAATAGGCACAACAGATGAGGACTTCCAACAGGCTGGAAAGCAAGAGGCAGTAGTTGTATAGTTGGGAGAGTACATGAGCCAGTTCAGTTTCTTCTGGACAATGGCCAGTATCCTGTTATGGGAGTCTAATTTAGAGATGATGTCCGATACTATCCTTGGTGTTATGTGCATCTCACTCAGTAGAGCCTTAGTTCTGGGGGGGTGGATCAGGTGTGGATATACCAGATGAGTCTAGCGTTGAATTGGATGAGAATTTTCGAGTAAAGCATTCAGCCTTGTCAGCTGAGGAAGTCAGGACTTCAAATTGGTTGAATAATGTAGATATAGTGGGTTTTCTGTTGTTCAGCGCGTTCTTGCAGAGCCGCCAATAATCTTTAGCACCAAACTTGTGCGAAGCAATACATTGTTTCATTCTTTAGGCAGAGTAACTTTGCTCATTGAGAACACGCTTGCACTCATTACGAGCAGTGACAAAGAGATGTCTGTTGTAATCAGACATTTCGCTATAACACAGATAGAAGTAGTGATTCCTGTGGGCAATAACACATACGGGGATATTAAAAACAACATTCCAGGGGACATCGCGGATGAAATCACGGAACGAGTTTCAGTCTGCTCGTTGATAACAGAAAGACGTTCTGTTGGTAGGAGGTTCTTTACTGGGGTGGGGAGTAGAAGAAGATGTTAACAGACACGACGCTATGATCAGAGTTACCAAGAGGCCAGATCTGCGTGGCACGACAAGACTCTGGGATGGAGGTAAAACAGATCGAGAAGGGAAACCTTACCATCATGGTTACTGGTTAAACACATAGGGACGTCAACAACTTGTGTGATATATTGAAAATTTAAGCGTTTGTATGCCAGGAAGGTCAGTAATGGAATGTTTAAGCCATTTGATATGGTGGGCATTAATGTCACCGAACACAAATATGTGCGCAGATGGATGTAGAGAGATACCCTTGTCTATATTATCAGAAATGCTATCGAGTACACCAGCCTTGGGAGGATGGAGAGCGATAGAGAAAGAAGAGATAGCTTATAGAATCGAGGAGAGATAGACAGAGACACATGTATGAATGGTCTGGAGATTCAAGAGAGAGTCCCCTAGCCAGTGGGAGATGATCACGTGCGTAAACTCCCAGGCCGTGCATGTGGGTTATGCAGTCCTTTCTAAGGAGAGGAATGTAACCAAGAATCGAGAAGTCAGAGGAGGGGATTGACGAATTAAGGTTGGTCTCACAGAGAGCTAGCATATCAGGAGACTTCTCAAGGATGTACGATTCCACACTGGAGAAGTTGGTTCGAATGCCATGGATGTTGAAAAAAAGGAAAATCTTAAAGCATTTTGGTGATTTTTTTGAGAGCTGGTTTAGGTTTACTTCTTGATTGTTTGAGGTCATGTTGAGTAATGTTGGTAATGGAAGTGAAAGGCCAAAAGTAATAGTAGCTGACAGTCATCGTATGTGATATAGACAGAAAGGAACTGGCACTGGAGTTGCGTGCAAGGACACTCTTCCATGCGCGACATAGCACTACAGGCACCCCGATATTATGCAACTGTTGATCAGAGCAGCCACTCGACGCTACACAAGAGAGGACTCCTAACCACCAGTCGGGAACAGCAACCAGAGAACTGTCAACCCAATACCCTCGGTATCAAGAGATGTTACCACAGACTGCACACAGCACAAAGGATTCACGGATACAGAGGCCAGAGAAAAGGAAACGATCTGAGAACACCTTCTTAAACAGGAAACAAGGGATGAATCTTTATAACTGTTCAAGATAAAAGAGTAGATTCTCGGCGATGGACGGATAAAAGTGACACACATCAAATGAATGTTTGTTCATTCTTCCTTATATAAGTAAACTATTATATGGCTTGTGCTGTTTTATGCCACTGGTTAATTCCAAGAGCATTTTTAGTATATTTGTTTGATCTTTCAAGGAGTTTTTGCTGATTTTAATGATATTATTTTTAGTTGAGTTGAGTAATCAGTATTGAGGATTGTTTAGGAAATTTGCTTTGTGGTCTTTAACTGTGATGAATGCTTGTTGTTTGTGGAATTTGTAGATCCTGTCATCAATTTTTAGTTCAGCTGCTATTTTCTTGGTTTCACTATTAATGTTATTTTCCCTATTGTTGGGTACCTTTTTATAAAAATTATTAACTTCTTTGTTAATAGCTTTATAGTACATATCCGCATCGATTATCTGCTTTGATAATAATTTTGTCGGATTTTTTTTATCATAGAAACTTTCTTTAGCGTTTTTTCTGTACATCGTTGGTAGTTTTAGCGAAATTAATTTTGCCTATTACCTAGAACTGATCTTTCTCGAATAGATAGTCGTGTGGTGATGTTTTTTTATTCAAATCCATAGAGGCCGGCATTTTTTAAGTTGTTATACACGTTCTTGCATTTAAAGAAGAGTTTCCACCTCATTCTTTTTATGACGGTACCGATCTTGTATAAAAGGATCAGCATATACAATTTGTGTCAGGAATATACTTTATTATACCTATAACAGTGTTCAACTAAAAGGAGCAAAATATAAATATATTGCACATATAGTTTTAGGATTAATAAAATGCTCGATGTAATGCAACAGGGCTATTAAGTATATATAAATAAATATACATATTATCCCTCACCAATAGCTCAACTCAGAGTTTCATCCACAACGCAATATTCAGGTTCTCAGTACATACCGACCGTTACGTAATTTAAATTTAAACAATATATCTAATTATCGCAATGTTGGTGCAGTTATTAGGTTGGTGCAAAAATAATGTCGTTTTCTCACATATGTTACTATGTGAGAAAACGACATTATTTTTGCACCAACCTAATATATATTATACTGGGATTACAGATTTTTAATTTTAAAAATTATATTTGACATTTAAAATAAACGGGATTTGTATATATATGTAAAAAAAAAAAAAAAGAAAGAAAAATTTTTTTACAGTCGTGAATATTAATTTATTTTATATTAAAGGAAGGTAACTTATTCTCTAAAAACGTAATTTACATTAAAATGCGCCTTAATTTACATTAAAAATTAATCTAGATCATCCTATTTCAGCAGATATTTATTATTATGCCTATGTAACATATGTAATTCTCTTTATTAAAAAAAATCTTTCAAAAATAAAATGTACTTTTCTGATCTTTGTAATAACTATTGTTTACTTCTAATCTAAAATATCGAAGAAATGCATTTATATTAATAAATGCATTTAAGTTAGAGGCATGTGTTTTATGAGGTGTTAATAGCTTAATAGCTCTCTTGACAGCCGGAAATTTAACTAATTTTAATAAGTAGACGAACACCTTAATGCATTCCCCTGCATATTTTTCTGATAAAATTTCTCAAATATTAAGGCCAGTAGATGTAGTTGGATAAAAAATACTGTTGAATTAAAAAAAAAAAACAGGGCTTCTACTCGAATAAATAACGTTTAAACGAAATAAATTAAAAATAAAATAAATGCATTTAATCCATTTCCTAAAAATAAATTATTTGTTTACGTTAGGATACGATACAGAGCAGATATGGATGTTTCAAGAATCGGCAGAGAGTGTGTGTTCAAAAATTTGTTTGACCGTAAGTTCTACGTGACCGAGCGGCCAGGTACGTCAGATCCAGTAACGGTTCCCCAAATGGATTGCAGGTTCGAATTCTGCCGGAGGGCGCGTATTTTTCTGAAAAGATTTCTCAATCATTCAGGCCGGTAGATGTAGTTGGATAAAATATACAGTTGAATTACAAAAAAACAAAAAAAAAGAGTTTCTACTCGAACATGAGAATCTATCATAAATAACAAAATAAATTAAAAATAACAATATGTCGTATTTAATCTATTTCATATATATATATATATATATATATATATATATATATATATATTAAAACAATAGAATCCACAATTACCTCATATGGGGAATACTCTATTTCGGCAGACGAAGATATAGGTCATCTGTCCTATCAACCCCGGTGTGAACTGAGTTTGTGTCTATACAATAAAGGGGTGCAAGAAGTAGAATTTAACTGTGAAAGCTAAAAAAAAACAAACTGTCAAGTACCTAATACAGAATTTATCCATTTTATGTTTCAGTCAGACGAATGGCACGAGACAGGGGTCAGAGGAGGGTAGAAGTTATGTCTTAAAAGGAAGAAGGTTTATAAAATTAAACCCGAATATTAACCTTATGACATAAATTTGGGATTATATGAAGAATTAAATATTCATTTAAAAAGGAGTAAAAAGGTGTCTAAAAATAAATATAAATTTTAAAATATATATATAAAAGGATGTAAGGGATTAATAGAAAGAGAGTTGGGGAGATATTAAAGTAGGGAAAAGTTTATAAATATAGTGTAAAGATGTTAAAGAGGCGTGAAATAAAATAAAGAGATTAGAATTAGTTATACTGTCGACATATGAAGAGTTAGATTGGAGTGAATATTCTAGAAATATTGTACTAATTAAATTAAACCTATATTATGGAAATTTGAATTTGTTTTTTTGTCGACATTTTAACACAAATTCATTCCTCTGATTCAATAGTTGGCTTTGATTATTTTATTATTCTATTTTTTTCTTCTAAACATAAGTCACGCCTATCTCTAAGACAATTAGGTGTACGTGCGGAATCTATAATTTTCCAAACTATATGTGAGCTCAAAACTTTCTCCTTCAATTTCCAAAATTTTTTTGAAAGAGCTGTCTGGTGTTTTAACTTAGGGTTAGATAATGAGTACCTGTATGTATAAAATCTGTTTCTATTGCCCCATGGAAATTCCAGTGTAAACATTATAATTTTTCATATTTTCTTTGGTGGAAATGATCGCCTGGTAGATTTGCATTTGCCCTCTACTGGACAATTTTCTTTCGATCTACAATTACAGGAGGGGGTCAATACCAGATTTTTTGTTTGTCCCATAGAAATTTCTTAAAATATGGTTATTGTGTGAATTAATAATTTTATACATGCTGTTAGTACAGGAGTAGCTAATCTTAATCTTTTTCCTATTGAAGATCTTACTTAGAGGGTTACGTTTTTAAAATGTTTATTAACTTTAGAAAATACCGTTCGATGTTAATATTTGACAGCTTGCAGAAGAGGGTTTGAACCATATACTTTTTCTTTTGCTTTGTTTACATTTTACTCTAGATATTTCTGTGTTACTTATAGGGGTTAGATAAGATAATTTATTTTTAAAACTACTTTTTGTTTGTGGTTGTTTGTGGTGGACTAACGATTTTCTGTGCTGTTTATTTTATATTTTGTAGTATGTTTTCTGTGCAGCGAAAACTAAGTTTGAGAGGATTTCTGATGAATATTTTGTGCAGTTTAATTGATTTTGAAACGTGTTGATGAATTTGATGAATGTTTTACCTGTATTTGTTTTCATATTTTTATTATATCGGGAGTTGACGCATATGAGGCTTCTATTCCGGATCGATTGTACGCTTTTCCGAAAACTACTGTC
Source organism: Acanthosepion lycidas (assembly GCA_963932145.1). Lineage (NCBI taxonomy): Eukaryota > Metazoa > Mollusca > Cephalopoda > Sepiida > Sepiidae > Acanthosepion > Acanthosepion lycidas. The sequence goes on from OZ010584.1 coordinate 45,662,031, forward strand.
TTTTGGTGTTATTTCATACTCGTTTTTTGTTTTAGTGAACATTTTTCATTTGATGGGTTGTAGGATTTGTTTGATTGTGTTTGTTTGGTGGAAGTGTACATGTAAAGTGGGTTGTCGTTTGGCTTTCTGAACGGTTTATATATACTTTACATCTAAGAAATCTACCTCTGTTTTAATAACAATCTCAAATCCAATTTCTTTAAAAATCTTTATAATTTTTTCTGATTTTATCTGTTTTCCATGGTTATACTCGTTGTTTCCCCTATTGCCTTCTTTAACTATTTTAAACAATATATTTGTACCAAGCTTCTGAAAACCAATAGACCCCTCGCAGACATATTGTCGTTTCGGGTTACATCTTACATACACTTGATAGAGAAACGCCACTGCCAACTGTAAACGTATTCAAAAATGAGACACCACAAGGTTCAGCTATTTTTACCAAGTCATTTGGAACGCAACTGAAATTATTATTATTTCTGAATCTAATCGCACTATATAATGTTCGCTCGAGAACGATTCGAGAAGGAGGATTGTTTAATACGACAGAGAAGGAATATTTTGATATTTTTTATGCAGTTTCTCCTATGTTCCTACAAAGGAAGAAATGATTGGCTCGAGACTGTAGGAATTGTCCATAGTCTTTATTGTCCATCCTTGTGCTTTCGACCATTCTCTGAACATCTATATTTGTTTTGTTCTCGATAAGGGTCAAAGAATGTTTGAAAGCGATAGAACCAACGATAAGAACTATGAACAATTCCTGTGCGAAGAACAAGAGAAACTACATAAAAAATAATCCTTGTCTATTGTATTCAATAATACATGCATAAATCAAAAATTGCTGTCCACACTAACACACTCACACAAACACTTTCTCACACATACGTACACACAAGTTGTGTATTTTATATGTGGGTGATCATATGTTCATGGTCGGTTTCAATCTTGATTGCCTTTCCCTATGGTGCATAGTGACCCTTTCATCTAATGTCATTAAAGAGTTTATGAATGAAGTACAATACTTGGAAGAGACATGTCTATTTGTCTTTTTTAATGCATTCACTGGCATGCGTCTCCCAAACAATGTTAACGTTTGGACTAGTTGTGCCTTTCTATATCTGGTGTCAATATATAAGGTTTATCATTGTTTATTTTTGTAGGAACACTTTTGAGCATTTAAAGATGTATCGACATTATTTTAATCCGATGTATTTTAAACTTCTATATTTTCAACACCATCATTGACCAGCAACAGCTTAAAAAATTAGTGAAACAGAAAGTTTCAATCACCAGAAAAAATTCTGTATTTTGTTCAACCGTGTGTATTTAGCGTGTCTTTTAGATTTTTCGACTATATGTTTTATTTGAGTTGAAATAGGTGATGACTAAATAAATTTATTACAGAAATAATAGCATTTTTAGTTATTAATGTGGATTTACTTAAATGTATAAACTTTTATAGCTTTCTGTTGCAGAAATTTCCTCTTAAATAGTAAGTTATAAACATATAAAGGCGTATTTGAAAATAAATATACTGCAGAATAGGAAATGTATTATGTTGATACTATGTAATATTTTACATTAATTTTTACAAAATCTGTTATTCATATCAACTAATACCTGTATCAAACTATTTTACTTGATCTTAAATTTCAGGAGTCCAATTTTCATTCAATTAATTCTTAGGAGAATTTTTCCATATTTAAAAATTTTGGAATCGCTGACCGGAGTATTATGTAGTATAGGTTGCTTCCCATCCCAGCTTGATGCTGTATCTATAACATGAAGAAATGTGTTGTCATACAGCAAAACCATCGTTCATCTTCTTTACCGAGAAAATGTTTTTTTTCTCCTCCATCGAGGATAATGGCGTTCATACCAATGATTTATTTATAGGGTCTTAGGTGGCTTCTGGATTCAAACCTGGTGTTTATAGTTCTTCTAAATTCAAGATGGAGTAGTTTCAGATAGTAGACAATACTTTGGTTGTTGTTGCTTCTTGCTGTCTCTTGTTGTTTTATTGGGACATTATTATTATAAATAAATAAAAAATAAAAAAAATAATTATTATGAAAATTATAAATAAAATGACATTTAAACTCTTTTTAAAATAAATTAAATAAAAATAATAAAAACTCTCCCAGCATGCAACAAAAACCGTTCCTGTCAGAAATACGGACATCCCGCCAAAAGATGTTAAATTCACGAGCAATACGTGTCCAACTTATCTCTATGATTTAGCTTGTAATAACACGAAGTAACTTCCTCTCATTACATGTATCATAAAATAATAGTAACTTAAAAAATACACGCAAAAATATCAATAAATTATATAAAACTGTATACAATTTACCAATGCTTTTCCTGTTATTGCTATACGTTTTATTTCCTGTCAAGTATGTAAACACGAAGCTAATTTTAGCTGATATGATGTGAGTGAACCACCACAATATTTTGGTGACTGCTGACGTGCATAGTAAAACATTCACTCATACCCAAACGAACTGGATAAACCACACAAAACTTGAAATGAAAAATGTACCCATCGCTGTCACTGGAACCCAACTACAACATCCAAAATCCACGAATATAACCGTCCTACCGCTGCAAAAAATAAAAAACCAGAAAGCAATTTTCTGAAGGATGACTAAGCTGAACATATTACTCATTTATGAAGGACCGTTACACTCAGCTGACAAATGCTCCGTACCAGGTATAGTAATAGAAAAATTCTTAAAATAATAATATAAAAATTAATAACAGAAAAATCCTTAAAAAGTAAATAAAATAAAATAAAAAACTTCACAGTCGTTACTGAGAGATAAAAAACAGTGACACCACAAAACGATGGCAAGAAACATAAAAAATATACCTGAACATACTGAAACACTCTTCAAGGCAACTATCTCAACAAATACCACAAAAAAATAAAATAAAATAAAATGAAAAACCACAACTACCCCCGCCTCGGGAGTAGAGTTCATTTAAAAAAGAAAGAAAAAAATGACTATCATATTTAAATTAGGCATCCATCACTACCGATTACCTCCGCTAATTTGATGGGGATGTAGCGACATTATTATTATAAATAATAATAATAATAATAATAATAATAATAATAATAATAATAACAAATAAAAATAACAATAATAATAATAAATAAAATAAAACAATAACATTTAAACTCTTTTTCAAATAAATTAAATAAAAATAATAAAAACTCTTCCAAAATGCAACAAATGCTGTTGCAGATTTTCTTTTTTCTTCCCCGTTTTTTAAATTTCTGTACTGTTCTGTAGTGTAACGCTGCATTCCGGATAATGTTCTTTCGGAGAACAGATCTAAGCAGTAAAAGCATTTTTCCATCGATAAGTTTCTTGTCATTATCATTGAAACGATCGCAATGTCCCTATGTTTTCATAATTTCTCTTTCAAAACGTTATTCAAACGCTCACTGCACTTTAGTTCAATTAACAATTAAAGGCTTCTTCTGAATTTCTTCAAGATATTCTCCTTTTGAAATTCTCTTAAAAATCAATTTTTCATCGCTATCTTCTGTATTGCTTTAAAGAAAATAGCTGATTTTAGTCTGTGAAGTAAGAAAAGGAATCCAAGTATGTAAAAGCTAATCGATATTTAATTCTGTAATTTCCTGTGGAAACTATTTTCCTAGTTTCTTAATTTTCTTAAGATTTGTAAGCAACATACTACGGTTTCTTCTCCGCCCAAACAATAAAGTGCTGAGTAACTTCAAATACACTTTTAAGATGTCTCCAACATTATGTAAACGATGGTGCTGGAAATGTTTACATCATTCTAATAAGTGTATACAATTTACAATAATAAGTGTATACAATTTCTTTTTTCGCCGGAAAGATTGTATCTTTTAAATCTCATATAGAATACAAGTTATTTTTTCTTGTCGTTAAACGAGACATTTAAGCGGAGAAAACCGTGATTGCTTCCGCAAATTATATTCGTCCATTATGTTGCATTTGGGTTCGGCTTCCCATTGGTTTACTTCTCATGTTTTCATGCCAAAAAGAGGTCATCAATTGCAAGTATATGAGCATTTAATTGAAAACTTTCATTTACGACAGTTTCAGGAAGTGAGTCCTATTCAAATATTTTAAGAAAGGATAGTTTGTCCTATAATCGTTTTTTGCATACATATGCAATGAAATATTTTTCAGACTTCACAGAAACATTCTTCCGAGAAATTCTTAGAAATTAATTTTTGGAAATTTGTACAAATGCGTTCAATAATTTGTCTCTTTTCCTCCTTTTAACATTCAAAACGGTGGCCTACAAGCAAGTTTAGAAAGAATATTACATATTACAATATTACAAAGAATATTACATTATTATTTGTCTCTTCTAACTCTATGTCTTTCTTGATTAATGGAAACATATTTGTACCATGTGGTCAGTGCAGATTTTAAAAGAACACGGATGTATTGACTGCTGTGGGATAGGATAGCTTTTTTCACTAATCTTCCAAATTGGGAAAATATGTCTGTGTAAAGAATTAAAATTCAAAAATCTCGAATTTAATCGGAGTGTAGCAAATACACATCGTTTTCAAATGCCAAGCAGGCACAACCACTGATAATATGTATCTGTAATCTGAGATAAATTTAAGAATTTAATTAAAAAGAAAAGGAGAGGAATGGATTGAATCCGTTCAGTGAGAACGTAAAGAAAATCCATTAAAAAAGGAAATAAGAAAAGAAAACCATTTTCGAACAGCTATAGCAGCAGTACTTTATCTTACGGGCGTTACTATAAACGGCAATAGGCGTGATCTTCGAATTGTTGTCGTCCCTTAATTTGCTTTTTTAATCATTTCACAACTCAAAAGCAAGGCGGTAATGTTACTAGTACGCAGGCTGTTACATGGGGTGAAAGAGAATGAGATTTTGGTGAGGACAAGTAAGAAAAAGGATAATAAAGAAACAGGATTTAGGAAGACAGAAGATGGCGATTGACGTTGCATTTTAAATTTTGGAAGATTGTGGGTGGTATGGAATCTTGAAATCGGGAGTTCCACAATGCGAGAAGTGAGAGAAAAGAAACTATTAGAATAGAACTTAGTTACATCTTACTAATTCAACAGTAAAACTGTGAGTCCTATTTTTCTAGTCCTGTAGCACGCTTAAATACATGCAACCGAGGCACTAAGGAGAACAGCCCATAAGAATAATTGCCTTAAAATATTTGTAGAAAGAGAAAGAGAAGCCACGTCATACCAGTGAGAAAGTGACTGAAGTCAAGATCCTAAGTCAGGATCGATTTCAGATGATTCGTTAAATTTTGTCAAGAATCTCGAGATATATAGTAGAAGAAGCAGACCAGAAATGTGTAAAAAGGATTTTGACGAGAATAATGGTTTGACACCACACAGTGAACTAATCATCCAAGAAGTAACCTTCAAGAAAATGATTCAATGTAATCCTTCCACTTTATTGGAAAATATGAGACCAAGAAGGCACAAAGAGTTGCTCTCCTGGAGTTTAGCATCAGCCATGTTAATGGCAGGCAGAAAAAGGTTCTTTGTGGTGATTAAATTAAATCAGCTTTGTTTTGGAGGCGTTAAAATTTACAAGCCATTCCTAGTCCCTGTTAAGCACCGCTTGGACGTTCTTTACGAGAGCAGCTGCCATCTGTCGAACATGCTACTGATCAGGAATAAATAGCTGTGACCCCGGCAAATAGTTGTAGCATCTTCCATCGTTTCCATTGTTTCTGATCTTCCATCAACGATGGAAGATCAGAAACAATATATAAATATTAATTTTAAATTAACTAGAAGCGACCTTGCTTACACAATTTATTAGGAAAGGCCAAATATTCGTCCAGAGACACCGTAGCCCTTGAGTTTGTGGGAAAAGCCAGCATGCCAAGCCCCGTCGAACGACTTTGAGATATATAAAGCCAAAGATCCGCTTTGTCATTCTTATCTAAAGGTTGATAGACAAAGTCAGAGATGGCCGTTAACACATCGGCGGTAGAACAGGCGAAACAGAAGCCATATTCTTTATCCGAATGGAGTTCGTATGAAGTTTCTTAACCAATTCGACGTTGATTAAAGCATATAATACCTTGCTGAAAGAATTGAGAGACTAATAAGGCGATAATTCGAGGTGTCCAGTAGTTCGCCAGAGTTCTTAAAGACAGGAGCTGCGGAGAATAACTTCCAACAAGTTGGAAAACAAGAAGAAAATTTGTAAATTTTGAAGAGAACAGGAGCCAGCTCATAAGAACATTGCAGGGATACCGTCGAACCCATAAGTCTTGTAGGAACCTAGTTTAGAAATGATAGCAGGTATCATGGGCAGTGTTATGTGCAGAGACTCTGTTCTAGTGGGGGAACCAGGCAGTGATGAGTTGAGAGTCGAGTTGATTAAAAATATTGATCCATGGAGCATCGAAAAAGAATTTCACCTTTTATTAAAAAAAAAAAATGGATAACAACTCAAACACGTGTTCCCACTAAAAATAACGTTTATAATAATAATGTCGGACAAAAAAATCCTTTCCCAAAATATTACACTTACATGCTTACATTTATGCTTACATTTATAATACTACTCTCTGTAGTCTTTCATTTTACTAATTCCCAGTTGTAACACGCTTCAAATTTCTATTAACTAAGATTATAACATTTTCAATGCAACTTTTTCTATGATTTAAGGTTAATTTTTACTACTAATAGTGTACGAAACACGAGTTTTCCATGTTCAAAGCGTCATAAAACCCTATAATAAATTTCAAAGAATAACTTTTTCAATCTTATATTTAAAAACAAAAAACATAAAATTGATATGTAGCAATAAACGTGGCATCACTTTTATTTTTCACATTTTATTTCAATTATCTTCATGTTTGGTGTATAATTTTGTAGTATAAAGCAAAAATGCTTTCATTTTCGATATAATTCGAACACCAGACATGGACATATACAGATGAAATAACTATTCACATATAAGTGGAGTAGAATTTTGACAGTATATCTAATTATGCAGTTCTAACACCCCAAAAATCTGAAAACAGTTGTTAATACTACTGACATTAACGTACGCTTTGCCCCATTTGGGAATACTTATTATTTAATAGAAAATAGTTTATAGTTTCGAATGAAGGAAAAAATCTCTTTCAAACAGTTACCTCTGTTCAGGGTATCGTAAATGAATTCTCTTTGGTCGTGGTAACTGCGGTCAATTATGTGTTATTGTCTTGTAAAAAGACAAAAACATTTATCCAATAAAGATGTTACTATAATGATTATAGTTTTATCACTGAAAGACTTAAATTGCCGAGACAAAAAAGAGGGGCTAATTTATATAAATTTCTTCACTGTAAGCCAATAAATGAGACAGTATATAATTAGATAGGTGTGAACTAGCACCAATTCTACAAATTCTCTTAATATGCCAGCATTTTAAAGTGCATAATTAAAGTTTTATTTACTCCCTGGGATTTCACCCATTAAAAATAAAATATACCAAAATATTTGTCTAATTATTATCTTTTAATTTTAATTAATTTTATAATACGATTGCACACTAATTACACACCCATATAATAGCAACATGAGAATTTTTCCAAGAAAGGCAAGTTGAGAGGAACAGCTGCCCTGATGCAATAAATATATAAGGTAATCCTACAAATCAATTATTGTATGTTAATTTTTCTTTCTGTCTATTATACGATGCGCAACCAATATTGTAACACTTCTTTCGCAATATCAATTATTCGGGGAATTATTCTTTTACTTTCTAGCTTTCAATTAGATTTTTAATTTTAAAAATATTGACAAAATAAAAAAACAAATTACCAAATTCACATTACACATAATTAATGGATAGATGGAGGTGGGGACACTTTATATACTGACGTGCAAAAGTTTGGACCAACTATATAAAATGATTATAGACCTTTATCTTATTAAGAAGTTAAGATTGTTTAGCAGTATGCTTTTATCAGTAGTGTTTCTGGACCTTGAAGATTGAAAAATAAGTTGTTGCGTGTTCGTATGTAGCGTGTAACAGAAGATACACAGCTTTAAGCAGCTTATGGGATACAAATACTATATAATTCCAACAAATAACTGAAAAACACAAAGTAGATTTGCACACCCGCAAAATCGGATCAAAACGACTAAAAACAGATTCGCAATAAGGTGTGAAATTAATTTTCTGACCAATGAAAGGAGGCGATTTGCTACACTAAAAAAAAAGATAACGATCCAGTGTGAAAAAAAGTCAGCTATAAATAGAGATACTCAAGTCAATCACCAGTCAGAAGGGCGCAGAGACCATAGAGGACAGAAGACTGACAGTCAGGTCCGTCATTGATTCAACCTGACACTAAGAGCAGAAAGTGGGGTAAGAAAGGAAAACAACAACAACAAATTTAAACTGACTCCAAAACAATTCAACCCGGTAAGTACACCTGTTGGTATCATTATAAATTTGGAAGAAATGCAAGGAAGTGCACAGAACCATGCAATTTCAATTCGAAAACTTCTCACATTTCTACACAACACCAGGGAAACGACTGTGCCGGCAGCAAGTAAAGACGACATTAGCTGCTGAGAGTCGTCTATTTTACATCCGGGACAGAAGTAACGGATATTTATTTTTAGTCGACACCGGCGCTCAGATCAGTGTTATCCCACCAAATACAAAACATAAACCTACATTCTCCACATACACATTGCAGGCAGCAAATGGATCAAAGATCGAAACATACGGTGAGATATCACTAACGCTCGATTTAGGTCTAAGAAGATCTTTTCCATGGATTTTCACACAAGCAAATGTGAAAACACCTATCCTAGGAGCAGATTTCTTATCCCATTTCGATTTATCAGTGAATATGGCTACACACTCTCTCATTGACAGTAACACAAACCTAAGAACAAAGGGAATCGCCTCAATCTACAAGTCAACAGGAATTAGTTCAGCAATACCAACGGCTAATGACCTACATGAATTGATAAAAAAATGTCCTACACTAACCACGCCTTTAACACATACAGATGAAATCCGTCCCACTGCTAAACATTATATCACCACAGCTGGACCACCTACACACGCATCACCACGCAGATTACATCCGGACAAATATAAAATAGCAAAAGACGAATTTCAACATATGTTGCAGTTAGGTATCATACGTCCTTCAAATAGCCCATACTCCTCTCCGCTACATATGGTTCCGAAACCAGAAGCTGGCGCATGGCGACCTTGTTGGGATTTTAGGAATCTCAATGCAAAAACTGTTCCTGATAGATATCCTATACCGCACTTACATGATTTCGCCATAGATTTGCAAGGAACCACAGTTTTTATAAAATTGGATTTGGTTAAGACGTACTACCAAATTCCAGTAGCAGAAGAAGACATAAGAAAAACTGCAATTACCACTCCTTTTGGACTCTATGAATTCACCAGGATGCCATTTGGGTTAAGTAATGTCGCCCAAACCTTTCAAAGACTCATTGATGAAGTTTTGAGAGGATTGCCTTTTACCTTTGCATATATCGATGACGTGCCAGTCGTGACGGAAAAGAACACCTATACCATATTCAACAGGTCTTCGAGAGACTGGCACATTTTTGCTTAGATAAATGTCCACAAATACGATTTTGCTGTTTCAAAGTTAAATTTCTTAGGCAATGTGATCGACAAAAATGGAATCACACCTGTCCCAGAGAAAGTAGCAGCAATACAAAACTTTCCGCAGCCGACATCACTGCGTCAATTAAGACGATTTCTCGGTTTAATAAATTACTATCGTAGATTTATTCCCGGTTGTTCCAAAATTTTGACCCCACTCACAAACGTGCTGCAAAAACAGAAGAAAAATGCAAAAATACTGATCGACGGAGAAGCGTTAGTTGCATTTTAAAATGCTAAAAAAGCGTTAGCAGATTTTACCAAGCTCTCTTATATCAGTGACAATGCTAACTCAACACTTACATTGACAACTGACGCCCCAGGAGATTCAATTGGAGCAGTTCTACATCAGAAGCTAAATGGTTCAGAAAAGCCAATCTCCTTCTTCTCGGTCAAATTAAACAAAGCACGGCAGAAGTACAGTACCTTCTCGAGAGAGTTACTAGCTATTTACTTAGCAATAAGGCATTTTCGACATCTGCTCGAGGGACGAAACTTTACTATTTTCACAGACCACAAACCCCTCACTTACGCTTTACATGTGAACACAGATAAATACACACCCAGAGATACCCGACAACTGGACTACATATCCCAATTTACATCGGATATCAGCTATATTAAAGGTTCAGACAATATCGTGGCAGATACACTCTCGCGCTCCACGATACAATCTATCGATTCTGTAACCCTTACCTTCGACCTCATTGCAGATGAACAACAGGAAGATACCACATTATACAAAATAAAAGAGGACACTTCTTTACAATTGAAGGAACACCCCGTCCCATTTGGAACAAAAACACTACTCTGTGATGTTGGGACCGGTTATTCAAGACCATATATTCCAACTTCATTGAGAAAAAAGATATTTCTGCATTTTCACAACCACTCACATCCCGGACACCGAGCAACCGACAATTTGATTAGAAGTCTGGCCAAACATGCATACTGACATAAAAAGCTGGACTCAAACTTGTTTAAAGTACCAAAAAAGCAAAGTAAACGGACATACTAATCCCCCCACTGGGTATTTTCTAAAACCAGATGGTAGATTCACGAATCTTCACATTGACATAGTGGGTCCCTTACCTGAAGCAAACGGACAGTTACCTACTCACTATTATCGACCGATTCACAAGATGGCCTGTCGTTATTCGTCTAAGGGACATATCTGTAGAAACGATCTCTAAAAGTATATTACATGAGTGGATTGCCGTTTTTGGTTGTCTCGCAGTAATAAATACAGACCGAGGTTCTCAGTTCCAATCTACGCGCTTTCATGAGTTCACAAAACTATTGGGAGTTAAGCATATAACGACAACGGCTTATCACCCATGTGCCAATGGCTTAATTGAACGTTTCCACAGGCAACTTAAGACAGCATTAACAGCAAATAATGATTCCAAGGCGTGGTTATAAAATCCGGAATGTAATCAAAGAAGATTTAGGATGTACAGCATCTGAAATGGGTTTTGGAACGTCCTTGACGTTACCAGGACAGTTTTGTGATAAATCCAGTCAACTCCAGCCAACTACATCTTTTGTACAAAGATTTAAGCAAAGAATGAATGAACTAGTTCTCACACCCACTAGAACACAAACAAAAGACCTTTACACTCCAAAAGACCGCCACAATTGTGAATATATTTTCGTACGAAACGACACAGTAAAAAGGCCTCTTTGCCCTACTTATACGGGACCTTTCCAAGTAGTCGACAGAAAACCCAAATATTTCACAATTGTAGCAAAAGGCAAGCAAGAGAGACTAAAACCAGCGTACTTGGATTTACCTACAAAGGAAAGTACGTCGGAACATTCTACAGCAGCGCCAAATAACAACGTAAGTGAACATTTTCTAGACCTCCAAACACACCTAAAAACATTACCACAAGATCGGGTAGACACGTACACTGGCCTACTCATTTTAAAACATATATTAGATATTGAGAAATATTTTCAATATTTATCAATCTGCAGGGGGGTTATAGGATACAAATCCTATATCATTCCAACGAATAACTGAAAAACACAAAATAAAATAACAAAAAAAGCGCACCCGCAAAATCGGATCAAAACGACGAAAAACAGATTCGCAATAAGGTGTGAAATTAATTTTCTGACCAATGAAAGGAGGCAATTTGCTAAACTAAAAAAAAAGATAACGATCCAGTGTGAAAAAAAAGTCAGCTATAAATATAGAGACTCAAGTCAATCACCAGTCAGAAGGGCGCAGAGATCATAGAGGACAAAAGACTGACAGTCAGGTCCGTCACTGATTCAACCCGACACTAAGAGCAGAAAGTGGGGTAGGAAAGGAAAACAACAACATCAACAAATTTACAACTGATTCCAAAATAATTCAACCCGATAAGTACATTTTCCTCTTATCTTTTATTTCTCATTCACACTCTCTTTTACAACTTAAATTGATCGCCCCTTTTTCCTTTCCACCTACTCGGCGGATACACAAAAACAAAAGAAACAGTTGAAAGCGAACACATACACATTTTTTGTTCAAATCACATTTTCTTAAACGATCTAAAGCATTGATCTTTTTTACTCTATTCAAACAAGATATAAAAATATACAAATTTGTTTATTCTGCATAAATAACATTAAATATACAATGTTCTATTTTCTACAAACGTTCCTTCTCGTGTTGTCTTTTCTTGAAATTTGTGCTGTATTTTGTGGGCAGGGTATCCCGTATTAAATTCTCCTTTTAATCCGGGTACGCTGTACCCCACAAGCTTGAAACTGAAAAAAGCCCATGCAAAACTATTGGGCCAAATAAAGATCTAAGATGATAAAGTCATGATAACATGCAAATTTCTAAGTAAGAATTGTTCCATTTTATTAATATGTGTGTATTAACTTTAGCAAGGTATTGTAGTTGAACATTAGCTCGCCTTTTTGCACTAAAATCACGGCTAATATTTCTGTTAAAACAAAGATGAAGTTGGTGACTTTAAAGAGGAAGATAACTCAACGAGAGATGGGCAGGCGTCTGAGAATTTCCAGAAACTGTGTTCAAATCATCCAAAATACGTTTCCTTAAAGTGTTTTAAGTGCAGAGAAAATAGGAAGACCACAAAATGTTAGACAATAGAGATGAAAGAAAGATTGTGCACACCCAGCCGCTTCAGCTGTCCCAAGGCAGGGAAAGTTGGCTAAATAAGCGTCGAACTGAGCTGGGCTCAGAACGGGCTGCCAGGTGAAAAGTTCCTAAAAGCCTCGCATATGCCCGCGTTTGTAGTCACGGTCCGCTTATCCGGCAATGTGACGCACGCGATATGTCACCGAGAAACGCTCCGATTCTCCTCTGCACGCAATTCAGCGGGCATATTCTTCGCCTCAGAGGACATTCTTTTTAACCTAGCCCTAACTACCAGAGCTTGATCCTTCTTGATAAGCAAGGAGGAAAATGCTATTTCCCCACTATCACGGGATTTAACTACCCGATCGACTTTTTGTTCTAAAGCTGTTTGCGCCGCTAATCAATCTAGATTGAGTCAACGACTAAAATCAGCAGCAAATGTTCTAATTTTCGATTTTAAATTATCCCATCAGGCGTTCCCTACAACCGCCCCTGTCAATTCCCTCTGTATCATTAGTAACAGCTGGTCCCGGAAATCCTGCTTACCAAATAATGAGCAGTTTAATTTATGTAGCCATCCAACCTAACCTTAGGCTTATCTAAGTTTACACGGACCCGGACAAGCCTATGATCTGAATAAACTATATAATTGAAACTTGGACACCCTAAGAACTCTCTTAACTAAGACTCGGTCGAGGTAACTAGAAAGCACCCCATAAGCCAAGCTGCCACTATTTGTCCAAGTCCAAACTACCTCCCGAGGGTGCTTATTCCGGTACTTATCCACAAGATCAAACCTACCGATAAAGTCCCGAAATGGTTTAACGTCCGAGTTGTTAGTACCCGAATTTGACCCTATACTATCTATATCGGGGTCAAGGACGGCATTCCAATACCCCGCTAAAACTACCCGACGAGATCTACCCCACCCAGGAGGGTCCCTAGACAGAAATGGGAGCCCCTAGAAAAAGTTGAACTCCTGTCACCGACTCCCACGTCTCGGTTGTCGAGAAAGCGAGAAGAAGGGAGAGAACATACGGGAAGGAGAAAGGCACAGGTATACCGTTTGCTGAAGGAAGGGACAGACTTCACCTGTAATGTATTGCTGGGAGACAAGAAGTTGAAGGCCCTTGTCGATACTGGATCTTCAGTGTCACTGGTTAGCTCTATGGTTTTTAGACAGTTGGGACTGAAAACGAAGCTTAGTCCCGTCGATCTACTAATAAGTCAGGTTGATAGTAGCAGGATGAGGATAAAGGGCTGCTTTTCTAGTTGGCAAGAACTTAAGGTTTATGTGGCACCTGACGTGTGGTGAGCTAATTTTGGAGAGTGACTGGCTTAGGCAGAATAAGGTACAGATCCGTTTCGACCCCGCCACCCTAACATTGGACGGGGTAGGGATACTGTTGATAGAGAATAATTATGAACAATTTCCAGTGGTGACCCAGACAGGTATAAAGTTTTCCCCTAGTACTACTGTATCTGGGAAGGGAAAAATTATAACAGGAGTGCTGAGCAGTGACCTATACCAAGTGGTCCCTACTGATAGGCATGGTAATAGTGAAGGGGAAATAACCGTGTGTGATTCGTTGGTGAATAGGTCGGGGACCGTTCCCTTACTGTTAACCAATACTGCCAATAAAATTATTAAAATAAAGCAGGGAGAGGAGCTGGCACAGGCGTGCCCAGTGAGAGAAGTCGAACAGGTGAGAATATGGAATGAGAATAGGCCTGGGAATAGGACAGGTAGCAATGAAATAAGAGATGAAGATATAACATCTCCTGAGCGTTATAGGAGGAAATCGACGGGGTTGCTGAACGGTAATCGGGAGGTAATAGCCATTACTTATAAAGAACTGGGACAGACGGAGAGAGTTGAAATGAAGATAGACACGGGTAAACACTCACCTATTAAGTTAAGACCGTATAGGACTCCAATCCACAAAAGAAAATTAGTAGAGAACGCAGTGAATGAAATGATGGAATCAGGGATAATCGAAAGATCAAAATCTCCCTGGAGTTTTCCAATAGTGATTGTTTAAAAGAAGGATGAAGGACATAGGTTTTGTGTGGATTTTCATCAATTAAATGCCATTACGAAACCCCTGGCAGTGCCCCTCACCTTGATTGATGATATTCTAGCTCTATTAGGAAAATCTAAATATTTTTCCACCTTGGTTATTGGCAGGTGGCACTTAGCAAAAAGGATCAGAAAAAGACCGCTTTTACCTGCCACATGGGTGTCTTCAATTTTAGAGTTATGCCGTTTGGGCTGGCAAACGCCCCGGGTGTATTTAGTCAGTTAATGTCCATCGTATTGAATGGCACTGATGACTTTGCCATGACATATCTAGATGACATCATGGTGTTTTCAAAATCACCGAAGGAGCATTTTGAACATCTGCAGAAGGTGTTCGATAGGTTAAGAGAACATGGATTAAAGTTAAAATTATCGAAGTGCCAGTTTATGAAAGAAGAGACAAAGTACTTAGGGTTTATCAGAAACAAAGTAGGAATAAAAACGGATTTAGACAAAGTAGAGGTTATAAGAGCCATGCCCGCGCCGAAGACCGTAAGAGAGATTAGGGGATTTATTGGAGCCATCGGATATTATCGGAGGTTCATACCAGCATTTAGTCGGCTAGCAGGCCCTCTAATAGCTCTAAGAAACATGCTACGTTTATGTGGACCGAGGATTATCAGCGTGCATTAGAGGCTCTAAAGGACCAGCTGACAGCTCTACCGCTGTTGGCCTACCCAGACCTGAGTAAGCCCATGGTTCTGTATACCGATGCTAGTGTATCGGGGCAGTTCTTACACAACCATGTCCCGATAAGGATGGACCAGTACCGGGTGTGCCTGAGTAAGTGCCGATCTATTTTCTGTCTCATCGACTCTCCAAGACTCAGTAAAAGTAGCCAGTAATAGAAAAAGAGTCATTCACCATTCTGTATGCTGTGCAGAAATTAGATTATTATTTGAATGGGACAGTTTTTACCATTAAAACAGACCACAAACCCCTCAAATATTTGTTAGAGGCGGAGTGGACGAATAAGAAGATACAACAGTGGGCATTGAAGTTAAGTGGGTATAACTGCAGAATAGAATATTTGGCAGGGAAGGATAATACCTGTGCTGACCTGTTATCGAGGATTTCGAGGCAATTAGAGACCGAATCTGTCAGGTTGGAGCCGGGCGTGGATGATAAAGCATTCCAAATTAATGTGATCAATTCTCAGGCATTGAAGGAGAGACTTGGTTGGGAAGATCAGGAAACGAGTGAAACAGAGATTGTTTCCGACCCCAACTGGAGAGATATTATTAGGCAAAGCTAAAAGGATAGCGAGATAGCAACTACCAGGTCCAGGGTAGAGGCAGGGCGTACCTCCGAATATATGGTGCACGATGGAGTGTTGTATTACCTTTCAGGAAGAGATGAGGAAGTAAGTTTAAAAATGGTGATACCTGAGAAATTGAGAGCTGAAATTCTAGACCAATGCCATTGGAGGTTAGGACACCTGGGAATTGATAAGACGTACGGATTAATAATGAGAAATTACTACTGGCCTAAGTTGTTTAATGATGTTGTGAACCGTGTAAAAAAAAATGTGTCACATGCCAAGTACACAGTCGAAGGAGTAGGGTTGCCCCAGTATTAGAAACGGATGTTCCGAATTATCCATTTCAGAAAGTAAGCATGGATATTTCCGGGCCCTATGGAGAAACACATAGAGGTAATCTTTACATAGTGAGTTTTGTGGACTGGCTGACGAATTGGCCTGAGGTATTTGCCATACCGGATAAGAAGGCACGAACGGTGTCAGATAAAATACTGAATGAAATATTCCCTTGGTATTGGGGCCCCCGAACAGTTGGTTACCGATAATGGATCGGAGAATGTGAATCAGATTATAAGAGAGACGTTGGGAGAATTAAACATACAGCACATAATCACCTCTCCATATCACCCCCAAAGTAACGCTAAGGTAGAAAGATTTCATAAGACCCTCGCTGATGTGTTAGCTAAACTAACAGAGGATAATAGGGAAAATTGGGATATATTCGTAACCCAAGCGTTAGCAGCTGTGAGATTCTCGATGAACGAGACGACAAAATTTTCCCCTTATTACTTGATATATGACAGGGATGTAGTCTTACCTATAGACAATCTGTTACGACCCAGGAGGAAGTATTTAGGAGAGGATCATCACCAAATAGTTTTAGAACAACAGCATAAAATTTTTACGCAGGTGAGGAGGAGGAGGATACAAAGAGCCCAGAAAAGGCGAAACGATAGGGTAAATAAAAATAGAGAAGTTTCCTTCCATATAGGTGATCCAGTGTATTATAAAATACACAGGAGAGAAGGTAAATTGGACCAGAGATGGTGTCCATACTATAGGATCGTGGAACAGACGGATCCGGTTTCCTTTGTGATCTGGGATCAATTGACCGGACAGGTAAAGAGAGTGCATGCGAATGATATAAAGCTAGCTGAAATAGGAGAATGGAAAGGAACCGAAACAAAAACTCAACAGAAAATGCTGAGGAAAACTACGTTGGTAGAACTGGAGGGTTAGAGACTGACAGTGAAAGTGAAGGGAGTGAGGAGATTGAAATTACCCCAACTACCCTTCGAAGGCTGAGGTAAGTCGGACCCCAGCGGGACATTCCGAGGAAGCAGGGATTAAGCCTAACCTTAGGGAAGAAGAACTGAGTGAATGGGAAGAAGAGGATGAAATTCCGTTATTATAATTGCAGAGTAAATTGCAGGCTGAAAAAGCACCTAGTGTTAATGAGGAACAAAATGGCGATTAAGGGGAGCGGTGCAGCCCGAGCCCAAGGATTAAGTGAAACCATTACAGTAGCTGTGGTGAATGGGTGACGGTCTGGGACGAACTGTGCTTTTATCATCAGTGCTGGTGAACTGCGTGGACGGCGCCATGTATGCACGGCGCTGGTGGTGGTGTGGGTCGGTGCTTGAGGTATCGCTCTAAGATGTAACCACTCGCTAAAAACAATAAGACAATGATTGAGTAAGACGAATTATTCTCTCCATCTCTTTGCAGACATGGACGAGAGGAGGCTCGTGGTACTGGCGATGCTAGTTGTGGTAGCTAATACCTGGGAACACAGTGAGAATACTGTATTTAAGAAGACTAGCGAAGTTATTATGACAAGATCAATGTGGTTGATAACTTTGATGATAGACCTGCAGCCGGATGGGAAGTTACTGGGTCAGTGGAAGACCAAAGCGGACAAACTAGATACAGCCAGGACACAAGTCGCTTGAGACTATTTACAGACTCCGGAATACCACCGTATATTATACTCCTTAGCTCAAGAATCCCTAATACTTGAGAGACAATGGCAGGATATGAGTTACTATTTGAAAGAAATAAAGTTGTTACGGACCAGGCAAAAGAGGGAAGTATTATCTATAAATGAAAAGTCATTAAGCGTGTTGTTTGGTACAGTCTCCAAAGACGAAATGAGAGTAATTAAGAGCAAATTAAAGGTGGCAATGGCTCAGTCGTTTAGAGAGAGCATATCTATAGATACGCTCTCTCTAAACGTTGCTAGGCTGGAATTGGAATAGAGGGAGTATCAATTGGTTGATTTCTCACCTACAGGTTTTTAGAAAAGAAGTGATAAATATAACCATGTCTGTAACAAACGAATTACAGAAATTAGAGGGTTTTTTGCAAAGGTATTTTCAGTTATTAGCTATAATGAGTAAGGCACGTCAAACAACGGTGTTAGAGCATGTGAGAGCACAATTAGATATACTGTCGCTGGGACATCTGTCTCCGAGTATAATAACGCCAGAACGATTAAGGGAAGTACTACTTGAGATACAAGCCAAACTACCCCATCACCATAGATTACCTGTAGACCCTACCCAGCAATTATGGAGGTATTATAGCGCCTTGGGATGTACTAACTTGTTGGAAGATGACAAATTGCTAGTGCTAGTGCCGGTTCCATTACTGGACAGAGATAGTACCTTTTCAAATTTACCAAGTGATGAATCTTCCCCTTCACTATCCAAAACTAAGGCCGAAGATAGGAGCGGTGGCTAGGTACAAGGTAGAGACGGAATTTGTTGCCCTAAACCTAGCCAGGACAGTGTTTATGCTATTAACAAAGAGAGGAGCAGAAAATGCAAGAATGATGCCTTAGGTACCTGTGGGTCTGTAAGTCCAATTTACGTGACAAGTAGTCACAATTTGTGTGTACTAGATTTATTTAAGAAAAATAAGAAGGGAATTAGGGATCATTGTCAGGTAGAGGTGTTGGCTAGTGTAATGTTGCCTAAAGCAACCAGTGTCTCTGACGGAATTTGGGCGGTGGCCACCCAAGAAGACATCGAATTATCTAAGGTGTGTGAAGGGAATCCCACCACTACGATAAGAGTTATTCCCCCTTTGTTTTTCGTGGTTGTGGAGTTCATGGTCCATCTATCTCTTTACCCCCCACCATTACCAAGCAGAAGAGAAGTTTGAAGAGAATGAGGTTTTGTTAGAGCTCGTAGGAACGAATGCCAGTGGATGGACGATATTGTCGGAACCCATTGTAAGAGAGCTTCCTAAGATGTCGCTAGAAAATATGCCGGCGTTGTTAAAGCCAATCGATAAGATTGATCTTGGACGGTTGAAGTCGGAGTTAGATAAGATAGGTACGCCGAATTCTGGCTGGAGAGAGAATTGGGTTGTTATAATAACCTGACCGACCGTTGTGGGAATTATACTAATGATATGCGTGGCCTTGCTGGTTTGGTGGTGATTGAAGAGTCGTGCGGTGTTGTCGATCGGGCAGAATAAACTGGCATGGGAGTACATGAGTGAAGGAGGGATTTCAGTTAGTGCACTTTACCAAGGTAGGTCCGAACCGAGTGCATTGGAACCCCTAACTGAAGAAGAGTTCTGAACCAACAAAAGATTCGTCAAGGTCTGTTGTGAAGGCGAGACAAAATCGGAGGGACAGTTTTACGAAGTAAATCGTTTTGGGGTTTGTTTTTTTTTTTTTCATTTTTAGTAATGAGACTGAAATAATTGATAAGGAGTGTTGCGAACTTCAAAAGAAAAGAAAAAGGGAAAGAACACGAACTAGTGAATTATGTGAAAAGGTTCTATTGCACGAGAACACAAAACAGTGAACTTTAACGGGAAGAAGAACTAAGGACTCTACCTTTGCATGCTGGAAGAGACGTATGTTTAAGTAGACCCTAGTAAGAACCATGTTGGACTGGGTTTTCTCATATTTTGTTGATATGAAAGCTCGTGTGTCATTTACTAGTAAATGACAGATGGATAGGGGAGGAAATGTGACAGAGAGAGTTTGGGAAATACACACACACACACACACGTATATTTTTTTAGTGAAATTGGAGAAGATTTGAATAGCGAAATTAGATCAGTGCCTTTTTTTTACTGATGAGGAAATTTGATCTAGGGAAGAAGTTATATCCATTGAATCTTGGTCATCAGTAGACAATGGAAATGGTCGAAATAATTTTCATTGATTAAAAATTGAAATAGAGCTGAGTGAGCTAGAAGGAACTTTTGAATTCACATGATTTTGGTTGAAGCAGCCAGAACCACGTGATGATCGCGTGAGAAGTAGTAGGGTCAAGGGTCAGTTGTAACCAGCCTGGTTTATTTCTATAAACGCGTAGTTATGCTGAAAAACACAGATGGAAGAGAGAGACGGAAGAGGCAGACGGAAGAGAATTAGCCCGGGCAAGAGTCGGTCTAGAGACAGTGGAGAGTCAAGTTGGAGAGAAAGTGACGTCAGAGATTGGAACGAAGCGTCTGCTAACATGTACTCTTGATATAAGTACCGCTGTTTCTGCTACCACGAATATTACTACTACTGTTACTACTGCTAAGGAGGAACGCCACTATAAACTTTAAGCCGCGCACAGAAATCTTATACCCCCATCGCAAGAGTCGTATATCGTTCTGAGACGATTTAACAACAAGTTAATCATAACACACGCACTCTCTCTCTCTCTCTCTCTCTCTCTCTCTCTCTCTCTCTCTCTGTCCAGAATCCAGTGTATGCGCTTTTACATCAATTACTTTTCTTTTCTGTAACCCGTTTCTTTTCTATACTATTATTTTCTGCTGTATAAAAGACATTAACAATTCAATCATTGAATAGTTGTTGTCCGGCTTTCTGCAGATATTCATTTTTTTTTTTTTTTGCTGCATCTTAAATTTCTTAGCACAGACTCTCCAGCCATGTCTACATCTTCAGTCAACCGTGAATGGATGAACATCACATCTGCTTTCTGGATCAAACCAAACACAACGTGAGCAGGAAGCAGGATTAAACCAGTGGACCGGTCGAATAATCTACGGATGCTCAGAGGACCTACGGCCACTCACTTAAGTTCGGTTAGGACCGAGTAGACACCTCAACCAAGAGAGTAAGACGTCGGAGGTTGAGGGGCTGAGGTGAAAGTGTTAGATATCACTGTGTCTTTCGTCGAACGACAAATTTTGAGTGTACGCTCATCGATGACGAAGACCGACACTATTCTTTTTTCGATTTTCTTAAGTTCTATGGGGTCCTCCAAGAGCTCACCTTCTAGTGTGCATAACTCTTGTCATGCTCCAAGAACTCCGCGATATCGATGGCGCAATTCGGGCGATTCCCATGCCTTCGCATCCACTGACTGTTTATCTTTCTTTTGGCCATTATTGGCCTACGTATTCTTTGTCATTTCTTGGCCATTCTGCTTTCTGACTGACTTCCTTAAGTCAGCCATTTTAGGTTTCTTTTATAGAATTAAAAAAGATGGAACACTTTTTTTCCATTTTTTAAAAGGAGAGGGAGGGGTGATAAAACGAAAAATAATAATTAATAGGTTTCGCCTAGAGGCGAAACTAAAAATTGAAAAACAGAAAAATATAGAACAAAATATAAATAAACAAGGTTCGCTCAACAGCGAAACAACAAAATTAAAACGTACAAAAATTAGACGACAGACGAGAAAAATTAAAACAATATAAACAAGGTTCGCCTGTCAGCGAGACTATAAATTTAAAACGACAAAGTGAAAACACAAAACGGAAGGACGTACAAAAGACAACAGTCAACAAAATAAACTTAAATAAAACAAGGTTCGCCTAACAGCGAACAAACAAATTTAAATAGTCAAAAAGTAAAACCGCAAAACAGAAAAGACGTACAAAAATTAAACGACAAACGAGAAAAATTTAAACAATAAAAAACAAGGTTCGCGCGTAAGCGAGAGTACAAATTTAAAACGACTAACAGAAAACACAAAACAGAAGGACGTACAAAAAGACGACAGACGAGACAAATTAAAATAAATATACCAGAAAATTAAAAAAAATGAAACGCTATCCAAAGAACAAATAAAGAGAAATACGAATATGTAACAATTCACAAACACAATATGGCTGCTGTTAAAATAAAATAAAACAAACAAATTCAAAAAACGGAAATTAACTGTTAGAGAAATTTAAAAAATTAAATAATAAAAAATAATAGCAAAATAAAGTAAAAAATAAAAATGGAAATGAAAAAAGAAAAATCAAAAACTTTGCAAAAACAGTCGTTAAAGAACGTAAGAAAAACGGTAAAATATAAATCAAACTCAACTAAACAGCAGTTAGTGGTTCAAAAGATCGCTATCACTCTGATATTTATTATTTTAAGATACATAATTATGACACAAGGTCGAAAAAGGGGAGGGGTTAAGGCTGGTCATCACTAACTATCTTATACCTAGCTAATCCGATTCACGACCCATTCACTCATTACAATTTTTGCATTCACCATAAAAACTCGTCCGTCACCAATCAATCCTGCATACACCATAATACCGCATCCTCTCAAGGGGAACCTACAAAACGTGCCCCATGCTATAAAAATCTAATGATTATAAAATTTTTAATTAAAAATTTATAGGCGATTAAATATGAGAGGGGTGGAGATGAACCTAATAACAAACTAAATATTAACACAAATAAAACTAAACATAACTGATGTTAGTAGGGCCCGTCCAACCCTCAAAAAAAGAGAGGCCGCTGTATTCTGCCCATTGGACAAAATCAAGAAGCTCTCTCGCTAAGGGAGTTGGAAAAGGAGAAAATATATACGGGCATGTGAAATATAAAAGTTGACCCATTCAAGATGAAAAAGTGGACCAAAACAAACTGTAGAGGTTGGGAATCTCTGCTTGAATCATAACCAAAGATACAGCCAGGAACAGGCCAGGAACAACACTTACTCACATTAACTAGGTACACAAAGCTTGTCTAGCCTAACCAAGGGGAGGGCTTCACGGGAAATCACCCCGATGTGACGTAGGTTGACCTAAAAGAGAAAATCGAGGCGATCCCCGTTCAAATGAACCAAGCTCGCCCAACTTTCGGTGAAAACTGTCGAATGCAAGTGATTTCTATCAGTTCTAATCGTCATCTTGAACTGATGCTCAAAGAATCGGATTAAATCCTGATGAGAAAGTTTATTGCCTCGCAAGACTTCCTCCTGTCGCGTCATCCAAATCACCATTAGGGCCGTGGCCAGCAGCATCAGAAACACCATTCGTTTCACCCCAGAATACGGTGGCGACACATTGTCCCACGCGTATGCGCGATACATGAGCACGAGCTTTTCGAGAGCGAGACGAACCGTCAACTCGCCGACATTGTCCCATTAAGCGGCGGACCCGGAGACAATGGTAGAAGGCGTGCGAAGCCGTTTCTTCTAAACCAAGGTCACACCGTTCACAGTCTGGCAAATCCGCCAAACCCCATATGAAGGCCTTGTCATTGAGAGGCAGCCGATTGCAAGCCAATCGCTAGGTAAGCGAAACTCAGGGTTACTGAGATAATCCGCCGCTTAGACCAGAAAGAGCGAAACTCCTCCTCCGACAAGTCTAGCCGCTCCCTTAGACGATTGATCCCGGGGTTTACGACGGCGCTCAATGAGGGGACTGATAGTAAGGAAAAGGAACGCGTCCCTAACAATCCCCGCCATAATCGAATCAGCCGGCGAAGGAGAGGCGCCAACGCCAAAGCATAAAGTAGGGGAGACAGTGGACAACCCTGACGAACCGACTTAGTCTGCACAAAAGCGCCCGACAGCTTCCTGTTCACCTGTACCACAACACTAGGGGAGCGATACAGGAGGCTAATCCAGCTGCAGAAGTCGAGTGCGAATCCGGCGGCCTGCAGGACAGCCGCAAGGTAGCGATGCTTAACCATATCAAATGCCTTGGATTGATCGAAATTGATCAGCACGGCCTCATTGTTGTCTTTTACACCCTATATGATCGTGCGGATCAGATGCAGGTTGCTCTGGATTGTTCGGCCTCACAGAACAAGTCTTCTCCGGACCCAACAGAAACTCAACAACTGATTGCAAACGCTCCTGCAGGATCTTGGCCAAAATCTTTAACTCTGGGTTTAGCAAAGTTATGAGACTAATCATTTAATTGACCCCAACACCCTTGTCCTTTTTCAACAGCGTGATCACACCCCTGTTGAACCGGTCGGGGTCGAATCCCTGCCGGAAACCGTTGTTGAACACGACAGTTAAAATCGGGACAAAGATGTGCGACAGCCTCAAGTACAATTCATAGGGCAAACCATCCAGACCGGGCGACTTGCCTCTGCTGACCTTCAATGCCGTGTAGACTTCGCCGTCCGTGATCTCTCCCTCGCGGCTAGCCGCTTCAGTCGGCGAAAGCCGTGAAAAGTTAGCCAAATAGCTGCGAAACTCGTCCTCACGAAGACCAGGCTCCTTGGTAAAAAGCATCGTCAGTGGCCCAAAGAGTGTGCCCCTCCGGGGTTTCGACTTCACGAACGTACCGATCGGACCCTCTGCGTCCATATTCACCGCTACGGAAGACATCTTGCTTAACCTACGTCAAATTACCTGGCCTATGTAGCGCTCGCTAGTCAAATGCTCCAGGGCCTCCTTAGCTAAAGCTTTCTCTAGGGGATCCCCCCAGCCACCGCCCAGGAAAAACTAGCCTTAAGCGTCTTCATCTTCTCAGTTCTATCTAGGGCGAGCCGTTTGCTGAAATCAGTGGCGGAGGACCTAATTCTACACTTGTCTCTCCCACCATCTATTCCCGATAACTGCCCCCACTAGCTCCCGCTGCACTAAGCTAGCTCCTCCCGGAAGTCCCGACTGTCCAGTAAAGACAGATTGAACTTCCAGTAGGGAGCCATTCTAGGACTACGATCTAACGCCATCCGGGCACAAATGAGTTTGTGGTCCGAATAGCCTACCCAGTGGAACGTGGGACAATCTAACAAGTCTATGTCGGCTCCTCTAACACTGTCCAGGTAGCTAACCATCCGGTCAGAAGCTCACGTTCACATCTTCCCCCCGGAGTGATCGATCCAGTATCTCTCAACGAGACCAAAATCGTTGATCAGATTAACTAAGCTACGATCGTCCCTATACCTGCTAGTACTCCGCCCCCAATCTAACTTGGGGTTCAGAATGGCATTCCAGTCTCCCATTAAGACTAGGCGCGTTGAATCCATCAGAAACGACCCTAATTGCCGAAAAAACGAAACCCTCTCCTTCCGGTCGTTGAGCGCATAAACCGCAACGACTCGAAACGAATCACTCTTCACGGCAATATCGGCCACGATCAACCGACCCTCGGCATCGGTATGCACAAGGTCCACCTTCGCATCAAGAGTACGCTTCACCAACAAAGAAACTCCTCTGGCAAGCCGGTCCCCATATGCTGAATAGACGACAAAGTCGTTAGACAGCACACACGCATCGACACTGCAAACAAAGTTGGTCTCTTCGATCGCGGCGACATCCACCCCGAACGACAGGACGTCACAGAGCAGGCTGGCAGCCTTACCCCGATCCCTCAAGCCATTCGCATTCGCATTCAGGCTGACTATCTTGATAGACATCGATTAGGCTTGCAAAAATAAAAAACCGAAAAAGCCTACTCACATACCAGGCAGAAATCTGCGCTAGTGAGGACACAGACGGATTGTCCTAGGCTCCCTACACGTAGCTCTGACGTCATCCATCCCTCCAGGACCACTCTGCCGACATCCGCGGCATAGGCTAATTTTACACACCTATATAGAGAGGAGTGGAGCAAAACCTAGACCTACCAGCACAATACTGTCTTTTTTTAATTTTTTCAAGAACGGTGTCTCCATCTCCACCATTCTTATATTTGGGAAGGAGTCCTTAGCTTCTGCTAAATGGTTACAAACCTTCAAGTATCCCCCAGTGTCTCTCACACAAGTGATTACACCTGGAGTGTTCGGGAAGTTGCGTGGATCTTCTACGGTTTCCCATCTACAGATTTCATTTTCAATAGGAGACCCAATTTGGCCTTCTTTTTTTTTTTTTTAGGGAAGAGTTTCAGTGAGTGGGGGACGGGGCGCGGGAAGAGGAAGAAGGGAGGCTCCTTGCCTTTGGTTTCTTTCGGGGAAGCAGGGACGGATAGAGACCTGGTGTTGTCCATGACCCTATCCGCTCTACTCCATCCGGAGTACATTTGAGATACTGTCTTCACCTCCTCTTCCTCCTCTCTACTTCTCTTTAGAATCATGCCCGAGGTGGAGGCATTTCGTCCACCTCCCATCAGTTTCTTTCTCCTGCTGCTTTTGTTACACGTTCTTCGATCTTTTACCACCCCACCAGCTTCCAGGCACCATCGTTGTCTTTCTTCGCTCCTTCCTCTACTGTGGGTGTTGTGACTACTGCTGCTGGTGTGGGCTGAGTTGTAGGCGGAGGACGTTTAGCGGGGCACTCCTTAGCCATGGGCCCAGAGACGCCACAGGACCAACAGTACGGTCTCCTGCTCTCCACAACCACTAACATCCACCTTTCTCTGCATAGTAGAATATTGGGGAGTTCGCCAAATTATTTGGTATAGAGTGGGAATAAATAAAATAATCTAATTATATATATATATATATATATATATATATATATATATATATATGTGTGTGTGTGTGTGTGTGTGTGTGTGTGTGTGTGTGTGTCTTTTATGTATATATATATATATATATATAAGAAAATGATAAAAAAAATGTAAAGATCACGAAGTAAATATTACCACTATCATCAATGATCAATTTTCTCAATGTAATCTCAGATCTGAATAATGGTTATTATGAACCATATACATTAGCAAAGAATCAAACCGCTACCACAAAATTCAAGATAATGAATTCTTTAAGGTAGCTTGTCATCATATCAAGAATATATTGACCTCTAGTATTTGTTTACATTCTTTTACAACACAAAAACTGATGGATTATTTCATCTCCATCAATTAAATGAACAAAAGCAAGCAATTGTCTTGTATTACTTATATCAGATGATTCATCAATGGTTAAAGTAAAATTAGAAATCTTAAGTTTTTTCCTAAACGTTTTTCCATTATTTTTAGATAAATCTAGAATTCTCCTATGTATTGTATCATTTCAAAGCGAGATTTTGTTCATTTCTTTTTCGGCTTTTCACCAAAGATGGATTTAACTATTTTTTACAAGCGGGTAGGATTGTACCGTACGGGAAAGGTTACGGACGACGTGCGTGCAGCCGGGAATGCCGAGAGTCGAACATGGACAAGGAGCCAGAAGTAAGAAGACGAAGTAACGAGAGAAAGAAAGGCAGTTCCAACTCGCATCCAGTTGGCAGACAAAAAAATGGGACCGTAAATTAATACGCATCCCTGGTCGGCGTCCTGGCCACAAAAGGCCAGGAGCCTGCGTACGGACCATTCAGGCGGCGACCCGGAATTCCGCGAAAATCGCTGTGTTATGCTAAAGGTGACTAACCACAGAAATGGTCTCGCTAAAATGATATAAAATCTCTCTAAAAATGAGTTGAGATTTGCTACGCAAAAACTAAGGTCTAAAAATGCTTCGAGATATATTACGATTAGGTTCGTAATACCAATGAACTAAAAGGTAATTAGCTCATCTCTAAAACGAAATTACCAGTGTGTAGGGAACACGATCGAAAGGTCCAGGTTGAAATGCCCTGTTCTCTTCCGCTTTAGGGAACGGCCAAAGGTGGCCACGATAGAGCCCCCTTCCTAAATAATTGATCAAATTCAATTAGAAAGAACAGGTAAGAATCTATATCTACAGTGTGGCGAAGTGCCAAAGGTGGTCGCTAAACGTTAAATATGCCTCGTCTGTATTGTGTCACCATATTGTCCAGCCTAGTCAGATCACGTCGGGGTCACCAACTTGTAGCGTACGGAAAATGTTACGGACGATGTGCGGGCAGCCAGTAGGGAACACCTCGACTCCAACCGTCGACACTACTGGAACGTCTACACGTCGACTCCAACCGTCGACACGACCGGAACGTCTGCACCGTGACTCCAACCGTCGACACGACTGAAACGTCTACATGATCAACTCCAACCGACGACACGACATTTCTGACCACCATTACTACGATTGGCAGACCAATATACCCCACTGGTTTCTTCTTTATATAATAAACTTAGCATTAATCATACATATCCACGTTCTGTTGTCCATTTTGTTTCACCCCGTCAGATCTCACGTCTTTAATACGAAAAACGTTATCGGGCCTCTTGTGACGTCATCGCTTGAATTAAACAAAGAATGTTGAATAAAATTATATGATAAAAAGATTAATATTCAATTATTTAAATAAAAGAAAATTTAAAAAAATATTAAAGAAATAAAAATACTTTTTAAAAAATGAATATTAAAACAAAGTATTTAAAATAACATAATCGAAGAATAGTGAAACGAATTATTTGAAAAAAGTTTAATACTTATTCACTTATTCAAATACTAACGCTGTACCATTGCTATTTACACACACACACACACACACACACATATATATACATATATATATATATATATATATATATATATATATATACTGTGACAATTTAACGGAACACTTAAGAGGATCATGCGGCACACTAGTGTGTCACGGCACGACGGTTGAGAATCACTGTTCTGATGTAAGGGAGAGCAATGCCACTAAGTAAGTAGAGGTCATCTACTTTGGTTGACTTGGAACACCCAAGAGGCGTTTAAGGCAGGGTTGATTTTCTTTGCAGGTGATCATCTGCTCCACACTGGTGAGGCATATTCTGCTGTGGATTATGATGCGGATTGTACTGGCATGGGCACCTTATTTGGTGTTAGCCAGCTTCTTTAGGATGTTTCTTGATCCAACCTTGACTTTAGTCTTTGCAACATGTTCATTGTATCTAAGGGACCAGTCCAGAGTTACCCCAAGATAGACAGGCTTGGAAGTGTACTCTTACCGTTTTCTATACAAGTTTTGAGTCGGTGGCATGTTCCCCTGTTCCGTAGTTTGGGTTGGCTCGAAGGTGGTTGATAGCATAGTATAAGGCGGACCAGAGTACTAGTCAGTGAGATCACTTCTGATTGCTTCTGGGATGTAAAGATCATATGCATATAGGAACTCGTAGTATATGTGGATAGGCTGATAATTTGTCTAGATATTGAAGAGGGAGGGAGCAAACATATTGCCTTGCGGGACCATTCTTCTGCCATCGGCTGTGTATCCCTCTAAGGTCCACAGACATGTTCCTGACAAGATGAGTAAGCATCAAGTCCCCAGTCATCTCAAATACCTTCTCTGTGAGGATCCTGAAGTTGACAGTGTTATATGCAGCAGAGTGGTCAACGAATGCAACACTTGTGAGCTCATCCTTCTAAATCCCATGTTCAACGAAATGTGTTAGGTTCAGTAGTTGAATAGTGCAGAACTTTTCAGGTCAGAAACCTGCATTCTCTGGAATGTGCTTACAGACGGAGACAGATGGTTCAAGATGAGGTGTTCAAAGAGCTTGTAGATGTGGCAGAGGAGGGAGAGTGGCTAGCAGCTCAAGGCTGGTAGGATATTTACCGGGCTTTAGTAGTGCTACTACTTTAGCTTTCCTCATATCTTTGAGATATTGCTGGAGCTCATGTGTCCATTGAGCATCTCAAGGAGGAGCCATGTGAGGTTAATTGAACACAGGTGCTTAATTTTCTCAGCAAAGAAGTTGTCGGGGCCTGCAGCCTTGTTTTTCATGTCTTTGATTCCAATTCATCCCTTGTAAAGGGTCTTGTAAAATCAAAGGATTCTTGGCTGGGCACGTCTAATAGCATGGGAAAATTTGGTCTCCGTGGATGGTGATCTGGTTTACCTCGGCTGGAGTAGCAGCTGGTGGGCGACTGAGATGGCAGTAACTTGAGACCTTGGCTGGGACTTTGTGTAGTAATTTCCCAATATCCGTATAGTCTTCCAGGCTTTCCTGCTGCTATGTGTCATGTCTGAACTTTCAATCAACTCCTTCCGCCTGCTCTCCATGACAGAGTTTGTCAGGGTCGTTTCCAAAGAGTTGAGCGTACTATTCGTAAAGCTCTTTTGCATCGTTGGAGAGGCCGTAGTGTATTTGGTGCAACATAATCCTCTTCCTTGAGAAACTCTACGAAAATATCGTGTGCTCAATGGTAGTAATAAAACTTCCTGAAAATATAAGACCCTGTTTGAAAATGCTGAGAATGTCCGACGTTTAATCAGAGTACAATTGACATAGGTTTGTCCATTTCCATGACGTCAAAATACGATGGTATCAACTACCATTATCTGTTACTCCATGATTTTGGCATGTCAGTGTATAAACCTACTATAAGTTAGAACAAGTGAAGGATCCTCAGTTCAGTTTCTTTTCTTTCTTTCTTCTCTACTTTTTCACAGATTGCCATTCTCTATCAAAACAAATGAAGAAAGCAAAGTTCTCCATTGTTGTAATTAGTTAATTGTCGAATGATCAAAAGAAGAATTTTAAAAATTCTTTCCAATGATTTTATTTGTCTTTTTTGTACGCGTAAACCTCCACGTTTTTCATTTGTTTTTTGTTTTTTGTTAGCTTGCGTTTCTGCCATACTAGTGAAGGTCATTAACATTTTGCGCACAATTCACTTTTTTCATTTCACATATGTGTTTTTGTTTTTCAACCTCCATAATCCTTCAACGCATAAAATTTTGCTATAAAGGAAAATTATTCAAGAAATAAGGACTTTAATTAGTGAATTGTAATATTGCGATGACCCTAGAGCAAATGCAAAATTTAGTATAAAAAGAAAATATTGTGATATTGACTCATTGGGATGCGACCAAATAATAAATGTTACCTGAAGACTATCAATATCAAATCATGCAGACATGAACCAAACTTTAATTTTTATAGTTCCTGCTACTTGTAGAAAACATTCAAACAAAATCTTTTCCAGTTTTTTTCTGAGTATTCTCTTTATTTCAAAATCTATAATGTCCTCGCTATTTACAGCAGGATTTCTTTTTAGTAGACAGGCGTCGCCATGATAAACACATTATACTATTTAGAACTTGCTCTATTCCAATCATGTTTTTATGGCATTAATCTCCATCAGCCATAAAAACAGCGCTATTTTTGTTCAAATAACTGTCAGTAACTATTCAAACTTTCCACTGTAGACTGGCATTATTTTATTTTATTTATTTATGTGTTTGCAATGTTATCGGGGTCTGTTTGCAAACTGATATAATGAGAACCGTGTCAAAAATCCAATTACCATTCTACTATTTCAATTGCAGAATGTCGACTGCTTTTTGAAGCGATTTTCTTTTGCCTGAAGAAAATATAGAATTACTATTCAAGGGCTTAATTCAACGCAAAACAAAGACTTTTATTTTCACTTTCACTTTTCATCAGTCCTTTAGTGAATTGTACGATTTACAGTTGAAAGTGAATTTCTTAATTTCCATACGGTTATACATTGGCTCATCCCACCTTCGATTTCTCTAACAGTAAACCCTCTTTCGAAGTTTACCAATTTGTGTGCTCCTTGGGTATTATGTTGTTACATGTTGGATATTGCCACCTAATCCATCGTTATTAAATGCCAAATATGAGTAAAATAATGGTGTCTATTTACTTATGTCTTTGTATAGAAAGAAGGCGATATATATATATACATTGATAGAGAATAATAATTCATAGTAAAAGTATTAAAGTAAAGTTGCAAATTATGATAGAGTGATCAATTGAAATCTAAGTAACTTTCGTTGCAATATAACAATTGCTACCAGGCTAAAAGAAATTAATCTTAATCATAGGAAAAATTACATTTTACTTGACGGCTAATTTTTAAAAAATGTGTAAAATATTCTAGCCAAATCCATGCGAAAACACAGTTACATGCAAGAACACAAGCGTTGGCTGAGTGATCCAAAAGTGACTTGACCCAAAGAGTTTTGAGTTCAATACCTAGCCACAACAGCGGGAAAAAATTGGAAGTTATGAAGAAGAATTAACTGAAACTGAGATATCCAGAAAAGGCATGGCACGTGGAATTAGAACAATTCATCCATGCAGACTAGATAAAGTGCTCAGTGAAAAATTCCAACGTATATCGGCCGAAACGTTGTGAATATGGCAATAAAGATGACGACAACAGCCCGAACAATGTAAATAGTAGAAACTGAAGGATTTTACAAAAATAAAACCATATGTATTATAAATCAATGTGTTTCTTCGCGTATATAACTCCTGAATGGTTTTGAAAGTATCACTGTATCGTTGCCTGCCTTCCTAAAACGTTTACGTTTATAGACAGAAAAATATTTCAAATAAGTTGTAGAAAACGTAACTACCATCATCAATATTACTGAAAATGCACAAGATTTCCAGTAGCTGATGCATAAAGGCACTCCATCCATTATTTACTACCACAAATACACACACTCTTCTAACACTTACTTCCTATCACTCATTGACCAAGTTTTTGACATGCGTACACAGAGTGTGGTGAAGAAACAAGCATTGATTGCAGAAAACTTTCTTTTTTTTATGACGATAGGAGCAACACTTTGATGAAAAAGAAAATCAAAAAAGATTTTACTGTGTTTTAGTATTTTGGTTGCGAGTTTATATGGTAAATAACAAATTATATTTTATCATTGTGAGTCATTTAAATATTTTTGGGTAATATTCATTGCGATTAAATGTGAGTGCAAAATATGTATGGTTGTTTAAAATAAAAGATAAGACATAATAAATAATAAAAGACATAATTGTAGTGAAAAATAAATTAAATATTAAAAACAAATGAATAATAGAAAGTCAGAAAAGACTGGTACAAACAGAATACATAGTTTAACACGAATATGTTTGGTAATTTACTGGAAATTTGCAAACAACTGGAATTTTATCTGAATTTCTGGAATGACGATACAAATAATGTAAATGATGACTGGGATTTAATAAAAATAGTATCAACACAAATCTGAAACTTATCATGTGAACATTCATAATTGGTTCAGGCAATAAAAATTCATCAATAATTGATATCATTATTCCATATCAAAGAGTAAAGTAACAAACAAGAAAACTTTACCAGCTCTCTGCCAAGAGATGACACCGATTTATTGACTCAACCACAGACACCATTGTGTCTACCTTCGTTTGCACTGAAAGAAAAACTTCAGCTTTCCGTTTTTTCATTCAAGATACCAAAATTAATCTATCAAAAGTTTGGTGCAGATTAAGAATCTAGAGTCTGACACGTTTGCGTTGCCTAGAAAATGATTTGAGTTAATAAAGGACCATCAAGATTCTATTCAAATACTTGCTGAAATCCACATCAAATTTAACCAGATCGTTGCACATCCAACGATTTATGGACATAGTCACGTTTCTTGAGAAGTCTGGCAAACTAACCATCGATTCGCAGCAGATGTTATCATAAAAGACGAATTATGTTATAGATATAGATGTACTCCAGGATAATATGCGTCCATAAGTACATGCAAATATACATAGGTGGATGACTACAGCCGAACAATGCCAATTTTGCCTTAAATGCGTGATCCAGAATCGTCGACTAGCAACAAATTAAAATTCACTTTTAGACACAATAAAACATTTTAGTTGAACACTCGAGAAGTTTCAGGTGTGGCAACAAAAGGACCAATGGGATTATGGAAACGTGAAAATACTAAAAGTTTACAAAATCTCCAGTTTTTAATATTTTTGTCATCTTTTTGTAAGATGTAGCATTTCACAAATATCATATATTACAGTAATTCCGTATCTTAAAAAAAATTCGCTTGAGTAAAATTAAAACTTTGATGGTGATACATGATAAAAATACAATTTTAATATTCAGACATAATTACAATTGTCAGTTGTTAGTATTCATTTCCTTTAGTCTGCCACAAAGCCGCAACCATAGAACGGTTAGAGGGTCGAATTCGCTGGTTACATGTAGATCTCCCTAACCATCGGACGAAAACAAGTAACCATTATAATGTTAAGAAAATCACATAAACGTCCACTCAGACACACACAAGCTAATTTCTATAACATAGATTCCGTGTGCATTTTCTATAAATACTTTCATGGTAATTGTTCTGATGATATTAGGTTGGTGCAAAAATAATGTCGTTTTCTCACATATGTGAGAAAACGACATTATTTTTGCACCAACCTAATAATTGTTCTGAACTATGGTACCTAGACTATGAATTTAAGCGCAATACTAGATTGAGAGCAAAGTCTCGTCATTTTACTATTGAAATGGCTAGATGTAACCGTAAGTTCTATGCTAACATGTTCTATTACACTTCTCAAATGTGGAGCTTCTTGCTTCCCTGTCAACTTTGATCTTCAAAAATTTAAATACAGTGTCAATTGTTATCTTCTGTCTTAATCATTGTTCTTTTATTGTCTTATCTCCTTAATAGTATATTTTTCTCATATTCTCTAACACTCAGTAACCTCTTGTGCCATAGTTGTTTTATTGTCTTGCTTGGGGTGAAATGATTAAAAGATTTCTTGTATTTGAAATAGATTTGGGGGTATTTTACGTATTTTGAAGAGTTTGTGAAACTGGAGAGATATTTCCAGTAGAAATATAGTTTACATTCGTTCCTTTAAAGAAGTTAATAAAATGATATTCCAGGAAGTTTTGCTATCTATATATAGATGCTGAATATATTCACAAGTTGCTCGTTTTTGTAAATCCTCGCTAATAAATTTGTTCTTCAATCTGTTACTTATGCGGCACAATCATGAACAGTCGCATAAGCCAATTAATTTATATTGAATTAATTTTGTCTACGTGGTCATATGGCAATATTATTTTAATTGTGTCTATAATACGACATTCTTTTAACATCATTTCGATTCTCGAAATAATTCAGAAACGTTCTTTAAAGAATAGGAATGTTATTTCAAGTGCACAGCCGATGATTTTTGACATATTAATTTTGGTGACATCTGTTATAATTGGTTTCTTTTTTCTAATTACAGGGTAAAATTGAGTTTAATGTAGATATCGTTTAGTTCACTCAGAAAATAATTCGGTATATTTCAAAAGTGAATAAAAACCTGTTGACATCTCATAAGAAAAACTTCTTTCTCCATGATAGACTTACTGCTTTCAATAATGGCTATATATTATCTTCAGTAAAAAAAACAAAAAACAAAAAAAAAATCTCGTCATACTTTTGTTTCCCCGATGTGTGTTTCTGAAAGAAGTGATCTATTTACTTTTCAGTTTTTGTGACTGGAAAATCTAAACGTATAGTTTCTGAGCCTCTGTGTTACCCGCGTAAATACATTGTTCAATAGTGGATATGACATTCATCATTCCTTTAAAGAAGTGAAAATGCATTACACCAGAAAAACAGGCAACGCTTTTTACTTTGTAACTTAAGATGTCGTTTTCGCTAGTCTTAAAGCTTTAGTTTTCAAATGTAGTTTTCTGATCATCTTAATACTTACAAAAACATATAAGACAGGACTCATTTTCCATATTTGAACTTAATGTGTATATTGAATTTCGAATCATCATCCTCACTGCTTTTCCTTAACACAAGAGTCAATATTCCTGGTGAGGATAGTATGTGCAAAGAGAGCCTGAATTATATTCTTGTGAATCCACAAATACTATCAGCGACTGTAGATAGGACATAAACACCTCCCTCAAGCATCTACATTGTTCTGCTTCTAAGCACTCAACCAAATACTCTATCCATAAATTAAGTTAAAATATATTAATCAATATATTAGGTTGGTGCAAAAATAATGTCGTCTGTCTTTTAAAGGTGAACGTCAAAAAACGACATTATTTTTGCACCAACCTAATTATTCTCACTAGTACTCGCGTTAACTCACTTGTTAAGTAACCATCTCAAACTGAACGATTAAAATATAACATCGATCACTTGTGGTATATTATGAAGCTGATTTTACAAGCTAATTTTAATATTTATTCTCACTTAATTGTCCTTACTGTATTTGTTTTAAATGTGTGTGTGTGTGCGATTTGTATTGCACATTTTAGTAACAGAACTAGGTAAGAAAGATCAGCTGCCTGACTCAGCTGTGCACCCATAAACTGTGGTATCATCTGCGTAGATATTTACCAGTGATATGAGAATATTCTTAAGCCGATCATTAATATAAAGCAAAAAGAGGGTAAGGGCTGGAAAGATAGCCTTGGCCTATGCCTGCATTGATCTCATCTGCTTCAGAAGACTAGCTGCTAACGACAAAATTCATGGATCTACTCGAGAGGAAAGACTTGATAACTGCGAAAACTTCCAGAGATGCCACAGCTGGTGAGTTTGTGTAACAACATCCTATGACACTTTATCAAAGGTCTTTGAGATAATCTAAGGCGATCGCTCGTGATGAATTTATTTTCGAGTTCTTCGCTGATTCTGTTAATGACTGTTAAGACATTAGCGGTAGACTTAGAGGAGCAAAATCCCTTCTTGTTAATAACAGACTTAATGGACTTTTCTGATGATATTAAAGAAGCTAATGGGTCGATATTGCGACTTTAATTAGCGCTCACGCAGGTATACAGTTGACACCTTCCATAGATTTGGGAAACATTTCTTTTTCAAGAAGCTGTTAAACATCTTTAATTAGTAGCAAAGTTCATTGCATAGTTAAAGCTTATCTGACGAAGATGAGATTACTTCAGGACCATTTGTGATAGTTGCCACTGTTTTCCAGAAAGTTCTTGCATTGACTGCAGGTAGTTCAGAATGAGGCAAAAGTTCTGCTACACCATTTCCTCTGATAGAGATGATAGTAGCTAATAGCGGCAGCACATTCAGGTGGGACCAAGGTTGGCTACTCGGGCTTTGCTGACACTTCTTGATACTTTTCATAGCCATACCAGAATCCATACTTATGAACAAATGTACATGGGAATGTTGATGTGCGTATAAGTACAGGCAAAGTATAGGAAAATATTTAAGAAAAGCTCTAATATTACTTTAACCAGTATTATCTTCATTTCGATATTTCTTGGATGAGACCTGCTGTTACTCGTAACTACAAAAGTAAAAAAGAGAGGAAGAGAAATGAGAATAATAGGCCCTCTATTTCTGTTTATACGCTAATCGACGGTGCATGATAATTACTTAATTTCTCTTTATAATATGATTAAAATTATCATCTTGGCCAATACTGAAGTTTAATTAAAATAAATCTTGAAAATTTATACGAGGGTTTTCGATGCCAAATATTATATTGCTTGTCGGACTAAATTTAATTATAGAGAAAGCTCTTTGATGTAAGTGTAATTTCAATAACTGTACATGACACCAGCATAAAATGTATGAAACAGTATAACAAATAATCACAATTTCATCGGCTTTAAACCGTTCATACTTACTACAAATATTTTACCTTGTCATGTCTCTTTGTAAACGAGTGCTTTTCCTGTTCTTTCATTCCTGCGCCCGAGCGAAATGTAGATTGTCATTCATACCAGAAAAATGGTGCAAATGAAAAAGGACATAAAACGTTCAAGATAAATGTATTGTTTTATTAAGTTCTGTAATATACTTTATTTGAAATAGTCTTTATTAATACAAAGGGATTACTTCTTCAATACAGATTTTTCAATGAATCTGCTAGACAAATTGGAAAGAAGAGTACCTCTTCCATGCCATGAAATACCATAACTATTTTCAGTTATTTAGTATTCTTTGTCTCTTGTATTGATATGAGCAAGTAAATTTTAAATTATTTTTTGTCTAGTACTTTTCTCTTGTCTTTTTATATTTTATGCGGAGAAAAATCAGAAAAAGTTGAGAAACTAACAATATTTCTTTGAATTGTCGTGTGTGTGTGTGTGTAGAAATTTTACGGTGCAGTTTTGCAATTTAGCAAATAAGCACTTAGATATTCAAAATGATTTAAATTCTACGAACAGAAAATATTTTCTGTTTTGAAAATAATTTATCCATTTATAATTTCAGAATTCTTACTTTTTTAAAAAAGCGTTTCACTACCTTCTCAAACACGAGCAAAAAAAGCTGAACAAAATTTCCTGTGGCTAAATATGAATTGCGATAGGTATATAATAAAATCTTAAATCTTGAACCGTTCACTGAATAAGATAGCATTTTCTATTGCACCGTAATAATTAAGAAACATGGAGTCTGTAGGTATCTATGCATGAATTAATGTATTAAAATAAACATATGTATATATTTCTTCTAGTTTTTCAAACACATGAGAATACAGACGCAACGAAGTTGTAAAACGTTGTCTGGAATGATCTTTTTATGTAGAAATTAATTTGAATATTTATCTTTTGGACTGGTTGACGTTTTTTTGTCAGAAATATATCGTCTGATCAGTGGTCTACAAGAGTAATGTAAAGTTAACTGAAGGTTAAAATTAATATGAAAATAATCACGTTGTTCTACTGGAAATAAGCAGTTATATAACGGACACACATTTAAACACAAATATGTTTGTGGAGCACTTCAATGTGGTGTAAGGGTTAGCAAGCTTGTCTCGCTAGATCAATTGAATAGCGAGTTCGATCATCACTGAGTACCGCATACTATCGGCCTTGTGCCTAGAAAATCACTGCTGGAGTAGATGACAGAAATAAAAAGGTGAAATGATTTTATTTTGTTGGTAGAACAATTTCATAAATGTTACAAGGGGAATGCTAAAAATATTTTTAGCCCGACCCACTTCGCAAAACCATTATACCAATAATCAAATACCAGAATACTGATTCTGAGAACTAACTAGTCACTTTTAAGTGCATTCTCTCGTAAATAACAGGAATATTCAGAACGGAAAATAAGCATTTGTCTAAAACAATTAAAATTCGTTAAGAAAGCATCGCTCTCGAACTTTGTTCGGATCTGTTTGTTCTTACATTTTTTATCCGACTATTTCACACCACCAATTATCCAGACAATCGAGAAAATAGGTGTAGTATGAAACACTCATATTGTACATACATACAAGATGCAAATGATTAATGTGTTTTCGAATGGAATGCTTGAAGGTAACCAGTACTGGGTGAACAATTGTTAAATTACATTTTTAAAAGCGTTTAAGTTTTCTGGGACGATGTGAATAGACAACAAAATTAAATACATTGTGTATATTCATTACGTATAACCATGTTTTTTGTTGTGTTCTTTTTATTTTTTTATTGGCTTAATTTCATCTTTTATTTAAATTTTTATAATAGATAAGCATGGTCAATTGATTTTTACGGCTTCTCAACCCTTTCTAGGTTATTTAAAGATGAATTTTTGGATTGCAGGGAAGATTCGCTTACAGTACTCGGTGTTCCCAAGCTGTCTCCCGTTATAGATAAAATATACATACATGATTATGTGTGTTTGTCCGCACGCGTGTATATACTTCCAGAAATATACATATAATGGCAATATTAACCGTATCCTTATAAAGAAACATTGGGTATACATTAACCGAGCAGCCAGTGCTGCTGTTGATTGAAATTTATGAAACCATTCTTTTACAACTAGTTTTCCAGGAAAATAGCTTTCTCAAGTTTAGTAGCTGTTATTACTCTCTGCGGTATTGATGGTGGTTTCCTTCCTAACCTTTTATTTGAAGTAGTGTGGAACATCAACATGTTATGTCGTGATTTTCTCCGAGTTTCATGTAATATCCATTTTAACTGTTGCTGCTGTTAGTACAAATATACAGATATCTATTTATATGCATATATACACACGCGTGACTTACTTTAGATACTGATAAAAAATAAAATAAATAAATAAATTAACAAAAATTTCGTAAAGAAATCTTCAGTCCACTCCTGGATTCAAATCTGTCCCTGTGGACATACTCCTGTACACATAGGAATAGCATTCTATAGATGAACATTTGTATAATTACTATTGATAAAAGAGGGCAACATCAATACACAAATAAATAAGCTATTTTATTGGCGAGCAGACAAAAAAAACTAGGCAAACTGATAGATTAATAAGGAACAAATGAGAGAAAGAAAGAGTCGAAATGAAAAAGATTAACTAAAAATGAATGAATTAATAAAGCGAAACTATTGGGTAGAATAAGTAAAGAAAAATATTCACAGAACTCAAGCACCTTGCAGACATCGCGAAAGGGTAGTTCACGATATAAGAAAGTATGTTTCAAGCAGATGCCAGCAACATTATAGACTGCAAAATACTATCAACGTAAGTGATTCTATATTAATATGTGTAGACGTATAAGGTGGCTGGTGCCTGTCAGTAAAGATAATTAAGTTCACCCTCCTCCTACATTTACTAAGCTACACCTGACGACCTCACTTCATATAAGTAGCCGAATATGTGTAGTGCCAGGGAAATATGCAAAAAAGTAAACAGGGAATTATACGGGGGGGGGTTCCAATAGGAAAATTAGTCAATTTTTTCACAGTAAGATTTAGTATTAATAAACTTGTTACAATTTTAGGGATATACCTATATTCATAGGATAAACATGCTATGTGAATTTCAAATTATAATATTTGTTTTATCAGAACAGTTTAAAGCAATTTATTTTGTATTTTTATTATGCAACTAGGTCTTCTCATTTTGTAAATAAATGCATGTAACGCTATAGTTACTGATATTTATTTTTTTAATTTTAGATGAACCATAAATTGTGTGATCAAAAAAAGAAACAAGATATAAGTAAAGTGATGAGCAAAAAAGTATAACAGAGATCATAGAATATTAAAAAAAAAAAAAATTTCAAACACTGGACAAGAAATTTTAATTTAAGAATAGCACAAGATATTTGAAAAAAGTTAAACATGAATGATCTAAGAAGAAAATATTTAAAGCTGGTGTTACTAATGTAAACAGAAATAATACAGAATATTAAGAACATTGACTAAAGACAGGAATACAAACTTCCACTTGTCAAGTAAACATCACAAAAAGAAAAATGTAAATTGAACCATCTAGATGATAGAAAATTTCTAACTTTCAGAAACATATGTTGACTGGGCCAAATTTTGGCTATATCTGTTGACTGGATCCTTCATGAAAATAGTCAACCAGGACGACTTAGAGCAGTATTTTGGGTTAGTATTATAGACAGCCTAATTATAGATCATTTCAAAGTTGATGATGTTAGAAAGATAAATGATGATAATTATGTTAAGTTCTTGAGCAAGATCTTTTGAAGTTGTGAAAGTCACAGCCAGGAAGTTTAAAGATAAATAGTATATTCATACCAGACAATGCTCCTTCACATTCTGCAAAGGTAACGGCTGCCAACCTTTCCAAAAACGGTTTCAAGAACAAATTAATAGAATGATACCTATTCTCCCCAGAGAATAATCTAGTAGAAAACTTATGATCCATCATTAAAAGAAATAAATATGAGAATGGAAAACAATATTAAAGCAAAAATGATCCCCAAGAAGCAATAAAAACGGATGCAGTTAATAAAGTCGAAACATTAGAAAAATCAGCAAAATTAAAAGGTTGAAAGGCTGCAGGAAATTTTAAGATGTCAAAAAGTCCATATTAATATGTAAAATTGTAGAAAATAATTTATTATCCAAATCACAGACACACACGCACTGTGTCTTTTACAAATAAAATGTACGTTGTAATTAGCCCGTTTGTATAATAAGACCTGAAACCCCAAAGTCAAATTATCAACAATGTTTCAATAAGGATAGATTGAAACTGAAATTGACATATTGCTCATATATATAGACCGATTAAAAATAAAATTTAATATGAGACATTCTCCCAAAACATTGTTTATGCATACGTGCACAAATGCGTATCGAAGATTTCGGTAAAGTTAAGTGTATGCGTGAATTAGTGAGAGAGAATCATGTATATACCCTTGTAT
Source organism: Acanthosepion lycidas (assembly GCA_963932145.1). Taxonomy (NCBI): domain Eukaryota; kingdom Metazoa; phylum Mollusca; class Cephalopoda; order Sepiida; family Sepiidae; genus Acanthosepion; species Acanthosepion lycidas. Next base: position 45,704,023 of record OZ010584.1, read on the forward strand.
CTGAGAGGAAATCTCTTGATCGCTTACTCACTTTCCCTGCATACAGCTTAAATTTAAAAAAAAAAAAAAAAAAAAAAAAAAAAAAGGCTAATAGATTTTTTTTTTTTTCGGTTCAGTTCGGAATATTTTCTCCCTCGTAGATGGAAAGATTCCTGCCCACACACGCTAATAATGTTCCTCGCACCAACGTGAACAGTTTTAATTTGTAATGGTCAAGTCATATTGTTATTAAATTAAGATTTTATTTAATAATGATCAACGATCCACAATATTTTGAAAAGAATTTTGAATCGATTTTATGTGTGTATAAACGTATAAGTTTTTGTTAATACAGATGTCCGAACGAGATATCATCAGAAATAAGAGCGGTAAGTAAAAACTTATTGGTAATTCTGACATTTTTCCAACAAACGTCTTCGTAAGCCAAAGTACTTACAATTCAATAAAATATTGGATTGAATAGAACATTTTCATCATTTTTTAAAATTACTGGGCAGTATATATATATATATATATATATATATATATATATATATATATATATATATATATATATATATATAACGGCGTTGATATAATAGTCAAGTAATTGTTTCAGTTATGCTCCGTTTATAAAAAAAAATTCCCAAACATTCGAGAAAGTTGTCAACAGCTCATAAAACACTCAGCATAATGTTAAAAATTGTGATATTTTAAACTGAAAGTAATATTTGTTTCAAATCAGATTAATTAAACTTTAAATCATCTAACCTTCTTAAGATAAAGTTTCAGAAAAGCATATTTTATTTTTTAAAGATTGTTTTAATAAAAAAAATTATGTTGTGTTGACAGATTTCTCAATATTAACGATTTAGAGATTTTACTATAAAAAAATAAAATCATTCCAAGCATTTTAAAATCGGTTTGAAATACAGCAAAGTATTTTACTTTTTGGAAATATTAAATTTAATCTATGAGCTTGAAATTAAAACTAAAATAAAATCAATTTTTCATTTTTAAAAATGCATTTTAAGCCTCAAGTATCACGTTTCTGTGGAGGTACCTACTAATAATAGTATAAAATATAGTATATAATATATTCTGGTTACCTTTATAAAAAATTGAATTGTCATGACAGATATTAGAAAATTAAAGTAGTTTCCCGGTGCCTTCTCCACGGCTTCAAATTCGGAATGGCCCTTTTCCCTGACTAGATGTCATACAAAGCAAGAAACCTCAGTCTATCCTATTTAACCCATAGCTAGGGGACCGTAACTACAAACAAAGATAACCACTCCATAATCTCGACCACCGAACCGAAGACGATGCGAAACGAAGAACAGAAAATGTTTATTCTCCGAAGCGATTGCTGAAAAGCTCTTGGTCCAACTCACTCCTCCAAATCTGAATAAAACTATTTTAGAGCTTTTGGCTCCGACCGAAAAGCTTTCATTATCTCGCTGTATATATCCTGAAAAAGAAAATATGCATATAACAAATAGCATAGATACACATCATGGTTAGGACAGATACACGATATATTTACTACATAATGATTACTTTACACTTACAGAAACCACCATATACACATTAGCAATCAAAACGGACAAGTTTTTGTATAAATTTGTTCCATCTACGCACAATAACTCTTATGTTTAAAATTTGGTTCTTGCAGTGTTATACTAGCTGCCTATATAACCCGTGAAAATCAAATTGATTTTATTAAATAAATATATCAAAGCTCATTAACTATGATGATTACAATTAATGATCACTATAACAGCAAATTGTGTCTATAGAAAGGGCAATGAAATAAGCTCTAGATTGGCAACCACAACGTTTGACTCCTGCACACCTAAAAAACCCTGAAACTATAATTGTCAGTGCAGAAATTGCTTCAAAGTGGAGACTGATCTGTCAAGACAGCGGGCAAACTAAATATTTTTTTTTATTGGGGAAGCAAATTCCGACAATAAATTTGCGTATTGTGCATAAAATGAAAATATGGAATTATCAATGCAATGAAAGCAAACGTTAATGACAATGTTAGTGTTATAATTTACAAAGCTCTATGGAAAGATTATGTTAATAAACAAAAGACGTGTATTTTCTTATGTATTAAATATTTATCTCACGACTAAATACAATTTATTATTTGCTTATAAATAAATATCAAAATAGTATTATTATAATACAAAACTGCAAACTAAGTTGAGGGGGTAAAATCAAATGGTAAACGTTTTTAATGTTTTTATTAATTATTTTTGTCTAGAGCCTTTCTTTTTCAGCTTATTTTCCGGAAAAGTTATTTTTGCTATTGTGTCTTTAATCAAATAACACTTTAAATAAGTGTTATTTGATTAAAGACGAAATCACAGACTACGGATCAGACAATAGATTATATGAATGCGATGAGTAGCGTTTATAAAATAAAAAAAAAAGTTATTAGTCACTATGAGGCGGTGCTATAATGTCCTCAGTCCGACTTCTCCAAAATCTGATCCTATGTATTTTTGTTAATCCTTTTTAGTTGGCCTGGGAACTTATCAGCAACCCCTCGTAATTCATTTAAGTTCTGTATTACAGAAAGATGTTCGTCACCTTGGTGTCTAATAAACAAAATTTAAAAAAAAATGTTAGAAAAGAGTAAATTACCAGATGAGTTTACTTATACAAAACAGTGATTTTTGTTTTGTTTTTTAACATCTTTTTAAAATTGAGTTATTAATCTTAATAAAAATCATTCTTCAGCAACAAACATCGCAAAAATAGAAATTGTAAATAATACAGTCCATCTTTCTCATAGGATATCAATGTCATTAAGTTTTGTGATCATTCATTGAATTCGAACACTTAGTACATATCCTTCATACTAGGAGAGCAATTTTTCTCAAAAGAAATTTATGTGCATTTCTGAGGACACTCAAAAAGCTGAAAATATCTTGAGACTTTGCAGGTGATTCAATGAGGAAATGTTTCAAAGTAATTAAACTTTGAAAGCTTATTAACAACCATTAATACCTCTGACACGATCCAAGCCATTGCAAGAGAGTTCGCACCACACTAGATACCCCATTTTTGCGGTCTTACGCCAAACTCGGTAAATCTCTTATAAAGGAATATTTTGTAATGCAGTAATCAAGTCATACGAGTTAATCGGGGATTGACTACTGAGTACTTCCTAAACGATACTAAAATTGGCATATCCGGAAAATCAAATCAAGATACCTGTCCTATTAAAAACGAACTAATTTCTTAAAATAATTTCAGATAAATTTCAATGTATTAAAACAATTAAAATACTAGAAAATACTTATACTTACAAATCTTACGTCTTAATTGCATAATACATCAAGTGTATTTGCATCTTTTTTGCTGTATTAAATCAAACAAGAAATTATTGAATGCTGTCCTAGTTTGAGCGTCCGACCAGGAACAAGTGACAAGATCCACTACGCTAACGTTTTACTACTTGAGCAACGTGATAAAATTAACTTAGAATGCACAGACACTACACTGATCTTAGGCAGGCGTGTCAACCCATATGTAAATAATCAGGTCAGTTCTGATGGGCGCTATATGTTTAAAAACTCACATGTGAAAAACCTACTATTAAGGGCTTCAAATATGTCCTCATAGGTAAACTAGTATATTAATAGACATACTAGTTTATTAGATGCTACGAAAATGGATGTCTTTTTGAAATGAAAGCAATAAATCGATACATCCTGCTTTAAAATATTCATCAAGATCAGGGAATTATTCGATTCAAACGAAACTTACTCGTTAATGAATGAATTATATAATTAATGCGTCAGTCCCCCACCCTTTCATAAATAAAATCACTAAAACATTTATGCAACTTATTTTTGGTAAGGTTTTTTAATCTTACCAAAAATAAATTAAAAAAAATAAAAAATAAGATAAATACGTTTTTCTGATAGTGCTCCTTGCATAATTTAATAAAATGTTATTTTCTTTTAGACCGGACAGAAAAAAGCTGCACTTTATATTTATTTTTTAAAAATTACTAGTAATTTTTCGGTGCGATTTTGAAATTTCATCCCGTTACAGTTCGTAAGTTTTTTAAAAAGAATTTCAACCTTGTTTCCACTTTCTTTTTTAGCGAATGTTATCGATGCTCAAAAAATGTAAATAATTCTGAACACACTCAATATGGGTGAAATTAGATATTTTATGACACCAAACACGTAAGAAAATAAATGTCAATGCAAAGTATCAATTAACTAAAAAAAAAAAAAAAAAAAAAAAAAAAAAAAAAATACTAATGTAATATAAAAAAAAAATTAATTCTACTAAGTTCCATATAATAAAATTATAATAAAAACTATTAGTTATATATAAATTTAAAGATAAATTATTTTTAAATAATTATTAAATTACGATTATTGCACTGTTGGTGTTCCGTATTTCTTACATTTTTAATTTTAATTTTTCGCGCGCTTTTTAAGACACTGGTACATTTTGTTTTTTGTACCTCTGAACGCACACGCTACCGCTCAAGATAAATATAGGATTTTTAAGAGATTTTTTATATTTGCTGTTTACGTTTTTGTCTATAATAGCGTTCCGATGAATGCCTAAAAAATCTATATCCAGAAATTGATTTTACTTTTAATTCAGATTAATGTTAGGCTATTATCATTCAAATAAAACTTACATTTAAGTTCAAATAAGGCATTTAAATTATTTAAAATACATTTTTTGGTAGTTTTCTATTTTTAGGAAGTCCGTAGCGGTACCTCTATCAATGTAAGAATCATTGGGATAAATCATGTAGCATAGTTTTAATTTATTTTCTTCATAGATATTTTTTTTTTTTTTTTTTGCAATTACTGTCAATTATGAATATTTTTTTTAACTACAATTCAAATTTATTTAAAGTAAATAAAGTTTAAAAATAATTTTTCTCCAGACATAAGCAAAAATAATTTTTGCTGAACGATTAGTTTTACTTAAGGGTTTCGTTTACATGTCCACTTTCAAACGATGAAAAATTAAAATATCACACGAAAAATTAAATAATTGTCAGATGTATTTATATGCCATTTCATTCATTTCGCTAGAAAGTTATGAACATTATTCATTTTTCGTGCATTCATCATTTCAAATGTGAACATTTGAGAAAATATTCTATTCAAAATAAAGTAGTTTTATTTCTTTCTCATAAAACGGGGGAAGTGTTCAACACATTTAATGTTATTTTGTTGACAGTTTTGCAGAGTTTATAGTAAAAATTGATTGAGTGTCAGAAATTTAATAAATATTTCATTTTTTTTTCCTTACAGTAAATAAAATCAATTCTAAAATGTGACAAAGTATACCGGATAATCAACACAAGATTAATGAAAGTACAGACGATTCTATTAGATATTCAACAATATAAATTTATCATGGTAGTCATGTTTCGAAGTTAATTCTTTTAAATTGTGCAAACAAAAACACTCACCGTTCCTTCGAAGGTGGGGGCAAAGACAAGCACAGTATTAAGATAGAAATTAGTGCGAGTAAATCTCAATCCAAATTTACCAGAATTTTAAACTAAAAATAGTCTGTCTATAAATTTTAAAACCCGCGTTCTGGATATTTATTTATCAATCTGAAGAAGTTATCTGTAGCTTGACCGACGCAAAGACGGTCAGTGCGTACTTTCCAAATGTTTAAAAGCTAACGAAATATGGAGGTATTCGTTTATACATTTAAAAAGTTATTGTGTGTGAGCTAATATTCCTTGCCCTCTATAAAAACTTTAAACTCAATGCACATTTGAAAATTGGTGTTTCGTTGGAAAATTTGACGTTTTAATTTTCAGAGTTGCTTAGGAAGTGTTTCTTCATTTAGTTTAAAAAGGAAAAGGGCAAAGACTCTCAGAGAAAATATCTAAGTATTGACATTTTTCCAACTTCGACACAAACTAGTGAAGTATTCTTTAGAAGTCGAAAAGAATTCATCCAAGAATTAATTTGCTATTTCATTTGAGTTTTAAGTAGCATTATCTTTATTTTCTATTACCGAGCTCGATAATTTGTAATTTTAAGTTTTTAACCTAGATTTTAATGAATGTGTGTTCATATCTGTAATTCTACTTTTCTCAATAACGGGGAAAAGTACTTACAGTAAAAAATTGGAACAAAAATGACATTTTTGAATTATGCTAATTTAACAATGGTGATAATAGGAAAAACTCGAATCAGACGTAAAAATATATGGTTTCAGTGGAATTAACAACTAAAGAAATCATAAGCTAACACAAAATTATTTTTGGAAAAAAAAAAAAAAAAAAACAGCATGTTTGCACAGGGATAATCTTTCAAATTCGAAAACCAGAAAGCTTCTTGCATTTAATTACTGCTGGATAATATTGGTTAATGCCCTAAAATAAATAATTTATTTGTTTCCGAGTTCCCTATTTCAAACAGCCCAAGTAGGTCAAGAAAGTGATGAAGAGCTAACTTAAACAAGTAGCATTCGCAATTGAATTCAATAATAAAAAATAAAAATAAAAAAAAACAAGCCAAAGTAAAAGCTTATAACGAAATAAATCTTTTATACATATATTTACATAATATTTCGTTCCGTTTCATAAGTTACGTTTTGTTTCAAGCGAGTTTGTTTTGTTTTTGTGTGTGTGATGTTTTAATGCTTTTGTCTTCGCAGGTGAAATTGCTTGGTTCGATTTGAAAAGAGAAAAAAAACTTAATATAAATTTAGTTTGTTTTTCTTTTTAAAAATCACAGTTCAGGTTTCGATTCATTTTTTTAAGTCAAAGCTTCGACATTTTTCTTAGTCTTTTCTCTTCACCAAACTGTGTAACGACAGAAGAGGATTACTGTAACAGTTGTAGGCTTAGTAACTTAGAGAAAAAGAACACAGAAAAAGAATAAAGCAGATGTGATATTTGTTTTGCCATTAAAAGAAAAGGTTTAAGCTTAAAAAAAAAATAAAAATAAAAACTTTGGATGCAACAAATACCAAAGGCTCCACAATAACCATTCTTTGCATGTTAACATGCGCTCAATAAATTTTAAGTTCATTTAGTTTTGATCCGTGTCAAGAAAAAAAAGTTCATTATTTTTTGAACTGTTGATGGAAGGTTTGTTGTCTCAGCTGAGATAATTTCCCTGTATTTATTTTTAAATATATAAAGATAGAAAATAAATAAGTTGAATTTTTTATCTGTATTTGGTTCCACATTTTTAGCGAAAAATTTGGAAAGCGTTTGTTGAATACTTCCATACATGAATATAAACATGCATCCACATTTATATACATTAAATAAAAATCCTGTTCATCAGTGAAAATATTTTTACTTTTAATAAACGACACTTAAACATTTCTATCGCGGTATGCGTTTCTTAAAATAAATAATTTTTCTTAAACGCCTCTCAAAACAAAATTATTTAAAGTTTATATTTGTTGACCTTAACGAACACGATAGAAAATTCGATTCGATTATGTAGAAATAAAATTAAAAAAATAGTTTTTATTATATAATTGTCAAGAAGCTAGACTTGTGTATATCGACTCGACTGTAATTTTTAAATACTTAAGCTTATTAATAGCTATATAGCTGCTGAACGACATTCTGTTTTATAGAATTTTAATTTTGCCATATCCTAACTTCAGACATTTGTGATCTTTCAATTCCCACACAAGCACACACAGTATGTTCGAAACAGTGACTGACCTTAACAGAAAGTAGAGTGGTTTATTTTAGTTATTTTTACTATGCCATGTTTGCATTATCTGATCACTCCACTATACATGCTCGATGGAGTTAAATTGAGATAATATACCTCGATACATGTAAATGTACATGTAACTGAGCCCTATCCACTCGTTCTGTTAGGAACTAACATTCAGACTATACATTCTAATATAGGTACGAACAATCGTTATTGACTAGCAAGAGATGTCGCTTGTATGCAATGCTTACTTTGTTATACATATCAGAAGATATACATTGCAGATATTTGCTTAAAAGAAAATGGAAATGTTTACCTAGACAATATTAGTATAATTAATACTCGTGTAACAATTATACTATACGTCGATATGACAAGAGAATCATTGAAGCGATTGCATAATTATATTAAGTACAGTCTTTCCACAGTGAATTTTCCTTCAAAACCAGCTTTTAGTTTTTACGTTTAGCTAAATGTTAGATTTTAGGAATCTAATTTTTGTAAATGCATAGTTACATTTTTAATATTCGCACTATGCAAATGTATGATATGCATGCACACACTACGTTATATATATATATATATATATATATATATATATGCCTTTGTGTAAATTCCTATCTTAATAAAATAATTTCATTGAATTCTGAGAAATAAAATGAGCAAAGAAAATGTTAGAAATGAAATGATCGATAAAAAATGAAAAAAGCTTTATCGATCGTTCATGGTAGCGAGAACCTACCCTGCAAGGAAAGCAAAAGAGAAAGTCGTCACAGTCATCGTTTATTCAGACAACAGTCTCACTGCCGCTTCGTTTCGCTTTTTCTATCCGAATTGTTCGTGTAGGTTTTGTAATGACGCGGTACTGTTGACTCGGTATAGTATACTCGATTGATTTCCTTTCGTTTCGCTTGCAACAAAATCGTCCCACGAACTTTCGCCAGGAATTTATAGTCTTAGATGACCAAATCCACACTCCACAGGTAATCCCAACAATTAGGTTCATGAAAATCTTCAGCATGAAGATCTCTATGCTTGGCTTTGACGTGGAGCCAGCTGAGTACCAGTCTTTTCTGTTAGTGTACTCGTAGAAGAGGCAAGCGATCACGCAGGTGGCCGGCAAGGTGTACAGCACAGAGAACACCCCAATCCGAACCATAAATATTTCTAGCTTGTCGGTTTTGGCCCCTCCATTACGTACCTGACGACGGATCCCGAAAATCGCTATGAAACCAGCCACCAGGAAAGTAGTACCGACCAAGAGGTAGAATACGTGTGGTCCTATCACAAACCCGATAAGAGATTTGTCATTTTGGTTACCGACGTAACAGATCCCTGTTAGTTCATCAGCATCAACATCCCGCATTATAAGAATAATGATAGTTTTGATGGCAGGAATAGCCCAGGCAGTCAGGTGAAAGTAAGAACTGTGGACTTGAAGAGCCTCATGACTCCATTTGAGGCCAGCAGAGAAAAACCAAGTGAGCGTTAGTATGACCCACCACAAGGCGCTGGCTGTACCGAAGAAATAGAGTAAAAGAAATACGATTGCACAGTCTGTGTTTTCCAAACCCTCTTGAATAAGGATGGAATATTCGCGTCGCATTTCGCGATGAACATCGCAAGAAATGTTTTGGCGACCAGCAACCAAGCGGACGATATAGGCGATGCTGTAAATATTGTAGCACATGGCCAAGAAAATGATTGGCTGTTCTGGGTAGCGAATGCGTTGAGAGTCAATGAGAAAGGTTAGGACGGTGAAGAGTGTTGAAGAAAAGCAAAGAATCGACCAAATGGCCATCCAAACATCAGAAAATTCTTTATCGTTGTAACTGAACGCATCGTGACGACCACAGCGCAAAGCGCACCGTTCTGTACGGTTAACATACACATAATTTTCTGGGTGGCGCATATGCAAACAGGTGCCTGCTCGATGCATGTTCGGGAAGGGTGGTTTGCCGTGTTGCCAGCCACCAACGTTTGCGTTTCTGTTCTTGCCGGTTCTGCCAACCCCTGACCGGCTGCCCTGAGGATTCTGTCCGACTGTGTGATGTGTTTCTTCGTCTTCATTCTCGCCTGGTCCATCCATGCACATATGATCCTGATTGTTGCGAGGAGGAAATTTTGTGCAATTGAGGATGTCAGGCCAGCTGAAACCGAATTCTTGTAAAACCGGCTGACATTTTCGCTTCACACTTTCGCACATAGGACGGCAAGGACCAATGGGATCCTTCACTTTGTCTGTGCACATTGGTACAAACACTGAACAGAGGAAGAAGGTCAATTGCGAACTGCAGCCATATTGAATGAGAGGGTTGAATGTGTTCAGCTGGAGTTGGGCGTCTCGCTGCATGTCATTGCCAGCTAGGTTCGGCATGCCAGTCACGTTATAGCCTTGTCCTTTACAAGTTGGTATTTCGATCGGGTCGCATGTCCGTACGACTTCAGCCAGGGTGACAGCTGGTCGTCCGGATTGTCCGAACCAGATTAATAAAAAGAAAGTGACCACAAACCAGCGATAGAATAGGGACGGTGATGATAATCGCGGTGATTGGTTCTGTAATTTTTGATTAACCATATTTTGAAAAGTCGAAAATCTTTTACAATGGTTGCCATTGAAAAAGTCAGTATTTTTGTTAACATTTTTTAAAGAGTTGTCGAGACAATGCGTGGCTTTTACAGATGAATAGTCCATCTTTCAATAAACAGGAGTTGATACTGAATATCGGCTGTAGTAATAGGATAAATGGAATGATAAAATTCATATGATTGTACACGCGTGAAGTTATAAGTATATGCACTTCGGTCAGAGAGCCAGCGAGAGAGCGCCAGTTGTCACTATAGCAGTCACTAAAAATAAGCACTTTTTATTGATATGAGCGTTGAGTTGTATTTATGTGGTGTGTGTGTGTGTGTGTGTGTGTGTGTGTGTGTGTGTGTGTGCGCGCGCGAGCGCGCGCGCGCAAAGGCTAGATACAGTGGCCAAACTAAAAGTGAGGACACTTAGGTTAAATATTTTTAGTATTGTATCGGTTCTAATTTTTATTTTTTTCTCAAATAAAGATTGACGACAAACATGCGTAAAAGAACCTGGTAATCCTTAGACAAATTGCTTTGTGTAAAAATCCACATTCTTATACATGTAGTCTTCACCCTGGTAATCGCTAGTTAAATATTTGAGGAGTTAAGAAACAGTTTGAAAAAAAATGAATTTAACGCTCGAATAAGAATATCAAGAAAAATATATTAGCAAAGAGGATTATGGAAGAAAGAAAAAATAAAATGATTAATTTCGGTTATGCTCCTAGTTATATCTGCGATCTCAACCAAGATACGGATGGACGGACGGTCGGTCGGCTGGCTAGCCACTCAATCCAGACACACGAACACAACTGTATGTATTTTGTTACTCAGAGTAAGGGACGATCAACTCAACCGAGAGAAAGAAAAGAAATAGGGAGTCTTTGTTATCCCTGCTGATGTGGTCAGAGTTAGGTTCCTTTATCGTTTTACGTAGTAGTAGTTTTCATGCGCTTTTTAAGACTCCATAACTAGGAAATTGTGATACCTCTTCGGGTAAAAAAAAAAAAAGTTAAATAGCTTAAACTAAGCTTTCGTTAAAGTTTTGCCTTGCATTGCGATTTAAAAAATTGTTCGATGTAATCATTGCATTGCTATTATTACAAAAAAAAAAATAAATAAATAATGGACGTTGTATGTTATATTTTTATTAACATTTAAAAGGTTTTATCGTGCGTGTATAACAATAATATTTAGTCTTTGTCGGAAAATTAAACATTGTTAGCAGCTAAAACTTAATTTAAAATGTCTTAATTCAAGATAAATTGTATTTATTATTTCAATCATGAGTGACAGTCATCGCTGCGCTAATAAAAGGCTTGTTGATTTTTAAGTAATATTTAGCGCTGATAGACAGCAGCATTTATCAGGAAGTTTGTATTTAAATTTAAAATAAAGCTGTGCATGCAAGTTGTATCATGCTTAGTAACGTTTATTGCTAGTAGATATAGGGATATATAAGAAACTCTAAGCTCATAAAACCAATCTTAATTTTTATAGATCAGTGAGTGACCTTGTAGTAGGAATGGTAGACTTCCTGCGAAATATCGATTGTTCTGCCTTCGAAGTTAAAAGAAGCAAGAATACAAGATTTTTTTCTGATCATCATAGGACTTATGGCCAAGATGTAGTGAATAAAATTAAATTATAGATGACCAATTTAATCAACGAATGCTCCTAATAAAAAAAGAAAATACTATCAAAGTTAACGTGTCGGATTCCTTGGCTGATTCAACTTAACACTGGCTAACTTGATGGGGCAGGAGATAAGCTTGACTTCCTATCAGCATGAACAGTCACAACTATCAAAACCAGTTGTAAATGAACAGAAAGACGGTAAAGCCCACTAAGACTAACAATCGCCGTCGGAGAAAGGAAGTAGTTAGATTAAACAAGAGGTTGCCGTCCACGGTGAACCGAAGGAAAAAAGAACGATACAAAACAAAGTATATCTTTAAGATAAATCCGAACTGTTATTAAGTGTTTGCTTTAACTTACAGCTTCCATAATATTTTTTTTTTTCTATTTAAGCAGTTGGAAGAGACAATATATTTCGAAAACAGTAATTATCTGTAACAAATATCCTGATTGCGGTGATCTCCAGTAATATTTTGCGAGTTAATTATCAAAATTAGTTAAAATATACAAAGCCCCCCCCCTTTCAATCTTCATCTTCTGTAGCCAGTTATTGTTTATTACAAAAATTTAAAAGCAAGTCTGGAAAGAGTTTAGAGAATCAGACAGACTTTGAAAGGCGAGCAACACGAGAACGTTAGGGAATGAGTAAGCGAGGTATTTTATTTTATTTTTATAAGAAGACTAAGACTAGTGAATGAGAGGAAATAATATTTTAATAATGAAGTTGGATTCCATAGCAATAATAGCTGTAGTGTAGTATTTTTCCTGTGGTTATGTTTTAGCAACATCAGGTTTATTTAACACAGACTTGGTTTGGATTTGTTAAAACTAAAAGAAAACAGCGTAGATAATGGATATTGTATGTAAATATCATAATTTGCCAATTTATATGCACATGTGCTTAAAACTAATAAATGTAAATCAACCTCTAGCGTCTGGGTCAGATGTTTTCATAGTCTCTTTTACGATTACAGAAATATTTTAATTATCCTTTTTACAAAAACAAAGAGGAGTGTAGGTACATAACAAAAAATGCATACTGTTTCTAGTATTTTATATATTATACTTGGGCCAAAAATGTGTCTAAAACGATTTTACTAAATTTAACAGATTTTAGAATTATTAGTCGGGAGAGTTTTGTTAAATAAGGAAAAGTTTTATTGCTATGATTTAATGAGTTTTTAAATTGCTGTCAGTTGGACAATGAGAAGTACAGAAAAATTCGTGTTCTACTACTACTACACGATGGGTAGAGAGATATAGATAGACTACAGATGCCACCTTTCTTATTGTTAATGATTAAAAACTAAAAGTTTATGAAACAATTGTGACTAGAAACGAGTTCTTATGAATTACTTACGGAAAAGCTGAACGTCATACAAAAAGAAAATAAGTATTTTGCTGAGAGAGTGAATGTTAAATATGCCATTGTATCATAGTTCGGATTCATACGAAGCAAAAACTGATGAAGTAGCCACAGAAAAATAGCACGAGTTTCGTCGAATCTTCTACAATCATACAACCATAAAATTATATATCTTGTTTGTGGTTGTCCAGCCTAAAATATCTCGAACTCAAGTAACGTTGAAATAAATTATTTCTTGCTCATTTAGTATATTGTCCCGAGAAAAAGCGTAAATAATTCATGAATGATTGATGATCAGGGTTTTTCCTCCTACTTTTTGCGTATTTTTCCAGACGATGATTTGTCTCCTCTTTCTCACAAATATTATTAAATAACACCGGCAGTATTTGTTGTTGTAGGAAGTTCTCAGTCAATAGCAGCAGTATATGAGTTGTGTGGCGATGGTGGCACTGTATTAGAAGTAATTTACGTATTTTCCTAATTGGTTTCCAGTATTTTGTAGTATGTAGATTTCCGCATTGGTTTAAGTTGTTTTTTTATTTCGTCTATTACAGCAGTTGATTGTGGTAGTCTTTTGTACAGAGAGTGCACATTATTGCATAATAGTATGCTTCGGGTTGCATTGGTTCTTTACGTTTTTAAAGGTAATAAGCCTTATTTCAAGTGAAAAGTTGTAGCTTGTAATCATTATTTTAACAATAAACTGTGGTTATTCACGCCAACAGCCCCACCCTTATTTATACCCAGGGTGGTGCTGCCAACAAGAGAAGAAATACACCCTGAATAGTCCTCGACTCGTAAAGAGGAAACTCGAACTTTTCCACATCATATTGTTTGGCTCATTGGGTCAAAGTAGTGCGCGTTTTATACAAAGTCACTTGCCTCTGCCTTTTACTTTGCCACTATATCTATGAACTCTACTCCTACTCTTCTTCCTCGGTCGACTCCTTCTCCTTTCATGCGCTTGATTTACACTTTCCATCGCTTTTCTCTCATTTTTTCATTTTTATCTCTTAGCATTTTTATTATAGTTTTTCGTCTTTTCTTTTTCTTTAAGTTTTCTGTTTTTCCCTTAATTACTTTTTCTTTTGTTTAGTCCCCCAACATTTCGAAAAATCTAACTCTGCCTTCCTAAATTTCATTTATCGTTCATTTTTTTCAATTATCTCACGCGAGTAATTGTACTTTCAAAGATGTTAGTCCTACTTTTTATTTAGCCTGTAGTGTATTCACTACACGGGATTCAAATTAGTGGCCGCGTATTTGTTTCTGTGTGAATCTCATTATGTTTTTTTTGTGTTATTTAAAATACAGGTTTCCCTATTTCTACGTATTTTTCTAACTTTTAACATTACAGAGTTGCACACACATTCACACCCACATGTCTGAACACTCAAATATGCATCATGTTTCACTGACCTCCAGCATCCATTTCAGAATAAGTGCATACATTTATGTATATATTCGCAAAACAGCAGTTTTCACAAATTTGCTTGGACTAACGTAAACATTCACACAGGCATAGACAGATGTGCTGAGATTATAATTATTCTTCGCACTAGAGTTATCTGGTGGTCGGGGATCGCGATCAATAACAGTCGCAAATCATATACAATCTTACACGCCCCTGGTATACTCGTTAATTCTAACAATATAGTATTGGTGGTCATGGTATTCTTCTTCTTGTTCTCCTTCATCATCATCATCATCATCATACTATTATTATTATTAGTAGTAGTAGTAGTAACATCACTTCCACTTTTCATTAAATGGTAATCTATTTGCTAGAGTTGTGTTACGTTTTTGTACCTTTTCATACTCAAAGTCACTCTCAACAAATCGCATCTTTTAAATTATTTCCTCTACCCAACTGTCATAAAGGCTTTAGAACACATAACCAGAAGAAACAAAAGGAAGATATTTGCTGGATAATGGTATTTGCATATTTTTGTGATATTATTCAATTTAATTGTATTCCAGCTGAAATTAGTCTTCGAACAAAAATGTGTTTCTGCTCATATTTTCACGGAAGCGAATTTAGGCATCATTCTATATCTTCTTTATTGTTTTAATTAAAACTAAAGGGATGAGGAAAACACTGAAATTGACTACACAACTTTTTTTCCTAACATTATTTTGTGGCATTCTCTATTCATTGGTTGTGAAAGAGTCGAAAATACAAAATGCAAGAACTGAAAGATATTCAAAATATTTTCGATTATAATTTAATATTTGGTGGAGGGATGGATACAAAAGTGTAAACGAAAATCGTAAGGTATTTTTATACATCTAGAGCGCAGCCGAAAATATAGCAAAACTAACAAATATATAAACAAAAACCGCATTATTTTATTATTATTATTATTATTATATTTTATCTCTTAATTATAATTACTTATTATTTTTTACAGTTTTCTTTTTTTCGTGTATATAAGTGTCCCATAGAATCTATGATCATATTTAGGTGTTAATGCATCAGGTACCCATCTAATTAGTTTTGCCCATCTGTTCAAGCCTATATGTCTACTCAGATGCGCGTATGTACACTTTCAAACTCGTATACGCAAACACACAAAATGAATCACACGAGTATATTTAAACAGCATCATTTTCACGCATGTGCAGATGGGTTCAGAAAATACGTAATAATTTCTCATACGCTGACTCAACAATTCTAGACACGTGCCTATTCAGAGTTACATATGCTCACAAGCGCACATGACATAAAAAACAATGACATTAGCTGGGACACTAATTCCCCAGATTTACTTCAGGACACTCTCTCCTATATATTACTTAAGAAAGAAACAGAATAAAATATAATTTCGAAAAAGAGTCTTCTCCTTATTCTTCATTATGCATTAATCAAGGAGATAAACCCATACACAGCTTTGTCTTTTCCAATTCGTAAAACAGAATATAATACTTTTTAAAGATGCATATAATTATATTAATTTATCTTATGTAGAAATTATCCTAGGATATTTCATTGAGTATATTCAAAGTTAATATATCCGCCAATTAATAAACACCATGAATGCATATGCGTTTGATAATATTAAATTCAAATTTTTTTAATGCAAATATTCATCAAAATGTGGTAGTATCTTGGTTAATTTGACAAAAGAAATTTTGTAAGAATGAGTGTATTGATTCTAATTTTGAGCCTGTCAGTTGCTATCTATAACTAGTAATGATTTCTGACGTTTTAAATTTTAAACTCTTCGTTATTCATTGCATAATTATTTACTCCCAGAAGCAGAAAAACTATTTTATGTAAGCAGTTAAAAATATAAATAGAGTTGATAGGTGAGATATTTTAAGTTAATGCGGACACAAAGTCAGGATAGTGTGGAATCCAGTGAGGATCGAAAATTAACGAACATTGGTGTGGAAAATGTGCTTCCGATTCATCATGCTATTGTAGGAGGCATCCACATAGATATACACGGAGACACATGTAGGCATGTACATACACATGTCGAATTGTGTATTTCTCATCGGCGCAAGTGAGCGATATTTAAGCCCGGATAAAAACCACGATTTCGAATGATGAATTCCAGGGATGAATATTTCGCGCAACACACTCTTCTTACATTAGATACTTATGTATCCAAATACACACAACAGAAATTTCGACCTATCCGCACAAAGATAATTACATTTCAAAGAATGTGAGAAATGTTCAACGTTATCAGACAAATGAGGATTGTTAACATGTATGTATTCAGATAAACGAAATCGTGCAATAGCAGTTCTTTCACCGAACTAACCAATTTCTTATGTAATTTGAAATAAACAAAATCTAACAACACATACTGAATGATTTTGAAATGGGGTGTCGCAAACATCTTACTGCTTTCTATCAACGATTCAGTATATACAAATTCAGAGCAGACAAATTTAAGCTTTCAAAAACTGAAGTAAATTTTTGGTTAATACCTCTTTAAGTCATTTAATGAATAGGGAATTGTACAGTTTACTTAATTCTTTCTTAAATGGAAACACAGTTATTAATGATACCAATTAATTCTATAATTATCATCATCATCATCATCGTTAGAATTGTTTTTGTTTCACAATGGCATAATTACAGCTGTGTGTAATAAAGTATTGGAAATATTTCGTCTGGCCAAACTTCAACTCGTTCTATTGGAAACTGAATATCATAGCAGTACTAGAATCAACTTCATTATTACTATCGACCAAAAATGTTGTAATAAAAAGCGAAATAACAACAGATAGAAAAACTAATAAATAATAATACATTCTCACTCATCCTATTCTTACCACTCTTTATTCTTAGAATCATGTTACTCATTAATATCATTTACGCAACTCTTCAAATTATTTACATTTTTAATTATCTCAACCCACATTTGAGGTATATAATGGTTGTCACTGGGGCTGCTGCTGCAACAACAAGAGGTCTCTCATAGATATCGCTGACAGCAATTCTCCTCAGACCGCGAGGACTTTTTCAGTATTAATTTAACCGAGCAGTGGTGTATATTGTCTGAATTATAGTTCGAATATCAGATTTATATATTTTTTTCAGTTGACTATGACGGTAACAGCACAGCATTTCTTTCTGCTAATTCATGAATAGGAATTGGTTTAACTTTAACCAAATGCTTACTCAGAAATTTCTTTTGTTGGTTAACCATTGTTCTATGACAGTGACAAAATATCTAGTTAAGACATTTGATGATGGCACAAAACGCCAAAAGACACGACGTAAACAGAAACAGACTGGTCTTAAATTTGAACTCGGTTCACCGATTCCGTTTCTCCCAACTGATATTTCGTTTCAAACATAACACTTCTCGGCCTAAGCTCCCCTCTCGCGCCTTTTCTTTCTATCCGTCTTCCTGTCTCTGCCTCTCTGTCTCTCTGTCTCTCTCACACACACACACGCACGCACACACACACACACACACACCTGTATGAGCAAATTATAATTAAGCATTTTTTTTAAATATTCAGCTAATTAAAAATCCCAAATAATTCCTAAACTAATCTTACAAACAAAAATTCACGCCATTGGTCAGCAACATTACCCTTCATTTGGATCCCATTCTTGTCAAAATCTTGGTTATGGCTCTCCTTGCTTGCTATCTATCTTTATCACATACGCACACTTACGGAATATAAAATTGCAACACCCTGAAAATGTTTCCAACGTAATCAAGATTAAAATATAACTAGATTACAGTAAATTAATTCTTTAAAATGATTACAGTTGGAGTAATGTGTATATACCTTCACAGTTCAGTGAAGGCCTCATTTGCGACTTAGAGGGATCATAAGAATGAGTATTAGCAGTTGGTCGGACGTTGAACGAAACGTTCAAACATCACACTGATTAAAAATTCAAGAGACTAGTAGGTAAAGAATTAATGAGACGGACATTGATTATTGCCAACAAATATATACGTATAATATTATTAGGTTGGTGAAAAAATAATGACGTAATAATGTCGTTTTTTGACGTTGAAAAATACGTCAAAAAACGACATTATTACGTCATTATTTTTGCACCAACCTAATAGTAGCATATCATATATAAAAAAACATGTATTGTACATTATTTGATTTTTTATGACGAGTAAATAAAATAAAGTTGCCATAGCAAGCTTCTAATTTCAAATAAAAGTTGTTTGTATTAATGTTATTGATAAAAATATTCTATGGAAATTTCTAAGAAGTTTATCTGAAGATTTAGTGAAGTTCATGCGAGAAAGTGAGATAGTAAAAGGTGCGTGTAGTTGAGTGTAGGTATAATTCCGGCTATGTCCCCTTTATGGCCCATGTTTCTGCAACTGATTAACTGTAGAATTTTTTTTTATTTTTTTTATAACTTTTCATACGGTCATTTGGAAATGTTTGAACGTTATTTTTATGTCATGAATAAAGTTTGTTGAAAATTAATTAGTCGGGAGTTATTTTAGCTGTAATGAATTTTTCTGGTCTTCGTTTCAGTGTACTTGTGTGATTCTAGGGTTCGAAATCCTGTTGTCTCGTAATCAGTTGAATCATGGTTCCCATACACTTATGTACGACACTATTTACATATTCTCAAAATACAAGTTCGTTAAAAATTCCAGTGCTCTTAACTGAATACATTCGGCAACTGTCAAAATTATTTATTTGTCGGGAGTTTGAAAATAATATTAAAAACTGTATGCCATGCACTCCTAGCACAAAGAGTGCCACCACTTCATTCGATAAAATATGTCTTCATATTACCAGAACTCTTTCTGCAAACCCATTCTCATCATTTCAAAGCTCATCCTAAGGCTGAAACTTTACATCCACAACTCTAAAACAGTTCTCCCTTTTTCCCTCCATATGTGATCAGCTACGCCTGATTTTTTCTATTTACCCTCTTTACGGTGTTCTTGCAGTCTTATCTTAAGGAGAGAGGGCGGCCTGTTTTTCCTTTATATTTTTTACCACAGCTGCACGGAATGGCGCACACACAGTCCTTAGTAATATTCTCCTCTATGAAAGTGTGTTATATGGACTACAGATCTTTTGCCGAATCGTTGTGAATATGGTAATAAAGATGATGACAACTGTCCGAACAACGAAAATAGTGTAAATAATTACAATACCTCATCTCAGAAATATAGACAAATTTTGTATTGCTAGAAAATTATACTCTTTTATATACGGCCGAATTCTGAGATTGAATTTTCATTTGTTATCACTCTCGTGGCTCAAGATAAATGCAGGTACCACTATTCTTCAGCAGAAACTAAAACAGTTTACAGACTTTTTACTCTTGTGTTTTCGAGAAATTTTACATGTTATTTTCTCCCAGCACGCCTTCATACACCCGAAATAATTCTTGAAAAAGGGTTTCTCTTTACGTCCACAAATTCGATATTGTGGGATAACAAAACTCATTATCATTGCAGATTTACTAGTTTTCTGTTCGGGGAACAGAAGTTACAGTAACGTACATTTGATTGAGCGCGTAGAATGAAAGGCACACCATGTATTTTAATGTGAAATAAAAACTACTTAATCTGCATCCAGAAACTGTGCATTGTTGAAAGCATTCCTTTGTGTTTTATAATTCCTAATGAGTTTGAAAGTTTATTTAAATTAGTAAGACACGAAAAAACCCAAATGCACTTTCAATTCCCATGCATTTATAATATGTTTTTATAAATTTATAAGTTATTTTATTATAAAAATAAAAACAAATGTGTTTCCATATTTTCCTATTATTTAGATATTAATTGTAAATTGTTGCTGTGTTCGTTTAATAATACAAGTGTGGGCTAAAAAATTCATTGGCTGATTATGAAGGAGTGATGCTAGAGATTTTAAATCTTGCATTGATTTCAATTCTTCTTATTATAACTACATTCTTTATTTCAAAATAAGATTTCACAGCTCTAGCATCACTGCTTCATAGTCAACCCACCCTCATATGTTCATCCCACCCTCATATGTTCATCCCACCCTCGTGGGAAACAAAACAAAGGCAAGTTGAATTGCTAAGTAATAATGAAAATGGTGCAAAAGGAAAAAATATTCCTCCTAGTATTTGATTTTTATCAGCATTGGGCCATTAAAAGGGAGGAAAGTTGAGAAATAGTGTTCAATAATATATATGTGTGTGTGTGCATATTACACTATTTTGTAAAAATAAAAATATCTATAAGAACACCGGATTATATATCTTACTGTTCTTTCTTTTTATTTATATATACATATACAGTGAGGTAAAAAAACAAGTATTTGGACAGTAAAAAAATGGATTTAGAATCATATATTGAAAGAAAACCATTGTCTAAAGCTCACAATATATTCGTAAAACAATTATAAATGCAAATAAATAGCAAAAATAAATTATTTGACACGTATATATATTTTATATACAAATTATTAAAACAGTGAAAAAATTATTTGGACAGTTCCAAAATTATGTTTAATATTAATGTTTTGAGTATATTCCATGCTTGAATGCGTTTGAATTTTATGGAATAGTCTGGAACGTGCATTACTTAAAGGTGTTAGCTATCTTGATGGTCTGTTCAACCCAAGACGTCGCACTAACAGTACTGCAGGATGCCAAAGCAAAGAGAGCTGTCGAAAGATCTTAAAGATCGAATTATTTCTGCACATAAAGAAAAAAAAAGCTATCGTAAGATTTCTAAAGACCTATGTTTACCTGTGAGCACTGTTGGGTACATAATTAAGAAATGGAAAGCCTTCGGTACTCATGAAAATATGCCAAGAACAGGTGCACCGCGCAAAATATCACAAAAATGTTCACGGAAAATAGTATGGCGAGTAAAAAATGACCCTTTTGTGACTCGGAGAGAACTTCAAAAGGATCTCATCAATGAAGGAACTCACGTATGCAAGAGGACCATAAGTTCTGAACTTCACCGACAACAATTAAAATCTCGCTCTCCTCGCAAAACCCCATTGCTAAAAAAACGTCATTTAAAATCCAGACTTGAATTTGCCAAAACTAATTTCCAAAAGCATGATGACTATTATAAGCAAATGTTATGGCCTGATGAAAGCAAGATTGAACTTTATGGCCACAATGATGCTACCCATGTTTGGAAAAAGGATGGAACAGCCTTCAATCAAAAGGACACCATCCCCACTGTGAAGCACGGAGGCGGTAGCATTATGGTTTGGGGATGCTTTGCATATAATGGTACGGGACAACTGAAAATTATTGAGGGCACAATGAATGCAGCCAAATATATTCAGATTTTAGAAGACTGCTTGCAGTCATCAGTTGAGAAATTAGAACTTGGACCAGATTGGTTTTTTTAACAGGACAATGATGCGAAACATACAGCCAAAGCATGGCTTCAAAACAATAACATCAACGTGTTGACATGGCCCAGCCAATCGCCGGACATGAATCCAATAGAGAATCTTTGGAGAACACTGAAGAATGAGATTCGTGAAAAGCGACCAAAGAACCTCAGTGAATTGAAAGCTTTTGCAGAAGAGTGGGCTAAAATTCTCACCAAATCATGCCAGGCGCTTGTAGAGAGCTACAGGAACAGACTGAGAGCTGTGGTTGCAAATGAAGGAGGACCAACTAAATATTTAAAGCATAATTTATATGCGGTCCAAATACTTTTTCACTACCTGTTTTAATAATTTGTATATAAAATATATATACTTGTCAAATATTTTTTTGCTGTTTATTTGCATTTATAATTGTTTTACGAATATATTGTGAGCTTTAGACATTGCTTTTCTTTCCATATATGATTCTGATTTTTTACTGTCCAAATACTTGTTTCACCTCACTATATATATATATATATATATATATATATATATATATATATATAATGTGTGTGTGTGTATTGGCAAATATTTCTTAAATTTAATAGACAAACAATTCAATAATCAATCAAATATGTGGCATACATGATACACGTTTAGGTGATCATGTATTTTTCGATACATGACTGACGAGGCACATTTTTTCCCTTAGTAGGTTGCCATTTTTTCTGCGGTAGACTTGTTGCCATCCAAGGCTATAGAACCCGCTCTGTCCAGCTATTTAGCTAGGTGGAGAAGAGGATTAATCTTTATTATCAACATATACTTATGTATAGGTATGTATGGATATGCATATGTATTTATGTATAGCTGGTAATGGTTTTGTATTTTTGTATATATGTATACGGATATATATGTATGTTTCTGTGTGTTCTTTTATGTGTATATGCTTATATGTATATATAGGCTTATGTGTGTGCATATATATATATATATATATATATATATGCTTGTGTGTATGTATGTGTGGCTATGTATGCAAATATATGGGTGGGTGTGTATGTATACGTATATTTTTAGATACATATTTATATTTTTATATTTTTGTCATGTCAACGAATACTCGTTGTCACTTTCGTAATGTTTGTTGTAGTAGAGACTTTGTAATCGCAGATACAACTATAGTAACACCGTTGAACAATACTGGTGTCAGACGCCTTCGAATAACACTCGCACTAATAGTACTTGCTCGAAAAGTAACCACCAAATAGTGATCCGAATAGTAATCCGTAAAGTGAACACTTAGACGCCACGCTATATATATATATATATATATATATATATATATATATATATATATATAATTATTTTCGAATAGAGTATATCGGTAAAGGGACAAAATTAATAAAAAGACAAGAGGAGAAACTATTCTTAGTCGACGCGTTTCGTCCTTTGTGAGCAATGTAGGTTTTATTTTGTTGCACGTGTTTATATACAAAAGCGAGGATGCTATTGGTTTATCAAGTTTTTTGTAAATTTGAGAACGTTTATGAATGCTCATCAGGTGGCTGAAGTGTCAGTCAAAGCATGTGGATGAGACAAAGTGTATAATTCAAAGTCTGCTAAAAAGTATTTCCAGATTTTTGGATAGACATTATTTTTTTACAGTAAAGTTCATCCTGGGTAAGAACCGGGAGCCACTCGAAGTAGAGGATTACAGTGTAAGAGGCACAGTTTGGGTTCCTCAAGAGTGGGTTCCTCAAAGCAGTGCTTCGCGAGAAGAAGCTGTTCAATTGGAATCTGACATCTCACCAATGGAATATGTAGGGAATGAAGGTTGTTTGCTATAATGTGCGGTGCATGGCGAGTCATAGCATTGAAGGTTAGAAATCGTGGGACTAAGAAATTTAGTTCGTCTGAGCACTTTCCATGGAAGTAGGAATAGAGTAGTGAGAGGCTTGCAATATCTCGTCTGTGAAAAAGGTGTTGCAGGGTGGGAAATAATTTGTCACCCACAAGGACGCGTTTAGACTCTATCGGGACTGGAAAGTGGGGACTGGTCAACTTTTGACCAAATATGACAGCACTACTCTATTTTAGGCCTAATCTGGCTCGTGTAAAGGTAGGGGAGTCCGGTACTTATTGGAGTGGTTCAGGAAACCGAGAGTTTTCCCTGCATCTTTAGCCATGGATCGTATGTACAAATTCCAGAATAAATACATCTTTAAAAATTTTCCCTTTCGGTTGATTTTTTTCTTTTAAGCATTTTTATACCATCAGAACAACAGGCCAAAATAAATGTATAGTGGGTCCTACCTTGGCCAGTGGTTTTTACTAAGACTATTTTCTACCCTTTACTCTTTGATTCTCACAGTCTTGTATGATACATCAAATGTTAGTGGAACTTCGTTCATATTCGTTGTTTTGCCCAATTCAAAACTAGTTTAAATTTGTGCAGTTGTAACAAATATATGAAATCCTAATGTTTTATCTTCACAATAAACGGACATTTTCAGTATAACGAATGTTTTATAAATCATTGATAAAAGCTGCAATTTTATGACTCGGTAATACCACCCTCGGACACTTTCTTTCTTTTGATAGGATCATTATCATTTCGATAAAAACATTTCTCTCTGAATTCCTTTGAACTTTTTATGCCAGCCTCAAATTCAGGCCTATATGGGGCTAGGCAACGAGTTTTATCAGTATGTTTCAGAAGGATAAAATTAACCTCAGCGAGACCTCAACTTTGCATATAACAGTCATTTTTAAGTACGCCTTATACTCCACCAAATATGATAATATATTAAATTTCAATAAGCGTTAATTACATTAGATTCCAGTACTTTTGGTAGAAATACTACTCTCTAAATTACTCCGATATGCCAACTTCTTTTTATGCCATCCTCAAAATTAGGCCTATGTGGGACAAGGCAACGAATTTGATCAGTATGTTTTGGAGGGATAAAATTAACCTAAGCAAGACCTCAACTTCGCATACAAGACACATTTTAAGTTCGCCTTATACACCGACAAATACGCTAATATTTTAAATTTGAATAAATGTTAATTACATTAGATTCCAGTCATTTTTTATAGAAATAACACTACAGGAATTACTCTGATCTGCCACCTACCTTTTATGCCATTCTCAAATTTAGGCCTATGTGGGGTTAGGTAAGGAATTTTGTCAGCATGATTTGGAGGGATACAATTACCTAAACGACACCCCAACTTCGCATATAAGTGCCATTTTTAAGTACCACTTACACATCGTCAAATACGCTAACATCTTAAATTTCAATATGCGTCAATTACATTAGATTCTAGTAATTTTTAGTTGAAATACTAATCTCTAAAATCCTCTAATCTACCATCTTTTTATGTCATCCTCAAATTTAGGCTAGGCAACGAATTTTATCAGTATATTTTGGAGGGATAAAATTAGCCTAAGTGAGACCTTAACTTCGCATATAAGAGCCATTTTTAAGTACGCCTTATACACCGACAAATATGCTAATATCTTAAATTTCAATAAGCATTAATTACATTAGATTCAATACTTTTTGGTATAAATGCTACTCTCTAAATATTTCTCAAATTCTCGCCTGTATGGGGCTGAGCAATGAAGGTTATGTGTATCTTTTTCTACTGTGTTTCGTTGATCTTACTGTCGCCAGACATGTATAATTTTCCAATATGTGATACTGCTGCTCTGTTTCCATTCTCTTTAGCGTACTTTATCACTTGTCGTTTGTGGGAAAACGTGTACTTAATCTTTCATCCCTTGTACTCTTATTCTTATGGGTAAAATTCTGTAAGCTCAATCTACTGGTACCAATCAGCCCTTATGGACACACATACAAACACACTACTCCTTCATCAGTCATTCTTCTTTAAATGACATATTTCTCTGCGCCCTGTTTTCCAAGTTAGTATTTTACCATTATTCGTATTTTCTTTCACTTACTTCTCCATGATCTTTTGACATTGCAACTTTTTCCTTTTTTTTCTCCTCAGATGTCACTGTTACAGATTTGACAATGACTAAGAATACTGTAATAATGATGGTACTAAGAATATCTAGACACGAGAAAATACTTATACAAAAATTAAAATGCCATGTACGTACATATGAGCGTGAAGTAGGTAGTTTGCACCTGAAAATGTGACAACAACTTTAAAGAATGTATTTTTGTTGTTCATCAGCGAGAAAGAATTCTGTAATGGACGTTCAGGTCGTGAGACAGAAAAGATTTTCCTATTTTATTTTATTACTTGTGTGGCGAGAGCGAAGAGAGAAAGTCGGAAAGAAAAAGTGAAGAGAAAAAGCGAAGAAATAATGGAGGTTTCGTAAGAAAGGTGTCAGAAGTAGGGAATGAGGTAGCAGGAGTCAAATATACTAGAATTAAAGAAATCTGTTAGCAACAAAAAGTGGCAAAAACAAGCATAAAAGGGGAAGATTTTAAAGAGAAAAACAAGTTAAAGAAGGAAAAATTATTTAAAATGAAAGATTGAAAAAGTCAATGTTAAAATGAACATAAGATGTGAAAAAAAGAACATTGATAAAGTATAAAAAGGAACAAGAACAGACAAGAGACAAATGGTAAAATCAATCGAAATTAGATTAAAAACGAAGAGGCTGTGAAATCATTCGGTTTTTCTAACAAAACTAAAACATTAAACATATTTTCTTTTATTAGTATTTGTTTGTCTAAATCTGGATGATTTGTTTCGAATTTGAAGACAGAAAATAAAACAAGAAATAAATCATAACAATGACGCTGAAGAAATCAAAATAAGAACTAGAAATTAAAATTTTTCAGAAATCAGTTGAAATAGCTGTTTGCATACATCATGAAGAAGCGTCATTTTTGAACATCAGAAATTAGTTAATTGTAAGTGAATGGGGTTAATTACGTGTCACAAGTTTTCTAATTATACATAAATGTATATATTGAGATCAGAACTTCAGATTTTCTAGTTTTCTATTTTCCCATATTTATATTCGTGCTAACAAAATTCTAAAGCTAATTATTTGACTCCTGCGCTTTCTTTCCTTATTTTTATCTCAACGAAATTAATCCCTATAGTTTCTCTTCATGTGGTGCGCCACAAATTTAGACACGCTTCTATGTTTGTAACTATTACATATTTCATTCAATGTTAGACTGACAGGTTTCAGTAATCAGCAAGCGATTAAGTTCGTGCTTTTTATGAACATGCGTGAATAATCAGGTAATTCATGCAATAATTCTTTTTTTAGGAATTTAATAGTCACTAAAACCTCTAAATACGCCAGTTACTAAGCCTTCTTTTCAAGGTGTGTGTACTCCCTAAACTCACTGAAAATATTTTTAAACAGTGATAAATTGCTTTCTTATACTTTCAGGAATTATGTGTGCTTGCAATTTAAAGAAAGTTAACATATACTTAATTGGAAAAATCTAAGTGCTCGCTTTTTAAAATTCGATTAGTTAATCAAATCTAATGAAATGTTCGTATTTTTTCATTGGTTACTGAACTTATTTCTAAAAAACTTACTTTGTTAAGAGAAATAGTGGCAATCCATTTTACGTAAGTAGCCACTTCGTTCATTTAATTTTATTGAAACTCAATAAATATTACGATAATAGCGAAGAGATGTTGGAATATTAAAAACAATTCCCGAGGAATTTAAATCCTGTCTGCTTTTCAAAATGGAAAATAATTTAAAATAGTTTATTTCTTTTATAAAATATTCTTTTATATTTCTTGAATGAAAAAATTAAAAATGACTCTCAAAATCGAAGAATATCATTAGTCGATTATATATTCAACTTCTATTATTATCGTTATTTTTTATTAGTGAAGGATTGATAAACATTTTGACTATTATTTACTTTCACTCTAATTTTTAGCTGCTTTTTATCTCAAATTAAGTCGTTAATCTACGATACTCATAAGACAACATAAGGAGAAGCGATCGGTGAGACAAACGGAAGTGAATTCGTATCTCATCGAGAGTTTTTTATCTTTACGTTGCCTAATTAGTGCCGTGGGTTAAATTTAAGCTGTTATTAAAAGCAATACTACCCAAATGCTTTATCTACTAAAAAATTAGGATAAAAGTAAATGCTACTCAAAATTAATAATAATTCAGCTTCTTTTACCTTGTTTGTTGAAGATGACAACATTCAGTAAAGAAAATTCAAGCAGACTGATTGTAAACTGAATGTGCTTTAGGTGCGAAATTTATATTATCAATAATAATTAATACAACTTTCAGAATATTTAAGTAAGAAGCCAGAATTTTATGGAAGCAAGAATAAGAAAATCATATTAAAAATGTGTACTTTACATAGGAGGCGTGGTCAAAAAGAACCGAACTCTAAGAGTAAAACTTATTTATTGAAATAAGATACTAATTTTGAAATTAATCAGTGCATTTTAGCACTCATCTGCTCCGCACCTTCCAAGTACCCTTTTGAGAGCGTTCATGAAACCGGCCACAGAGATTTTGATGTTCTTCATACACTCGAAAAATTTTCCCTTGGGGACACTTTCCGGCTTATGAAAGAGCCAGTAGTCGCATGCTGATAGTTCTAGCGAGTATGACGTACGTTCCAGAAATGACGAAACATTTTCTTGATTTTTGCTGAAACCAGGTTTCTGGTGGATATTCCCCCAGGTTAACTAAGAACTTGATGTTGACATTTTACTCATAGCGTTACAGAATGTGCTTCACACGAGTTAGAAATGCACCTGGTAATAAGATCACCATGTGACACTGAGGTGTTGAGGTGGTTAAACATTAATTCTAAGCAGGAAAAGAAAAAGGTTAAAGACCAAAAATGAAAAGAGAAAGTGGAACATAGAGAGAGAAAGTGGAGACGTTTCCCTTGGTGAGAATGGGACGTCTAGAATTCTTATCTTCTAAAGTTTATCTATCGAAACTCTGGTATGCTGACGAAAACAGCTTTGGGGAACAATTTTATCTGCTTCTTGGGAAATTAGGAAAACACATGTCACTGGCGATCAAAAAAGCAAATGAGAATTATATTTTTATTGGCAAAAACACTCGAGAAATGAAAACAGAATGAACCTGCTGCGAAGGTTAAGATTATGAAAATCGATCCGTCATAACAGGCAAGTGATCTGGTCTGTGTTTCCACTGAGCCAGCAACTGGCCCAGGGATAGAAAACGGACAGTCTCTTTGTTGAGAATTTAGGTAAACATATATATTTTCATTGACGAAGGCAGATTTGGGAAATAAACTTATCTCTTGCTGGAAAAATTAGAAAAACACATAGTATTATTAGCAGAAAGAAGAGCAAATGCGAATACTATTTTTCGTTGACGAAAACAAAAACAGGAGCAATCTTTTTTCTTATAGTTGAGGTTAGGAAGAGCAATCATGTTGTGCTAAGAAGGTGTTCTGATTTGTGCAAAAGGAGTTAGATAAGTGAAATTAATGAGGAGAATAACTCATGCCCTTCCTCCAACGCATTTTGTCACAAAGAGAGTTATGCGCCACGAGAAGTGGGCAAAGTTAGAATACCGAGAAGTAAGGAGGAAGGGACAGAATTTAGCCCAGCCTGTACAGAATAGCGGTGACAGATGTGAAGTGAAGCAGGTCGGAGTTAAGGAGAAAAGCAATCCCTGTGACAACACCCAGGGAAGGTGGAAATTTTCCAAATTTGTAGAGTTGATTAAGGAAGTGAAGACAGGGAATAAAATGCCCTTATTAGAATTAAAGTAAAATTTAAAGAATCAACGAATCCCAAGAACCTTTCGACCCCATGCCAGTTTTGGGCCGAAGTGCATATAAGCAGATGACTTTGAGGAACATATAACTTGGGCTGAGAAGCCGTATCGAGTGCTTCTGAAATCCATGCCAGCTGCCAACCAAAATTCCAGCTTACAAGACTTTGAACCCAGCCTTCCAGAAGTTGAGACAAAGCCCAGTGTCACTAGAGAGTTTGATGCGAGAAGGGTTCATTTTTCTTGTACCAAAAGCTATAAAAACCAACATCTCTCTTTTTATTTTTTTCATTGTGAAGATATTTTTCCTTAATATAGCACCCGCCATAGCTTGACCGGCGCTGCGAGACTACGACAACATTCGATATTCTATTGAATCAAGAACACAACGTGGGCAGAGACAGTGTGGATCGAAGCAGCCAGCGATCAACAGCCAACTTGGACCAGCATCAGCATTGACCAGCGCAGAATTAGCCTGTGGTTAAAACGTCGTTCAAAGACACTGAGGATCGGACCACTAAATATGATTACACCAATGGGTGTAAAAGTTACATTATTTGGCGCCAGTGACCAAGAATGTGACCCTGTTGCAAGGAGGTGTTACATCAGAATCGAAACTGGTTTCTGTGACTCGTTCCGTGATTTCCTTCGCGATGTCCCCTGAAATGTGGTCTTTAATCTCCCCGTTCAAAAATGCGCTTCCTAGGCCTCCTTCTGGGTAAAAGCTGGAATCGAGTCTTTCATCCCCGCAAGAAAATATAAAGTAAAATCGCGCTCACCTTCTTGGTTCTCAGCTGCTTGCTCAGCTGCTATTGCCCATAAGAATCACTACATGTCAGATTACAACAGACGTATCTTTGTCTCTATTGAGCGAGTTTCACTTAAACCCATCGATGGTACTGGTCAATTTCTCAAAATAGGTGCTAGCGGTGGGGATGGGATACCAGCTTGAAGAAATGTGCTCCTGAACTTGCTCCTGTCCTCTCCAAACTATATAACTACTGCCTCAAAGACTCTTGCTTTTCAGCATGTTGGAAGTCATCATCTATTGTACCTGTTTTTAAGAACACTGGAGACCCTTCTGACCCCTCTAATTATCGTCCTATCAGTCTCCTACCACTCTTCGGCAAAATCTTCGAAGCTTTAATCAACTCCGAAGTGGT
Source organism: Acanthosepion lycidas (assembly GCA_963932145.1). Lineage (NCBI taxonomy): Eukaryota > Metazoa > Mollusca > Cephalopoda > Sepiida > Sepiidae > Acanthosepion > Acanthosepion lycidas. The sequence continues at coordinate 45,734,980 of OZ010584.1, forward strand.
TAAGATCTGTTCTCTGAAAAGAAATATGGTTTCCGCTTTGCCCAATCTACCGCTGATGTGCTCACAGCCATGACTGAATTTGTTTACCAAGCATTTCACAATAACGCTAAAGCGTTTGATATGGTTTGGCATGCCGGCCATCTTCGTAAACTTCAGTGTTACGGAATTTATTTGACTTAATACAATCATTCCTATCAAACCGTGTAACCGGTCGTCCTAAACAGATTCTCCTCCAGTTTCTTTCTTACGAACGCAAGTGTTCCCCAAGGCTCTATTCTGGGCTCTACACTGTTTCTGGTCTTCATTAACGATCTTTCCGATGTCATCAATTCCCAAGTAGGCATCTATGCAGATGACACTACTATTTACTTCCTGCCTAAATAGCAAATCTGGTGTCGCTGGAAAAACTAACCTGGCCGTTGGTCTCGAAAAGGACCTCCAATCGGTTGTTGGCTGGGACAGGAAATGGCTGGTTAACTTTAATGTCTCAAAAACAAAACAGCTCTCTATTACCCAACACAGAGAACCCCCCTTGTCTCCCATTAGAATGTCTGATGGTCAACTCCACGAGAGCGCCTTTCTGTGCCTCCTTGGTCTCACACTGACCGCTGACCTGAGATAGAACAAATACATTGAATAAAAAGCTTTATCTACCACAAGGGAGGTTAGTTCTGTGTCCATCCTTCAAATCTATGAATAATCCATTCTGTTCGTTTCAAGGTCCTCGACAAAATCCAAAAACGGATATGCAATGTGAATGGCATCTCTTCTACAGTCACTTTCTGACAGACGTGCCGTCGCTTCCCTCTGTATTTTCTACAAATACTTTCACGCTAACTACTTCGACGAGCTACTTTCGCTGGTCCCCAAACTGCATGAATTTAAACGTGCTACTAGGTTGGCATATCAGTCCCACCATTTCACTGTCGAAACTGTTAACTACTCCAATAGCTTAATTTCTTACACTTCTCGTCTGTGGAACTCCCTTCTTCTTACTTGCTTCCCTGATAGGTATAATCTTCAATTCTTCAAATGCAATGTCAATCGACATCTTCAGATGCCTTGATCTAATTCCCCGTCCTTCTCTCCATCCTTTCCTCTATCACACCTCTTTACTCTTGCTCCCACTCTCTGTAACCCCTCGCCTTGCTTGGGATGAAATGTTTTAAAATAATAATATTCAGATGTTACTTAGCAATTAATTAGAGAAAGTCGGTTAAGTTGCGTAATTGTTATCCTAAATATCGTTTCATTTTTGTCACACTCCGTATATCTCGTAATATCTACATTGTTGAATATGTCTTTCATCATTGAATGCTCAAACGCAAGGTTATACTGAGTCGCTGACAGCCAATAATGAACTATAACTCGATAAGAACGCACACAAATAGTCTTTAATATAGAAGGAAAAGCAGAAACTGAGGAACAATGAGAAATTATAGAAAGACTTTTATGAAAAGAACCAAAGTATTTGGAATTAATTGTAGCTGGTTAATGAGTGATAAAACTCCGATTAAAAAGCTGATCTTTATAGAACTAGTTGTAAATCCATGAATCAATTCTACAGCCATACAAAGATTATACGTTTCTGTATATTTCCCCAGAAATATATTTACGAATAGCTCTCAGCAGTAACTCATTGCATTACAACCTTCATTCATGTGTGTATAGTAGTTTTTGTAAATAGATATTTTTTTTTATTTTATTCCTTGAATAAAGCAACATCGCTTAAACACTACTCTCTCTCTCTCTCTCTCGTGCGCTCTATCTCTCTATCACACAAACACACACTTCTTGACATCACTTTTCTCACGATAGATTGATACAAACAGATAGATATAAACGTATTCAAATAGAGAACTACTTTTAATAAAAAATGATTTGAAAAAATTATAGAAAATAAAATTGTGTATTTTCCCTATTTATTTGAGAAAGTAATAAACCATGTACCCTGAATAAATACATAAACATAGATAGATAGATAGATAGATAGATAGATAGATAGATAGATAGATAGATAGATAGATAGATAGATAGATAGTAATTATGATAGTACAAGAAAAGAAGACTTGAAACCATTTCAACATTTATCAGATTTAGCAAAATGTTATTTGCAGCGTTTACTTCGGCGTTTAAATAATTGACTCTCGGTCAAAATAAAACAGACGAAAACTAAACTAATTAAAAAATACAGCTTGCTCATACATGTCATCCTAGTCGTAAAGCCTTGAAAAGAAAAGCTGTGAGTTTGCCAATGCCACGGAACCGATTTGGATTCTCGCTCTGCTACCGGAAAGTTTGGCTAATCCTAATTTCACAGTTTGCTGATCATTTCTGTCAGCATTTGGAACTGATTAATGCGCTCGTTCTCTGATTCTTCCTTCGGCAAAGAGAGAGAAGGCTTAAATCAAATGTTGACACTGTCAGAGAAGCAACAGAGATGGGGACCGGGACCAAAGACTACGATAGACGTGCCACAGAAGATGTTGGGTAGGAACAGTGGCAAGAAGAGAAAGACAAGAGGTTTGAGCAGATAGTGTGTGTTGGTGTGGAAAGAATTTGTGTGTGAAGAAGGGAAGAAACAAAAACAAGAAACTGAGAAGGTCTAGAAATAGAATAAAAGAATTGGGTCTTTTTCGATAGAAAAGAAGAAAATAGAAGAAAATGATACAACTAAGAAAAATCAGAAAAAATAACAAGACAAAGAATAAACTTGAGCTAGAACTTGAACATTTAATTTTCTTAGTAAGGGATTGGAAAGGAATGAAAAAAACACGGAAGTATGAGAGAAAGATATCGGATAAGAACAAATAAAAAAGATTGGGTTTTGCTGTAGATTTAGCGAATAACTTGAAAAGCGAACAATTTTCTTTTCTCTCCTATTTTCCTTTTCATTAAAGGAAGGCAAAAAATTGTCTCCATATTTATTTTGAAAAATTATGAATACAACACTAATTCATATGTCTGTGTGCGCGTGTATATGTACGCTTACATGTTCATATAATAAAGAGGTTGTATATATTTCCATATCTTTGAGATTCCTGGAATTATTTTAGGCAGAAACTAGGTACCTTCGTCGTTCAACATTCTTAAGTATAAGAAATTTAGTACCATTTTAAAGGGAGGCATGACAATGCATGGCGTTAGTACGATATAAGATAAAGACAAAATTTGCGTAAAGTAATCGAATTAATGTGAAAAATCATACAACTTGTTGACCAACCGATTTTCATTGAAGATAAAGCTCAATAACATACCTATTTAATTTTATTTTCAGGTTATGGTAAGTTATTTTTTATGAAATCTTAATTCTGTTCCGAATATTTTAACTTAAACATAAGATAATATTATTTGGGAACAGTTCTCGCATTTTTGCTATTTATTTGTCGCTACCTTTTCAATTGTGTATCGCTACACTCAAGGTCACTTTAAACCAATTAAACCTTTTTTCTCTTAAGTGTGCTCGCGCCAAAAACACCTCGTAGAAAGAGTTATCTCCTCTAATATTCTTCTACAACAATAAATTACATAATAGAATTTTGGGATTTTACAAAGAACAGCAACGACTTGGATTTCCTTCTGAATTCTTAAAATATCGGGCTTGTTTATAGTATTTATATATGAAATGGTTTTTACTACATTTCAATTAAATAATATGTTAATTAATTAACTAATGTGTTATTTAATTGAATAATATATTAATTAATTATATTATAGAAGAGCACAAAAGTTTTCTGTGAAAATGACAAAAGTACATGTAACAGTTTCTACCAATATCTTGTCTGTGAACTTTATGTCCCATAAACATATATATAACTGAACTAGCTGCTGCCAAGACCAACCCTGGTTAAACACCAACAAACACTAGTATATTACCACATAAAAACCAAATGTACACAAATTGAATGAAAAACTTACATCTTATCAAGGTCAGCAACAGTTGCGTTTCTTCTGGAAGTTTCTCGAAATATTGCTAACATTGCCAACTTTCAATTTGCAGCCATTTAAATGTTTTATCGTTAAAACAACATTCTCTTATAAATAGACATCAGAAAATGAATGAATTTTCAAAATATTTGCCGGTTAACACTCACTGTACAATGAAGTATTAATTATACAAATTAAAAATTCAGAATTAATTATGTGTTTCTAAAATAATCTGAACACAGCCAATTAATGCTAAACGTCCAAAAAATGAGACAGTGGGAATTTGTAGGTTTAGAATGAAAGTAAATTTGAAAAACATCAGTACTGAAGCATTAAGTATAATTGGTTTCGTTAAATATGGCTTTACTTTTGCTAATATATATAATCAATTTATCATATATTATTATAATATATTTCTAAAATTCTTTGGATGAATTGTATTTATTTACTTCTGATCAATTAAACCCGAATTTGTTTATCCACTAAATCATAATAAGAATAGGAAATATTCACAAACACATGCACAACTTTTTTGCTCTTCCCTGAGGCTACATTACGTTCTAGTTTCAGCCACGTTCTTGTTAGTTTGTATTGCCATTGGCAACATAAATTGATAATTATTTTGGCTTTTTTTCTTTTTCTCCTCAAAACAAATGAAAAGAAATGCGAGAAAACTAGTAAAAAAAAAAATCTTTCTCCAATATTCGTGGTATCCGTTCCAATTTCTGCAGCGTAGAATATTTTCTTTTGGAATGTATACCAGATATATTTGCATTTTGTGAAACCAATTTATATTTTTCCATTGCTACCAATGAATTCTCTGTTCCAGGCTATCTAGCTCTCTGTTTAAAAGATTCTAGCGTTCATATGCATAACCTTGGTGTTTATATCCGGGATAATCTTCTAATGTCAAGGGAATTGTCACTCGAGTCCCCTGATAACTCTTTCATGTACTTTCGACTTTCCTCTGTAAGCTCAGTAAACTATCTCTTTTTTTCTTTTATCAGCCCCTTCTTCTCGGGAGTGCAATACATTTGACAATATTGAAATGGCATCCTCTCTTCATCCATCTACAAATATAATGGGCATCATATCAAGTGGCTTAAACATTCTGATGTTATTGATATTGCTGGTATTCAGATTTTCAGTTTTTCCTTTCCTTACGTAAGCTATAAAAATAATTTTAAAGAGTTGAAATTAATTAAAATTTAATTTATATAACAGTATAGTTGAAGTAAACGTTAACATCTTTTTGGGGGAGAGTTGCTGATATCTATTTTAATAAAACTCAATGTATATTTTTTGTTACCACAGGAAAAAATCTCTGATGTATATTTGTTTGTGAGATATTGGCATGTATTTTACAGTATGATCATAAAATTCTTTCGTTGCTGAAAAACGTTATATAAAATAAAGAATCGAAAAATTTAAAGTTTAATTCCATTTTCGAGTGTGAATATTTTTTAATCATTTTTTTTTTCATTTTAGAGCTGTTTGATTTTTTATTACACAGAAGATCAAAAATGAAAATCAAAGTCAAATTTAGAATTATATTCCTTGACATAAAAATCGGTTGTCTTCAAGTGAACCCCAAATTATCTACTCACGTTGATAGTATTTTTGTCTGTTCAATGAAGTTTTTGTTGTCATTATAATAATCTTAAAACTATTACAAAAATGAAGAAATCACTTGGATAATCCAGAATATATACTGGCAGTAAAATATGAGTTCAGTAAATATACGGAAATAGAAAGGTGGTGTAAGACAAAGATGTTTCTTCACACCGTGAACCGATTCCGAGAAAATAATCCTTCCTACCAGGATCCATTATTGCCAGCCACAATCCTAACAACAGTCTTTATATCAGACACAGTAAGGAACTCCTACAGAAGTCATGAAGGAAAGCGAGAAGAAAGGATGAAACATCAATTGCAAGAAGACATAATACATGGCTGTTATCAAAAGGAACAGCCCAACGCGAAAATTACAAATTGGAGATACGGAAACCAAACAATTTAAATATATATTTAAATATGAGAAGTGTTTTAACAGAGAACGGAAAGTGCAGCATTGAAATCAGAAGGCGCATTGTAATAGAGAAAGATGTCTTAGAAGGCTAAGCAAAGTAATAAGAAACAGAAATAAAAGTCGTCGGAAACAAAGAAAAGAGTACTGAACTGTTATGCAATATCAGTTCCAGAATGCTGGGCAATCTTCTCACGGATGCAGAAGAGACTTGAAGCAACAGGAATGTGAATCTACAGAAGGATGCTGAGAATACCATTAACTGAACATGTGAGCAACAATGAAGTTTTAAAGAAAATGAAAGCAAAAAATACACTTACATCAGAAAGAGACAGTTGAAATTTCTAGGGCACATAACGAGGAAAGAGGTCTTGGAAAATTTGATACTCACAGGACAAATTGAAGAGAAGAGGGGCATTAGAAAACACTGAGTAGTCTACTTAGTGAGCTTAAGCAAATGAACGGCCGAGCAAGATTTAGGAGAGATAACAAAAAGAGAAAATTTATTAAGAGCTGCAAAAGGCAGACAATTGTGGAGAGTATGATAGCCAACGCCCTGAAGAGACACGGTAATAGAAGAAGTAAAAAACAATAAAAAAAAAATTAATTAACGAAGAATTCAATAACTTCTTTATCAATTATTTCTAGTTTATTTTCTATTTTAATAAATATTCATATGAAAATAATTGGAAGACTTCATTGATGCAATGAAATATTTTGATATAGATAGCTGATAAAATTGTAAAAAAACAAAAGAACATTTTCTAAGAAATTAACATTTTCCATGGAAATAGTGACAGAGTAGTAAGAAGCTTGCAAAGTTTCGTCCGTGAGGAAGGGGATGTAAGTTGGAAAATAATTCATCACCCACAAGCCCACAAGACAGAAAGAGAAGACTGGTCAGCTTCATCCTAAATATGGCAGCAGTAATCTATTTTCGGTCTGATCTAGTTTTTGTAAAAGTAGAGCATATCCAGAGGAGTCAGGTACTTACTAAAGCGGTACAGGAAACCGACAGTTTTTCCAGCCATCTTTAACGATGGCTCTCGTACATACGAGTTCCACACTTAAGTCCCAGTAAACATTGAAGGCGAGAAAGTACAACTGTTCATTGTGATTGCTCGATGATGACAGAACGTTACAAGTTTGGTCTTTGTTGTATGAAAAGTCAAAAGACAGTTTTTCCCTCATTGAGTTGTTATACTGTGTAAAATTATAACTAAGTTTTGATTTGTATTCTCTTATTTTCCTTTTTATATTCCTTTTGATAGTGTAAGAAAAGCTTCATAAAGTTTAAATATTTGTAAGAGATAACAGATTTAGATGAACATCTGAGTATTCTTTCTAATTTTGAAAAGAAACTGCAAAAATAATCTGAGCAAAACAAAACTGAAGCCTTTTTCATTGTATAAAACGTCGCATCCTTTATTTTACAACGTTTTCTCGTTAACCCTTCTTAGTTAAAGGAAATATGATTTTTACTTCACTGGTCGGTTGATGTTTTCTCAAGTTCACTCACGTGAAACAATAAGAACCTGTAGCAGTAAAGGAAAGTGGACTTGTGACAAAACAAATCAATACGGTTTTGTATCTTTCGTTAAGAAGATATCTATCAAGTATTCGGTTTTTGTCAGAAATGGATGTAAATTCTTTCCTTGTTTTCGTCTTACGCGATTTTCTCTCATCGTCTTTTGTCTGTGTTGTTGAATCGACTCAACTCCTACAGTTGGCCGAGACAGCCTCTCTGGTGGTCAAGAATAATCTACCTTGATTTTATCCTAGCTCTATGTTATGGTCAGGGACAGATGGGGCCACGTGTATGAGTAATCATCTATTAAGTTCTCATTAATCACTCTCCACAATATTCCTTTTGGAATGAAAATTTAGTCTATCCTCTCGGTTTTTCATATAAATATTTGGTGCAACTCTATAATTTATGTGGCCTAGGTCCGTTTTCCTAACACTACCAATGTGGGACCAGGTTACTTACGTCCTCTGATACGCCTCCTTTGGCTATTTCTACAGAGATCACCCGTTCAGTGTATAATTTCATTGGTCTAGGTTAATCTTTCTACCACATTTAGATGGGATTCATTTAGATTGGGTTTCTTACGCCATCGAAACATTCGCCAGAACGTTCCTGTTGTTAACTGAAGCAACAAAAATATTTTTCTACGTCGGCAAAAGATAGAATTAATTATTGAAGTTCATTAATTCATAATTTGTAACAAATCTTTTTCTCCCAAGATAAAACCCACATAACTCTAAAAATCTGGAAACCTTAGCAAATTAAAAATAAATTCTTGTAAAATCCACACGACTCATAAAGTCACATATATATAAAGTGAGGAATTGCAAAAAGTTATCAGTCCGACCAAGAAACCTCTTCAAAATCGGATGTTTGGTCATTTGATCAAATTTTGGAAAGCGATTCTGGCCGATAAATTTTCAGCATACAGATATATGTTTTAAATATCCATATATCTGGGGAAGATTCCTACCCGCAGATGTAAAAATTGCATACCAAATACAGCGTGAAAATCGTTTCACCAGAAAATAGACTCTCGATTTAAAAAACGTAACTATTATTTTCTTGTTCTTGTTAGAAGTTCAAAAGTGTAAATACATTTGATACATTTATTTTTTACTTATATTTCATGCGCGGATGTAATAGTAGACACAAAATGCGCGTGTATATTTAATAGAACGGCTCAATTTTAAAGCGTGATACTTGAACAGTATATAATTTGTAATAATTTAATTACTATACATGCTTAAAAGCTGAAATTTTCCAGATTAATAATTTGGTATATGTTTTAAATACTGTGTAATTTGTATCTTTCCCTATTAAGTATAAGTTAATTAACTTTTATAATAATTTTTAAATACTTCATAAAAGGATTACATTTTGACAATGGAAAAGATGACAGTTTTATTTTTATTTTTTAAATCAAGTAAATATTTGAAAAATATCTCATTAAAACCACGGGCATATGATGTGCTGGTGGGATGTAATGGATAGCGGCTAAGAATGAGAAATAAGAGAGATGAGCTCGAATTCCAGTTCAGTGTTCGTTACATTCACTTTCACCCTTGTAAGAAATATGAATACATAGCCTCCTCCTCTAACTATAAGTTAAATGGTAGAATTTGTGTCTAAATGTCAAGGTCATTGTTATTCTCAAAAATTTATTAGTATTGCAATAGTAAACTGAGTTTTTATTAAGTTTGGGGTATTTTTTTATCACGGTATGCTCATCTTTTAGCGAATAGGTACCGCCACAAATTCGCAAAAGAATGAGCATACCATGATGAAAAAATGCCCCAAACTTAATAAAAACTCACTTTTATCGTTAAAATCTTTGTTTTTATTATGAGGAAAGACCAAAGGTTTTTATTATTAAATTATATTTTATCCTCTTTAGAATGTTCTAAATTTTGGTTAAAAATCTTGTTTTTCTTACGTCAACTGAGGAGATTAGTATAGTAAATTTTAGCGTCTTTTTATGCGGAAAACACATTTATTAGAAATTCTTTCAAAAATAAAATTGTCGGATTTTAACGAAACTTTCAAGACAAGAAAGAACATTTCTAAAATAACTTCATTCATTTGTGAATAAATGAATGAAGTTATTTTAGAAATGTTCTTTTTTAGAACATCTTCGTAGAAACATTTTTTTACAACTGTTATCCCCCACTTACTTAAGTTTATGAAATTTCGAGAAATTACACTTTGTACTGCTTAATGTTTGTATTAGTTATACGCAAAACTCTTTCGAGAATTTGAGTCATAATTATTTTTTGTAAAACAGGAACCCTAGTTACCGAAAATTTACTCTAAATCATAAAATAAAAAAAATTCAATAAAAATAAAACATTATTTAATTAGAAAAGCTTTTAATATATATTATGGGCACTATCAATGGCTGCTCGTGTATAAGCACTGCGTAACTACAGCACCCCTTATTTTTACTTGATATTATTTTTTCTTTAATTCTTTCTTTATACTTATACAGTATATAATCCTTAAGCTTAATGTCAGTAGCCATCACCTCGTTCATCAAAAATCACAAAAATTCTTGTATGGAATTTATGACGAAATTTATCTTGGAAATTAATATAGATGGTGTTCTTAGTGAAATTATGAAACAGATAAAAATCCTCCTGACAATTCCCATGACTACTTCAGAGTCAGAACGCTACTTTTCATCACTGAAACGAATAAAAACTTTTCTAAGGAGCACAATGAATCCTGAAAGACTAAATGCACTTGTAAGAGCTTTCAATGAAGAAAAATTTCCTCAGCAGTCATCCAGGGATCAAGGGGAAAATTATTTACCTTTTCGCTGAATGTAATTCAAGAAGAATAGATTTAATTTTTACATAAATGGATCAAGCTTGAAGTGCAACAATTTATAAGTAAGTAAAAATAATTTTTTCGTTTAGGATTTTTCATTTTCATGTATGAATTTTCTTTTTGTGTTTGTTTCGCTTTACGCAATATTAAAACAATGGCAAAAGTTTCTGAAGCTGTACCCCCACTAATATTTAGCCAAGAGCTGCCACTGGACACTATTGTCTTAAGAAAAGAATTCTTTCGATGAATAATGAATTTTTTATGAGAATTGTTTTCATTTTTTTTTTTTTTTATAAATTTTAATTAGAATAATTTATAATCATTTAAATTTCTTGTACCAATTATATAATATTGTTATTAAGTAAGAACTATATTTACTAATCATAAATGGAAAAGCTTACTACAATTCATCGACCTCCAATATCTTAAAAAGAATTTTGAATTTGTGTGTGTCAGTAAATAAGAGCGATAACTGTACTAAATTTAAAGCCAAAGTACCTAAAATTCAGTAAAAGATTAGATTACAGAGAATATTTTCTTCAAGTAATTTTTACAGATATGTCCACTGTAGAAAAAAATTAGATAAACAGTCAAGCTGTCAACACCTTAAATAAACAATTACCACCCTGTTAAAAATGCATGTCTGCGATATTTTCAACATAAAGTAAGTAATATTTGTTTCAAATCAGATTAATTAAACTTTAAATCAGCTAATATTCCTCAAATAAAGTTCAGAAAAGTATATTTTATTTTTGAAAGATGTTTTAATAAAGAGAATTACATTGTGATGACAGATGGCTAAAATGGCGCCGGAATGTTTAGTGATTTCAAATTAAAATTCCTTCCTGTCAATTTAAATTAGTTTTGAAATACAGCAAAATATTTTGCTTATTGGAAATATTAAATTTAATCTATTAGCTTGAAATTAAAAACAAATATAAAAGAAAGAATTTTCATTTTTTAAAATTCATTTTAAAACTTAGGTATCGCGTTTCTGTGGAGCTGCATACATAATCTGTTTCGGCTTTAAATAACCCACATACGGTTGATAAGCCATGAAAACAATCAGTCAATCAAAAGCTAAAACCACGAAACTTATCCAATTTCTTTTGCCAGAATTCCTACATGCCTATCAAATAAAACAGCTAATAAATCTTTTCGCTCAATCTGTCATTTTTCATTCTAGTTTCCATCCTTTCACACATCCTTTTCTTTTTCTTTCTGTAACTAAAGAACTGTGTTTTTATTTTCTTCTCTGATTTCCGGTCTTGCGTATTCACGTTCTTCAAGGTGAAACCTCCATCTCAATTTGCTGTAAGTCAGTTATCTTTTTAAAAAAGATTTAATTAGAACAGGCGCCGTTTGGTCGACCTTGTTTTTATCTGTGGCAATTCAGCCAGTCATGGATCCTTGGTACAGACGCCAAATGAATCTACGATTGTCTCACTAGTCTCCAACGACAACGATTATCATTATTATTATTATTATTATCATTAGTAGTAGTAGTAGTTTTATTAGTACTAATACTGTTAGTAGTAGTATTATTATTTCCATAGCTTTACAAGGACTGAGTAACACGTCTCCTCAAATCTCCTTTATATCCACGCAGACACCAGCTACTCTCTGATATGTACAATTTCAACCATTCCACGAATATTTCTTATTGATCTAATCTTAATTCTAGTGTTGTAGTTTGGTGTCTACATGGTCGAATCGTCATTATTATTATCATTATTATTATTTACTGATTAAATTTTCACAACAGTAATTAAGAGCGACTTATATTGGAGATTATGTGAAAATTAAACATGAACATATCAGCAGCTTAATTGCCGTCTCTTTGATTACATGCGTGTATTACTGGAATAAAATAATCAGCTTTTCTTATATAAATGATAATAATAGAAATAAATAAGAAAAGAATAAAAGTATAAAATTATCATCAAATATATGGGAACATTTTATCATTACTAATTGACAAGTAGTAAACGAAACGATATAACTTTATGACTCGAAACGCTCTTCCAAAAAATTTGAAAATACGTCATCATCGTCAATAAAAAAAAAAATGTGAGCGCCCCTAATCGGTATGAGGTCCCAAGAGGCCCGCTAACATTCTCGAATTAAAGACGTGAAATCTGACAGGTGAAACAAAATGGACAACAGAACGAGGATATGTATGATTAATGTTAAGTTTATTTACAAAGCAGAGGTCGTGGATTGGATTAGTCTGGTAATAGAAAAGTAGTCGGACTGGTCGTGTCGATGGTTGGACTGGTCGTGTCGATGGTTGGACTTGTCGTGCCGACGGTTGGAAGTTGAGATGCGGTCGTTCCGATCGTGTCGACGGTTGGAACGTTGAGATGCGGTCATTCCAGTCGTGTCGACGGTTGGAACGTTGGTGTGCAGGCGTTGCATACATGCTGGTCGAAGTCGGTGTCGAAACTTCCCGTAGTTATTATAACCGATAGTATACGGAAAAGGTTTAAGTCAAAGTTAAGGGACGTTGATCGCTGCCGGTCGTCGCAGGTGATCGCTGATGAACGATCGTTGGTTGCATGTAGGTGATCGCATGTAGGTGATCGCTGGTGGTCGTTGCAGATATTGTTGGGCATATCGAATGTCCGGTGCTGGCGTTGCGTATCTGCTGGTCGAGTCCGATGTCGAAACCTCCCGTAGTAATTATAACTGTAGTGTACGGGAAAGCTTATGGACGACCATCAGGCAGCAAGAAGGAACTGAATGCCGAGAGTCAAAAATGCGCAAGGAACCAGAATAAAGTTAAGAAGAAAAAAGAGAAAGAAAGATAGACCCAACTCTCGAAGTATACCACGACTTATCTTAAAAAATTAACAAATATGTATAAAAAGATTATAAAAATATGTATATTAAAGATTATAAATGCATAATAATATAACAAAAATTAAAATATAATAAACAAAGAAAATATAAGAATAAATGGATAATTAAAACAATCAAGCCTTTCCCTTTATCACTTGCAATGAAAGAACATGTCCGTCCACTCCGACATCAGCGTTTAAAATATAAGTATAGATAGATAGCTAATGATGTCTGTTGATTTGTGATAAGTTAAGGCGAATATTGCATTAACAATTATAAACATAATTTTAATCAAATAAATCATACGTGCATCACAAAAATACATTTATTTGATTAATAACAATGAAAGGATGAGAGGATATTGGGTCTGAAAATCACATCCGACCTCAAGTGAAATTCCTATATACAGTAAAGATGCAGGTAAAATGATTGGCTCCCTCTACCGCTCCAGTAAGTACCTGACTCCTCATGCTATCCTCTACATTTATAAGAGCTAAATCAAGCCGAAAATAGAGTAATATTTGGGATGGAGCTGCCGAGTTCTTACTTTCCAGTCTCCGAGTACTTGTCGAAGAAAAATTATTTTCCACATTCCAACCTCTCTCTTACAGAGGGGATGTGGCGAGCTTCTCACTACTCTATCGCTCTTACAATGGAAAGTGCTAAGACGAACTGCATCTCCTGTTTCCATATGGTCTGACCTTCACGGCTACGACCGCCCAGCCACTTACATTGCAAAAAACCACCCTCATTCCCTCTGTATTCCATCAGCGAGAAGCAAGTTCACTCAAACAGCTTCTTCTCGCGAAAAGACTCCCAAGATGTTTCCCCGATTACCACAATTTTAACCTGTTCAAGTCTTGAGTCATCCGTTTTCTTCCACCTTATAAACTGTCCTTTAACGTAACCAACTCGAGTGGGCCCCGGGCCTTGTACAGGGTGAACCTTACTGCAAAAAATAATTATGTAGAAAATAAATTACTATATACAAAGTTAAATATGCTACAAAATTAGAAATAAATATTAATTATTATTTCACAAAGTAAAGATTTTAATAAAATGAGTAAAGTATGAACAAGTGTGATAAATTGTGTGATCTAAAAGACCTGCACTTTTCTCTGCAAATACAACAGAAAATTTCATTTTCTTCAAAGAGCTTTGGTCTTTTGTAAATATATTTCCTCTATTTTAGTTGGTCAGTAATATCATTCTCCCAATTATCCTGAATCATATTAAAAGATGACTAAGTTGTTTATTGAATCCTTAAAATGCAAATTTGTTATAGCCTTTTAGCATCCTTTATCTCTCTCTCTCTCTTTCTATATCTATATCTATCTATATATCTATCTATATATATATATGTGTGTGTGTTTGTGTGTGTGTGAGAGAGAGAGAGAGATGAAGCCTTAGACTACCTTACTGTTATCAATATGGGCATTACAACTGACAACAATGTGGATACTACAACTGATAATACTGGTGTTTTATTTATTCTTCTAACATAATGTCGCGTGTTCTGGTTATGAGCCTAGCAGAGGTTTCCATATAAATTATGAAAGTAAATAGGAGTCATAGGAATTTAAATTCTTGGGTTATAGACAATTTAAAACGTTGTGTGTAATTATATTACTGATCCAAAATCATCCAGGTATTGGAAATTGTAACTGATGTTGAATATTTTCAGAGCTGGTTCAGGATTTAAACAGGTGGCTTAGCTATTTGTAATATAGAGAAGGATAGAGCATTAGCCATGAAAATGGCAGCCCAATGTTATTTCCCTATATGGAAAATTAACGTACATGTGGAACATGACAGTGGAAAGCATCATTAATAACAGATGATATAAACAGAAAATGCTTCCACTTCTTTAAAAATTTTGTGACGAATATTAATGGAAATAGATGTGGTATGAATGTCCCATTGGAATTGAAACCTTTTATTGTTGTTATTGATCAAAACAGTTTAACAGCCAGCAAATTCAAAGTCGTACTAAGAAGTTTCGAAGGCGATTTAAGGAATAGCACAAGAAGACCAGATTGTGTTATTTTTAAATCATTTCAATATAATGCCACTATGGCACAATGGAAAGTGAAAGAGAAGAAGAAAACTTTAGTGAGAAAAAATATAATAAAAGAGCAGATTTCAGGAAGACAGAATGCTGCATTTAAATTTTTGAAAATTATGAGAAGGGAAATAAAATAGAGAGAAGTAAGAAACAATAAAATCTCATTGAGAAGCGTCAAAACAAAAGATTTTGTAAAAAAGTTATCAATAACATTTCTAAATTAGATCATCCGTTTTTTTTACAGTTTGAAATGGATGCAAATATTGTTTGATTGTGGCGTGATAAAAATGTTATAACGGACAAATCAGTCTTTATAAGTTTCGATAATAATTTTAAACTCCAAAACAATTTTATCAAGTTATCACACAGTTGTAGAATAAATACTATTGCTTTAAAGAGGGGTAATGTTTGTATCTTTTAATCAATTCAAATGGGAATATACAGAGTTGTAATTTAAAAGACAGACTTTATATACCATCATTTAAACAATATTTCTCCCGATAAATGTTACTGAGTTGACATGTCCTGGTGATGCAAAAATTAATATTCGAATAAAGGTGCAATAATTTCTCTAATTTTGTCAAAATCTGTATAACGCAGATTAAAAGTATATGAAATTTAAGTCGAGTGTAATATGAAAGATCTAATAAAGCTAAAGCGTGTTGTTAAAGGAATGAAAATTACAGAAATACAATTTTAATTGTGACATTTTTACTGAAGGAAAAACAATGTATTACAGCAATAGAAAATGAAATTAACGTGTTAATTCAATATTGAAATTAGTGTGTTGTGATTTAGCTGGTTCAATCAGTCCTATTGCTAAAGATAGTGTCAGGGACACTTGGTTTTGTTGATTTCTTAAGTCTTAGCCATTGAGAAATATTTAGCTGAAATCGTACTTTATGGATCAGTGAAATCTATTGATAGTGACAATTTTACATAATTTATATATAAAGAATTTGAATCATTTTTTAATAAGAATTTATATGAAGCATGAAAAACCTGCTCTGCTTTTACACTTCGCCTTCACGAAGTGCAGTACTAAACTGTTAGCTAGATTTCATTAATTTACTGTTGGAATTGGTAGTTATAACGGTAAGACCTATGCTAATAGTTTCATATCTCATATTTCTTGTGGAGCTCTCTTCCGATATCCTAATTTCCTGTCAACTACGATGTCTAAAAATTTAAATGCAACGTCAGTCGTCAGTTTGTGTCGACTTGAATTCTATTCTTTTATTGTCGTCTTTGTTTCTTTCATTCTCAGTAACTCTTCAATATTAGTGGCTTTATTGCCTTGCTTGAGGTAAAATGATTAACAAAAAGATATTACAATCCCAGAAGACACGTTTCATCTCAAACCCTTGACATTGGTTATTGGGAAATATTTTTTGCCTACAGCATGCATTACATTCATTCAGGTGATAATGCAATTAGCTTTGTCTAGTATAGTTTGATTTTCTATCAAATGAATGTTCAAACTTCTTATCTACTCTTATTAATTGTGAATTTCATGTGGAATAACTTGAATGTTTTGCAATTGATGGTAAAAATGGTGAAATGTTAACAAAACAAATGATCTGAAACAATGCGAATATGAAGACGTATTTGTACTCCTGTTTAATCACATTCAGACCATTGTATCTAAACATGCTAAAGATAAAATGACCATTATTGTTATTTGGTTTACTGATGCTGTTATTACAACAGATTATTTCTGCATTTGCCAATGGGAAGAAATATTTCAGTCCAGCCACCTCCAAATTTCGTCTCTACCACCGGATCAATCAATCAATCAATCTCTACTGTGCCGGATCAATCAACTGACATTCTGAGCAAATTCTAATAATCGACTGTAGACGATGAAAATTTGACAAAGGCTCCCTCCCACTATCTAAAGTTCTTTCTGCTCTAACCTTACATGCCATAAGCTCTGCTAATCTATCTAAACTGAGCCGGTGTCTAAACAACCTCATAGCAGTTTTAAGGCGGCTTCAGCACTTATTTCAACACCGTCAGTTTCTGCTTTAAAGTTAGCAAAAGTTGGTCCTAATTCTTCTCATCGCGCTGCGATGCGTTGGATTTCCAGTAACCGACAAAAACAGGCCTCGGATTATATGTTTACTTGGATAACCCTTGGTTCGTGTAAACTACGCCAATGAATACTGATAAAATTGATCATTTAACCATTTTCATCACTACTTTCTTGTTTATTACGGCGGCATCCAAATTAATATGGCCGTTCAATTCTATTATTTTTACATTGCATCATTAATGTTGATATTTGCTTATTTTCTTCTAATAAATTATTTTGTAAAAATCACAGACAGGCAGAAAAATTTAATTTATCATAAGAGAAGTCTAAAAGATGAACAAGATAAATTATATTTGAAACCAGTTCCTTCAGTGGAGATAATAACAGAAAAAATTTTAGCTGGAAGTTTATTTTAATTATTCACTTCTTTTTTTCTTTTACCTATTTGAAGTAACTAATGCAGGGTGGTGACCAACTCGCTCAATATTTTAGTTGTGTACGAATAATGTTTCATTACTGTAGCGAGCGAAATATTTATACTAGTAAATGAAAGTAAATAATAGGGATAAAAGGAAGTTCAGAGAACTATAATGGAAAAAAGAAAACCGAATGAAACGGTTAATTAGAACGTATAAAAAATACTTGATTAATGTTTGATGTTGGTGAGAGCCGAAATCTATTTTCCTAATTTGAAAGGGTGAAAGAATATTCGAATGAGGGCGGGTAAATATTATCTGAATATATTCCTACTCGCCCAAAATGTATGTATTTCTCATCACTCGACCTACTTCGGAAAATAGATATATTAATGGGTTCTTTTAGCGGCTAATTGATTTTTGTCAATAGGCTCTTCTTTGTCTGAATATGACAAATGAATGTGACAAATGTAGTATCCGAAGAACTTATAAACAGAAAGGTCCACACCCAAAATCACCAGGAGAGAACCGCCCCAGTAAGTCAGTAAAGTCCGTTATGTGTACTGGTCGTTAGCAATGCGGAGCTACCTTCCGTCAGAGTCAGAAGTTGAATTAAAAAGAAACTGACTTAAAAAGAAAGAACGGAGACGAAAGAAGTCGCTTCTATTATTAGACTGACTGCTCATAGTAAAAAGCCTAAAAGGAAATAAATTATTGCGCAGTGACTAGCATTCGCTCTAGCTACAAACAAAAAGAAGGAAGAAAATGGAGTTGTGTATTAAATTCAGTAATAAATAGTTGTTATGATTTAAATTTGTTTTCAGCTAAAAAGGCCTATCGGATATTCAATTCGACAGGTAAACACAACACCAATTGCAATATAATAAATAAAAAAAAGACCACAGTGCAGCATAGCAGAACCTGTTACTGGTGTGATGCCATTCACAACTCGTTATTGCCCCGAGAACCATTGAGGCTTGCCACGACTAAATGTAATCTAACAGTGACAGTGTAGTCAATGAAGAATGTCTTTGAGAACTGTCCTTTCATTGGTTTTACATAACTAACATTGGTTTTGAAATTAAATTCCTATCCTCATTTACATATATAAAATAGTTTGCATTTTTATCAATATTTGAAATTTAGAAGCTATATTTAAACACTTACACATACAGTGCTACGCAAAAGTAAATGAACCCCGAAGATAATATTTTAAAAAATTATCTTTTCTTTTCCAAGTAATCAACAAATCTAAATTAAACTATATACAGTAGCGTCCAAAATTAAGGAACAAAAATTAAAACTTCGATATCTCAAAAGATGTAAGCCCATTTTTTCTGAAATTTCCACTAAATGTAGACAAATGGCAGTTCAGATGTACTTTAATTCTGTAAGATATTTGGGAGGATACAGAAAAGGCTATGAATCATGTAATTCTTTACTCAAACATCAAGTGTTTAAAATTAACGAACAAAATAGAAAATATGTGAGACTAACGCACATAAGCCAAATTTTTGATAAG
Source organism: Acanthosepion lycidas (assembly GCA_963932145.1). Lineage (NCBI taxonomy): Eukaryota > Metazoa > Mollusca > Cephalopoda > Sepiida > Sepiidae > Acanthosepion > Acanthosepion lycidas. The sequence goes on from OZ010584.1 coordinate 45,754,169, forward strand.
TGAGGTTAAGATAAAGATTGTTTATGATCACGACGTCATTTTCCAACATGGCGAACTGATGAAATGTTGACAAGTCTCTAAGAGCTGATGCTGTCAAACTGCGAAAGGAGAATCACACAATTGACCAGATTGCTAAACAGGTGAAACGTTCCAAAGGCGTTGTGAACTGAATTTTGAAACTGTACGAAAACTCTGGTCGCTTAACCAGTCCAAACAAGGTGGGTAGACCAAATAAAACAACGACCAGAGAAGACAGGATCGTTGAACAGGGCTTTTTGCAAAATTATAGAAAAAGACTGATCAACGCTGTGAAAGGAGGCGTCACCAAATATTAAATGTAGGGTTTACTTACTTTTGCACATCTTAATTTTTAATTAATATTTTTTTCTCCCAGCCATATAAAGGTTTTTGATAATATTAGGTTGGTGCAAAAATAATGTCGTTTTCTCACATATTATCATTATTTTTGCACCAACCTAATAAGTAAGTGTGTGTGTGTGTGTGTGTGTGTGTGTGTGTTTTCGAATAAGCTGTTGCATAGCCGGGTCCAAACTGTGGATAAACTCAACAAAGTTCATGTTTTTGTTCTGTTTTTATTCGGGTACCGTCTCAGTCCTAAAGTACTAATTGTTATGACTATAGTAGAAAAATCAGTCATTATGAAAAAACTAAATGCTACCACTACCGTAGATAAAAGCTTTATTATCTACATCCTGACAATTTTGGATATTTATATTTCAAATTTAAATATATGTATATCGTATAGGTGAGGTCATGTGTAGAACATTTTCATAGAGTTAGAACAGAAAACACATAAAATATTTTGTACTCATTATGTTTCATGCATAATATGATTATCAAGTCACGATTATCTGTAAACCTTCAATTATAGTTGATATTTGCAACTTTTAATATTGTTCTTACAAGTGGTCTAGTTAACTATTGATATCGAATAATCTTTTCATAAAAAGACTGCTTGTGAATAATATTCATTCAAATATTTACTGAAGTCATATATATATATATATATATATTAGTTAATGTGCTTTTCAGTATGCCCTTGTATATATATATCTGTCTGTGTGTGTAAATTTCAAATAAAGCATGTCTGTAAAGGGACAATATGAATAGTCTTTATCCATATATATATATATATATATATATATATATATATATATATATATATGGTTTTAAATTTTGAAACAAAATGCCTATTTTTGTAGTGATTTTATAACATATTTATGTTATAATTTTTAAATAAATATATATATATATATATATATATATATATATATATGCATAAGGCGGGAGTGCCACTAGCACGCGAGGGATTACAGAGAGTGGGAGCAAGAGTAAAAAGACGTGATAGAGGAAAGGATGACGAGAAGGACGGGAAATTAGATCAAGGCATCTGAAGATGTCGATTGACAATGCACTTGAAGAATTGAAGATTATAGCTATCAGGGAAGCAAATAAGAGAAAGGGAGTTCCACATACGGGAATTGTGAGACATTAAAATATTGGAGTAGAAGAGACGGCTACGTTTAACAGTTTCGACAGTGAAAGGGTGGGATTGAGATGCCAAACTAGTAGCACGCTTAAATTCATGCAGTTTGGGAACCAACGAAGTTAGCTCGTCGGAACCGTTACCGTGAACGTATTTGTAAAAAAAAACTGGAGGGAAGTGACTATAGAAAGTGACTGTAGACGAGACGTCAGATCAGGGCCAATCACATTACATATCCGTCTCTGGATTGTGTCGAGGACCTTGAGTCGAACAGTGGGGGCTCCAGACCATATATGGCAGCAGTATTCCATGCAAGGGCGAATGGTTGATTTATAGATTTAAAGGATGGACTCAGGCGAGAAAAACTTTCTGGCGCAACACATAGAACCAACTTACTTGCGGTAGAAGCTATTGATTGATTCAATATATATATAAACACGAAGGAATACTGAAAACAGCAATAAGTTACGCACGTGTGTATATTCCTGCCTTTATATTTTAGTCAATATAATATTTTTCTACAGCAGCTCACTATTGTTACCTATTCTCTCTGGGTCTGCCTCTCTCTCTCTCTCTCTCTCTCTCTCTCTCTCTCTCTCTCTCTCTCTCTCTCTCTCTCTCTTTTACATGTGTGTGTGCTTGTTTCACTCTGACTATTATCCTCAGGTTTAAAAAATAATTGCAGATGAACAAATACACCAGCATCTAAAATGGCCATCTTTTTTGGCGTTCTTGTATCGACCGCATTCCTGTATGGGAGAATATCACTTATAAAGAGATCTGCTGCTCACGAAAAACCTCTGATAATATATGAAAAGCAAACAGAAATCCATATCAGGGGCTCGTGGACTAAGAGGTAGAAACAGGTCTGTCATGACCGACATTAGATAGAAAGTGATCGACTTGGAGAGGGAGTAATGAAAGAATACTCCATATCCATTGCTTGTCACACCCAGTGAAGCTCATTCGTCTTTCCAATCCAATCCCACACCATCTTTCCAATCTTATTCTTCTTCTTTCCTCATCATCTCTTCTTTTATGCTATTTTTCTATTTCGTTTCTTCTCTCTTACACTCTCTCGTTTTTATCTCTCGTTAACTTTTTATACTTAGTCTCTTCTTTTTGGTTCATCATTTTCCTTTGTTTTCTGTTTTCTTAACTTGCTACTTTTTCTTTATATAGATTCTCGTCTTCACTTTTTTACAATTTTTACTTATTTTTACTTTTCTTACTTTTATCATCTTCGTTCTTCACCATCTTACTCTGACTTTACCTATCTCTTTCTCTTCCCCCCACTCTGTTTTTGAATATATGGTTCTCCCTTACATTTTAGCTCATTTTTCTGTCCTTGTCTTCAGTCTTTTTTCTATCTTTAGCTTTCGTTATTTCCTTTACTTCACAATTCTCTCTTTTAAAACCCATTCTTATCATCGTTTCTAATTTGCACAATTTTCTTTTTCAAGTTCTCTCTCTCTCTCTCTCTCTCTCTCTCTCGCTCGCTCGCTCGCTCGCTCGCTCTCTCCGTGCGTGTGTGTGTGTTTACACACATTTTTGTAAACACAAATACAAACAACAGCCAAAAACGTTAAAAATCTAAAAATGAAAAACAACAACCGATAATCAATATTTGATTGTGTTGTAACCTAAGGGAGGTTACTGAATAGAATAATCAAATGAATGTTGGTGATGAACGATTATACTTAGGACAAGTACAACATATAAGATTCGCCACAAAAAATAGTCAACTGCTAGAAGTGAGTCAAGTGAATCCCACAATGAATCTCCAACTGCAGGATATCTACCAACCGCCCCACGCGGTCAGATGTGGCACAACGCCGAATTTAATGTGGGGTCCCCTAGCCCGTAGTCCTGGCCAAAATTTCCCCGTAGTCCTCGTATAAAACGGGGTCGGGTAGCTGTTTCCCGAGACGAGACACTGCCCTTCGACATAGCCTCGTTTGGGGGTCCTCTCTCAGGAGACAGAGAGTTTGACCAGCACAGCTGGAGACGAATCTCCGACTGCAATATTTATTTATAATGAAATACAAAATGTGGCACATGGCCAAAAAAAGGGGGTGAGGAAAGAGAACGGTCTTCAGCTGTCTTAATTTTAAACTTAGCTAGCCACAAACACTGACCAAGATATACAAACAATATTCTTACTTACCTTTCTTACTACATCCACCATAATACCTCAATATCTCTATGAAAATCCTAAATGTACTCCATATGTATAATTCATTGTCCTTGAAGGGGGGAGGGAATAAAACAATAATTTAAAAACTAGCCTCAATGAATATTTACAATATGAATATAAATTATTTACATGAAAGTAAACAAAATAATGTTAGTAATAAAACCCCAACAATCAGTTAACTGGACGAAATCAATGCAGGACTATAATAATATAAAAGACATTCATACATCCCAAGCTTTCACACTGACACACAACTCATTCAGACACAACAACAAATACGAAAAACACATACGCGAAATCGAAAGGCGCCCTGCATCCACCAGAGAACTGATATCACTGACCACCTGACGAGGGAGGGGATGGGGAATTAAACTAAAGAAAAATAGGGACAGAAAAAAAGGGGGCCAATGAGCATACACACCCTAGCTAAGTTAACTGGGAAAAAAAGAAAACTAAGGATTCAAAAGCAAAGCCTAAACTATCCTAATTTTGGGATGGGTTGCCAAAGTTCAACCGAGGAAGAAGAATATCTTGATGCCTAATCGGCATCAAAATACCACTCTAGGTCAGTCCCTTTTACTCGACACAAACGCGCAAGATTCACCCACCATTTGCCAAATTCTGACGAAGTCAGTGGCCGCCTTTCCGTTCTAATCTTAACTTTAAGCTGATGCTTAAAGAACAAGATCAGTTGGGAAGAAGTGAACTTCTGACGTGTCGTCCAAATCACGACTCTCATAACACCTAGTAAGCAAAAGAACACATATTGTTCAGCCTTCGTCATCGGCGGCACCACATTGCTGCAAACAAAACTGGCCGCAAAGACAAAGAACTTTCCACGCAGCATGCGGACCATGAGGTCTTCAACAAACTTACACAATGGCACTACCACCCTGCAATGAACAAAGGCGTGACTCAAGGTCTCGACTTCCCTACTACAGCGTCGGCAGTTTGGCGATATCTCCAAGCCCGCTGAACGAAGTTTTTGGCGACCCAGAGGGCTCCACGAATCATCAATCAGGTGAGTGATGACTCATCGTTATTGAGGCATTTCAACCCGGTCGTCCAAGGCCATATTGAGCGAGCCACCTGCTTCGTAAGACCGAGCTCATCAATCAGATCACGAACGGACACCCCGACTAATACTTGATAAAATGTCCTACGTGACAACGCCTGGACGTTGGAGAGGCCATCCGACAACCATAAGAGGCGTTTCAGAGCATGACGACATTCGCGATAGAAGGAGCATTTGGCTCGGTGTAAACGGTGGGCGTCCTCCTTGCTCGAGTTCACACTTCTCAGGGATGGGAAGTTCTTACGGGCGTCTTCCTTCCAGAAGGCGCCCTCTTCATTCGCGACACATTCGGTCTGGGAAGGCGATGCGAATCATATATTGACGAATCTCAATGCTAGGCATACCCAGACCGCCTTCAGATGGATGAAGGCAACAGATCTTCCGAGATACCATAGCAGCCTTGCCTCTCCACAAGAAAGACAACAAGAGCCTTACTAATGACATTAGAAGTGGAAGTACAGAGAGTCGGTAAAGGAGAATCAGGTAGATGTGTGAAACACATACTCCCGTCCTCCCCTTCACTGCGATTTCCATTGTACCTCCGACCAATTCATATCCAGGACCGAACCAGACGCCGAGTATCTTGACCGACCCATCCGTCCAGAGCAAAGGTCCGGGAAGAGAAACTCTCTTCTACGCACCCAACTGCAAGCCAACAGACTTAGCGCGGTTGATCTTGACCTCTGTCACCATCTCATAACCACTGATTTCTTTACTGACTTCCTCAATCTCGACTCTGCTCCACACAAGAACCGAAACGTCATCAGCATAGGCAGAATACCTGGTCGAGGGGGTAGCACCAGGCAGGGAAATTCCGCGTAGAACCGGATTCGTCTTTAACTTACGTAGGATAGGTTCCAACGCAAGAACGTAAAGCAAAGGCGAAAGCGGACAACATTGACGAATGGAACGAGACAATACGGAAGGCTCCGATCTTAATCCATTCACTTCCACCAGCGCACAGAAGTCGGATCCAAGTGCGAAAGTCCGGCCCGAAACCGGCGGCCGAAGGAACAGCCTCCAGAAATCGATGGTCAACCCTATGGAAGGCCTTGGACTGATCTTAATCAGCGCGGTTTCACTGTCGACTTGTTCTACCATATGAAGGTTGTGCTGAATAGTCTTGCCTTTCAAAGCACGTCTATTCGGAGCCAATCAGACTAGACAGGACAAGCTGAAAACGGTTGGCTAAGATCTTTAACAAAATCTTTAACTCTGTATTTAACATGGTTAAAGGGTGAAAGTTATCTAATCAATCCCCACCGTTCTTGTCCTTAAGCAACAAATTGATCACACCCCTGGTGAAGCGTTGAGGTATAGAACCCTGATTCATCCAGTTGTTGTAAATCAGTTCCAGCAAAGGAACAAAAACGGGCGTCTGCCTCAAGTAAACTTCGTAGGGAAGACCATCTAGTCCCGGAGATTTATCCAGGCCAACCTGTTTCAGCGCTTCCAACATTTTCAACTCTGTGATGGGACCCTCGCACCCAGCCGCTTCAGCTGCCTCAGGGCAGAGATAGTCGGCTAAATAGGAGTCGAATTGAGCAGTGCTCATACCGGGCTCTCTGGTCAAAAGTTCCTGAAAGTAATCCCGAAAGGCCTTGCATATGCCCGTGTTTGTAGTCACAGTCCGCTTATCCGACAATGTCACGCACGCTATATGTCGCCGAGACGCGCTCCGATTATCCTCTGTGCGCAATTCATCGGCCATATTAGTCGCCCAAAAGGACATTCTTTTTAACCTAGCCCTAACTACCAGATCCTTCTTGATAAGCGAGGAGGACAACTCTGCCTTTGCTAAAGCTATTTCCTAATTATCAGGGGATTTAACTGCCCGATCGACTTTTTGCTCACAAGCCGTTTACGTCGCTAATCTCTCTAGATTGAGTCAACGACTAAAATCAGCAGCAAACGCTCTAAGTTTTTATTTTAATTTATCCCACCAGGCATTCACAACCACAACCCCCGCCAATTCCCTCTGTATCATTAGTAGCTGCTGGTCCCGGAAATGCTGCTCACCAAATAATGAGCAGTTTAATTTCCAGTAGCCAGCCAACATAACCTTAGGCTTATCTAAGTTTACACGGACCCGGACAAGCCTATTATCCGAATAAACTATATAATGAAAACTTGGACACTCTAAGAGCTCTACGTCGACACTCCTAAGACTCGGTCGAAGTAGCTAGAAAGCACACCCACAGCCGAGCTGTCCAAACTACCTCCCGAGGGTGCTCATTCCAGTACTTATCGACAAGATCAAACTTGTCCATAAGGTCCCGAAATGGTTTCACATCTCGGTTGCCAGTACCCGATTTTTGCCCAATACGATCTATGTTAGAGTCAAGGACGGCATTCCAACCCCCCCTAAAACTACCCGACGAGACGTCGTCAAAAACGGCTAGATCTGCCGAAAAAAGCAAGCTGCTCAAAATCCTTATTGGGCGCATAAACCCCAATGGATCGAAGTGCCTTTTCCTTTATGGTAACATCCAGCACGCAAAGCCTGCCCGCCAGATTTGCGAAGACAAGAGTACACGCAACCTTCAAAGACTTGCTCATTAGCCAAGAGACACCTCTCGAGCGACCATCAAAACATGCTGAATAGAGGGAGAAACCTCTAGACAGAATGTTCTCATGGTCATGAGCAGAAAACCAGGTTTCCTGCACACAACAAACATTCACCCCGAGCCGCTGAAGATCCTTGATCTTCAGCGCCTCGCCCCTCGAGTCTCCGACCTCAGGCCTCGCTAACCAGAGAGCCATAATGAAAACCGATTAGGGTTGCTCTAATTGAACATGGCCGGGGTTAGGACACCGACGGTCTCTCCTATAGTGCCAATAACCATCTCATTTTTTATGGTGCCATCAGGAGACAGGCCACCAATGTCCAGGGGGGAAGTTGGCTTAAGTGCTCTATACAGGGAGGAGTGAATGAAAAGCGGGAGCCTCCCTGAACAGAGTTGACTCAGTTTCTTCTCATTTTCGTTGTCAAAATAAGCTAATCACAGGTAGACATCGAAGGAGCTATTAGCTTCTCGTAACATAGCCCAGAAGTTTTCTGAGCCATGTCCCGCTCTTACAACAGTCAAAATCCTTTTAGCCATGGGAAAATTTTCTCAATGTCCAAATTGTTTATTTTTTTAGGTATAAGAGTCTTTAGGTTTGCGGGATAGGGAAAATGCTTTGTCGGACACACATCTTCCCCCTATTGAAGAGTAATTTCTGTTTTATTTTTTTTTTCTCTTTGATAGGTTCTGAAGAGTCCGAGAAAGGGCTTCGTTGACGTTTTGGGGCTTCTGTTTTTTGTGGTAAATTGATAGGTGTTTTAACAGGTAATATTTTGGGAGTTAAGGCCGGAGCGGGGGCGTTTAAGGGGGATTTTGAAAGTGGAGAATTTTTTTAAGTGGTGTCAGTTTGGAAGGGTTCAGGGTTATTATTTGCAAAACTAGGGGTGTAGCCATAGGGGGCTGTTTAGAGGATGGAGACGACGGAGCTGATGTTGAATGTCTTATAACTTTTCCAGGGTGATGTTTTAATGATTCCTTCAATATCTCTAATTTCTCCTTTTTCTCGAAAGAGAGCTCGTATTTGAGCTGCTGTTTATTCAGTTTGTCCGAATAAGTGGTCGAAGTGTCTCCCTTTGAACTAGTAGAAGGACTGGGGCTGTGCCTGTTTTTGCTGTGGGGACTTCCGTGGAACGAGGTCCCGCTACCCGGAGCTTCCCATTGACTTTACCAACGACCTACCATTTCCCCTCTTCCTTCTCCGCAACCGCACTAGCAGCGGACAAAGGCTTTTCGGGGAATGGGGGACGAGAGACAGGCCCAGCTGAGGGTTTGACCACAGCATCCCGATCGCTGACATGCCCATTACAGGCGAGACGGATGTAACAGACTCGGTCGCAGGGGAATTTGGGTCGACAGGAACCAAAATCTCAGAGACCTCCTTTTTTGTGCAGGAAGAGGACAAGTCACCAGTCTTTCCACACTTCCAGCATGTCGGTCTAAGCTCGGTTACTATAACTGGCATCTTCTGGCCATCTACATCCAGACACTTTGGGATGGAGATGAAGGTTTTCGATCTATCATGATTTCGAAACTCCATCCCCCGGTCAAATCGCCAGAGGAAGCACTGAGTATCTCCCCAAATTGGGACTGATAAGCAGCCAAGTGCTCTCAGACGATCTGAGGAGGAACATCAAATACTGATACAGGTCCTCCGCTTGCCTCCATATTCCGTACGCAGGATATGGTCTTTTGTGATTAGATCCCGACTCGATGCGGCTTCACAGTCAGCAAGCGTGGGTAAGAGTACGTCCCACATAAAGTAACCCTTACCTTTGATCTCCATCTTATACGAACGAAGACCCGAATAAATTACGGAAAATAAGGTAAACTATAAAGAAAACACTTTAGCCAACAATAAACCTTTTTTAAAATAAATATAAAAGTAAAAATGACAAGCTACAAACACAAATACGAAACAAACAATACGTATAAACTAAACAAAAAATTCAATATGGCTGCTTTAAAAATAAAGGTTCGCCGATAAGCGAAATACGAAAATAAAAATAGACAAGTTAGACTAAATAAACACAAAAAAATAGAACAAATATGAAAATAGAAGAATTAAACAATTAAAACACAAAACACTTAACGGATCTTTAAAAGGAAAAAACAAGGAACGACGTAGCACGTAATAAATAACACATAATAAATGAACAAAAAAAATAAAGTCGAACGACAACAAAGGTATTAACACGTAGAAAAATCAACAGATAAACTCTTGAATTGGGGTATAGAAAATCAAAAACGAAAAAAATGACTTAAAAAGGAGACTTTAACGTAAAAATCAAAAACTAATAATAGAAGAATAAATACAAAATAAAAGGAAAAATAAAAAAGGGAATGTAATAAATTGAAAAAGAAATGAAAAAGTGAAAAAATCAAAAAAGTTTTCAAATAACAGTCAGCAAAAGAGAAGTAAAAGTTAAATAAATCAGAACTTAACTAAAACGAAGTTTGCAGAACAAAAATAATTTCCTAGTGTGGCAGTAAAAACGGTCGTGTCAATTCTAGTAAGGACTTCAACGCTGTCTAAAGCTTCGACTGCAGACCAACATACAGTATTTACTGTATTTATGTGAATAGGGACATACACATTATCGTCCGTAGGTTACAAACAAGAAAATGTGGTAGATTTGGCTCATATTTCGGCATTCATCTACATCAAATCAGAATATGAATATGTTGCTCTTTGAGAACAAATAAAATCGACAAAAGCACAACGAAGTCATAAAAAATGTTAAAAATACAATGTTAAATAAAAAATAAAATGACAAAATGAAGGAATCGATTATAAACCATAAAAAGGTGATAAAGAATAGATTTTGTCGGTAGTGTATAATTATTAATGAGATAGATTTTAATATACTTTATTTACACTATTCACAGCACTTTAAAGCTTCAAATGATATGAAAAATTCGAATCCAAAATCTTAAAGAAAAACTAAAGAAACAGATATACTGATAGTAACACACACCACGGTTATCCAGTACCGCAGGCCAATGTGGAGCAACGAGTCAAAGGAAGATTTATTACAAGGGAAATTGAAGTTTTATATATATATATATATATATATATATATATATATATATATATATATATATATATATATGACAGTGAATGCTTAACAATTCCTTACATATAAGGAGATGACTTTAAGCAACAGAGATATGGTTCTATAGAACAATTCATGATAACAATGAGATAGTTTTAATGCAAAAAAATGGAAACGAAAAGAAAATTTATACTTAGAATCAGAAAGTGATAATTGAAATTTCCGAGACTCGTTATGATTATAGAAAATTTTCAGAATTTGATATTCACAGTTTATACTGAAAATTATAGTGCCAGCTGGAAACAACGAATGACTTACCTAGTTTGTGTAAATGGGTTGCAGAATAAGAGTAAAAAGGCAAGTATTGCTAAGAACTACAAAGGATAGGAAATGAAGGGACATGACACATAAAAGAATTTAATTCATATATTAAATTCCAAATTTGTTTTGTTCTTTTCTTGCACTTAAGGTTTTTGAGGAAATTTATTTGCATATAAAATAAAATTAAACTACTTAAATAGAAAGCTTTTATCAAAGATCTTGATTAATCAATGATATGATTAACACCACACCTGAGATTTTGAAATATTTCATAAATAAAAATAACACAGTCTGCTTGGGGGATGAATTTTGACCGAATCACAACTTTCAGCATCCCCAAATTTTTAGGGTGGAATGTTAATATAATACACAATTTCAAATTATTCAGTCAAAATTTATGCGACGTAAATTTTTAAGGTACAACTTTAAAATTTCTTTTGCTGAGAAAATTCCATTATTATTCTTGAAATTCTATATTTGTTCTGCTTAAATCTGAGTCTGATGATTCGTATAAAAGGAATTCTTATAAAAAAAAAATTCTTTATTGCATTGTATTTTCATTATGTTTTGCAAATGGGCTATAACGGATCTGATTTAGGTGTTGAAGTATATACAAAACGCCCGAAACCTTAAGTTGGTAGTTCGTATGGGTCAACCCAATAACTGTAATGGAGGATAGGGTGGGTTAAATTTACAAATTTTACCATTATGTACTTATTGAATAACCCTTATCGATGAATAACAAACTTTATCAGAGTTGCTTTCATCCTTTAAAATGTAAGATAATGATATGCCATTATCCGAAAGGAGATGCAAGAAAAATGTACACAAAAAGCAAGTTGGCATTGAAACCATCGGAACATACGCGGAGGAACCAAAAAGATTTCTGCTTGATTCCAAAATAAATTGCTTGGTCATTTGGTCAAGTTTTGGGAACTGGGTCACACCGAGAAATTTTCACTACGCCTTCGTATTAGGTTGGTGCAAATATAATGACGTAATGATGTCATTTTTTGACGTATTTTTAACGTCAAAAAACGACATTATTACGTCATTATTTTTGCACCAACCTAATAATTACAATTAACAATGACATTTTAAAAAAATATGACACGGTTTGAGAAAGCTAACCAAAATATTAGAATCATTTCATGTCTCATGGCATTCTGAAAAAGCGCTCGGAAAATTCCATTGCCAGATATCATAACAAAGTCTCTGGGTGAGTGACAACTTGAACAAGTCCCTTTCCCATAGCTAACGCTCCGGCAAATAGTTTTTATACCTTTCGTCAACAGACCACCAATATATATATATACAATCGCACTTATGTATCATTTTTATTCTCTTTCATTTTTTATTCTCTTTCGACAACCATCAATGGGAAACAAATACAGAATTCTCTATCTGCTATGATACTCACCCTGGTTTTCTTTTTGGTTGCTATTAAATATTTAGACAGAAAAGTTATACATATGTCACAGTGACGTCACTTCCGCTCGTAGGGTACCAACTGTCCGTCTCAAAAGCATTTCAGTTTTACTACTTTCTGAGATAAGATGCCAGTTTCTCATTTTCAGTATTTTTCTTGTCTATCAATCTCCATAAATCATCTTAAAAACTAATCAACCTTTCTTATCCAGACTGTGCAAATCTATATGATCACATCATTGTATTCTGATGAACTCTTTTGGATGACGTTCCAATAAAATCAACATTAAAATTGGTGATATGAGTTGTGAGACATTTACAGAATTTGAGTAAGATTCAAGAAGGGAAAAAATAAGTTTGACATGAATTTCTAGAGCAAAACAATGGATAGTGTATCACCACTCTTCCCATATTTTAAAATTTTTATTTGTGTGTATGTGCGCTCGCGCGTGTGAGTGTTTATTAAATGGCCACTCTGAATTAAATATGGATTCACTAGAATAATTTGAAGTCACGAAAATCATGAATGGAACAAAGACAGTGTACAGCATCAACAGAAAAACCTAAAATAACCCATTAAAGCATTTAATGTGTGTTTATGACAAGTAAAATGTCAAACGGTAAGAGGTCAGGCTTAAATCGAGAAGAGAAAAAGTATGATGCCGATTCCCATAAATAAAGGATGAGGTCGAGAAATCAGCAAGAGGGAATGTCCTGATATGGTCCAAACTAGACTTTGCCACGGTCGCAACCCAGCACGGAGGCCGGTCTGCTCGCTGGCTTGCGGTATTTACTTGACTCCCACGAGGTCAAGATGTGACACAAGGTCGTTTTTCGTGGGAAACCCGAGCGTTTCCGCATAGGGTCACTGGTCAAATATTGGTCATAACATGTCCAAGCGGGTCAAAGCTTAGTCAAGTTTTAGTCCAAATTGGTCTTAGCTTCTCTTAGCAGGTCCTGATATGGTCCAAACTAGACTTTGCCACGGTCGCAACCCAGCACGGAGGCCGGTCTGCTCGCTGGCTTGCGGTATTTACTTGACTCCCACGAGGTCAAGACGTGACACAAGGTTGTTTTTCGTGGGAAACCCGAGCGTTTCCGCATAGGGTCACTGGTCAAATATTGGTCATAACATGTCCAAGCTGGTCAAAGCTTAGTCAATTTTTAGTCCAAATTCGCCTTAGCTTGTCTTAGCAGGTCCTGATATGGTCCAAACTAGACATTGCCACGGTCGCAACCCAGCCCGAAGGCCGGGCTGCTCGCTGGCTTGCGGTATTTACTTGACTCCGACGAGGTCAAGATGTGACACAAGGTCGTTTTTCGTGGGAAACCCGAGCGTTTCCGCATAGGGTCACTGGTCAAATATTGGTCATAACATGTCTAAGCTGGTCAAAGCTTAGTCATGTTTTAGTCCAAATTGGTCTTAGCTTCTCTTAGTAGTTCCTGATATGGTCCAAACTAGACTTTGCCACGGTCGCAACCCAGCCCGAAGGCCGGGATGCTCGCTGGCTTGCGGTATTTACTTGACTCCCACGAGGTCAAGACGTGACACAAGTTCGTTTTTCGTGGGAAACCCGAGCGTTTCCGCATAGGGTCACTGGTCAAATATTGGTCATAACATGTTCAAGCTGGTCAAAGCTTAGTCAATTTTTAGTCCAAATTCGCCTTAGCTTGTCTTAGCAGGTCCTGATATGGTCCAAACTAGACTTTGCCACGGTCGCAACCCAGCCCGAAGGCCGGGCTGCTCGCTGGCTTGCGGTATTTACTTGACTCCGACGAGGTCAAGATGTGACACAAGGTCGTTTTTCGTGGGAAACCCGAGCGTTTCCGCATAGGGTCACTGGTCAAATATTGGTCATAACATGTCTAAGCTGGTCAAAGCTTAGTCATGTTTTAGTCCAAATTGGTCTTAGCTTCTCTTAGCAGGTCCTGATATGGTCCAAACTAGACTTTGCCACGGTCGCAACCCAGCCCGAAGGCCGGGCTGCTCGCTGGCTTGCGGTATTTACTTGACTCCCGCGAGGTCAAGATGTGACACAAGGTCGTTTTTCGTGGGAAACACGGGCGTTTCCGCATAGGGTCACTGGTCAAATATTGGTCATAACATGTCCAAGCTGGTCAAAACTTAGTCAATTTTTAGTCCAAATTGGCCTTAGCTTGTCTTAGCAGGTCCTGATATGGTCTAAACTAGACTTTGCCACGGTCGCAACCCAGCCCGAAGGCCGGTCTGCTCGCTGGCTTGCTAAAACCTGCTGTGAAGTCTCTGGCATCTATATAAGATACAAGAGAAGCGGTGACGCTAAACAAGTAAATGAATATAATTCATTTCAGGCCGTATTAATTTCAGTTAAAAGTGTGTTCGGTGTTTGTTGTCTGTATTTAAATTAATTTCGGTTCGAAATTAAAGGTCTTTTATTTTTGTTTAGTGGCGAAAATTAAGTTTATGTGTTTGTTTTTTTTTTTCGTTTTTTTTTTGTCAGTTTGAAAAGAGGTCGTTGCTATCTTTAGCACACAAGGGTCATGACCTTTCTCTACCGGCAGGCATATCCGGGATTGTTTACGAAAGGTAGGAGTGGTGATCGGGCACACTGCGACACATCCATTATCCATCATGCAAGAGTAAATGTTGCTATGCACTTTTGTGATGTCCACATTTCATCCTTTTTTCGTCCGTCAGTGCCAGTGATGTGGCAGTGCAGACTGACACACATAACTAACACATTCTTCTATGTGCTGTGTCCTTAGAAATTTCAACTGTCTCTTCCTGATATTAAGTTTAAGCTTCGTTTTTGTTTCCATTTTCTCTAAAACTTCATCATTGTCACCATGTTCGATCCATGGTATCTTCAGCATCCTTCTATAGAACCATATTTCTATCGTTTCTAGTCTCCTCTTCAACTGTAACTGATCAGATGAACAGCTCATCATATTTCATTTTTTAATCTCTTGTAAACAGAGGATGCCATGTTGATGTTGTTTGTCTATATCTTTTATGACCGTCCAATTATTTTAGGTACAACAGTAGTTTTAGCTTAGGGTGTCACATGTTTTCAATTTCCTTATATTTATATTTATTTATTTTGTCATATTCTTAACATATTTATCTGATAGCGCATCCATATCTATAAGAAGGTATTTTCATTTTTATTTGTACACAGTGTCTGCTCTGTTAGATTTTATATGTCAGTATGGATGGTAAAATCCCAAAGAATAACTTCATGGTCTTCTGTGAATGTTTAAGAGTGATGTTCATACCATTTTTCAGCACTTGTATTCCTGTTTCTTCAAATAAATATAATACCAAGTCTTACTGTATTGATCTTTGTATTCATTTAGTGTCAAGATTGACAACCAGACACTAATTGTTCAACAGTCTCAACCTCTTGTTCACATACTATACGTAATGAATCTGCATAAATTTTATACTTGCCTGGTAAATCTTGGTGAATAGTTTTTATGCTTTTGCGATCATTATAAGTACTTCTCCCTCTCTTTTTATCCTTGCATTCTTCAATCACTGATGAGTTTCTTGTTTACCTACATTGACATCCTTACTTTTGAATGCATTATTGACCATTTAAGGATAACTGTTCTTGAATATTTTTCAGTTATTTGAGCCTTGTGTATCAGAAACCTTTTTATGATTTTAGTTCATTTGCTGGCATAATTCAGTGTGAGTTCCTTGAAGGATGTATTGTTTTTTTGTAAATGAAGTTTTTTTTTACTTTTCTCATGGCAGTTAACAAATTGTGGCATCCAGTCAAAAGCGGTTTCTAAATGTTTTATTAACTAATAGTTGTCGTTTATTAAATCAAGTTGGATTAAGCAATTGTCATCATTATTTCTAACAATATAAAAACGGTCAACATCCATCTTTAAATACTACACCATAACAAGTTATTAATTTTCTTAATCTGGGATCCATTTTCTTTATTTCAGCTATAGTATTAGAATTTAATTTGAGAACCACTACTACAGTGTTTTACAAGTTCACGGTCTAGGCTCTTTTCTAATCCTTACCCCAACTTTTTCTCCTGATTTCAAATCTATCTCCCAAAGCCTCGATCCTTATCAGAGATAAGAATATATTTTCTGACTAACGAAAGAGCTGAAAATATAAAAAAGAATTTGACCACCATTACCTTGACCATGGTGCTATAAAGTCTGGAGCTAATGCTCACAGCTTGTCGGTCCCTTGCTTTCAAAATCATCTCCCAAAACCTTGATTCTTATCAGAGATAAAAATATATTTTCTGGCGAATGAGGGCCAGAAAGTGCACAGCAATTTGTGGGAGCGGGCGATATTTCTGAGTCTCCACAAATATGGAGAATACGGGCGTCTTTGGCAGTAAGTATTAACACCGTCTGTGATAACATCAGGTCGGCAATAGAACATCAGTCATCTTCGGAACCTGTTTCAACAAAGAAATCTGCCTGCTGGGCTGTAAAGGCAGAACGTCGGCCCACTACTAAAAATAAATTGAGGTCTGCCTTCTTGCAACTAGAAATTCCTTTCGTCGGCCTACGAATTCACTAAACTACAAAATTCGGATCTTCCGACAGTTTCCTCTTCAACAAGAGCTCTGAAGAAATCTATGTTGAGTGTTAACCCTTAAGAACGATTTACTAGCTTAAAGAACTTTTAGGCACTCAGAGAAATATTTTGAGCAAGTCTTTTTTATGAGCATTTTTTCTTCTTTTATGTTAAAGGAATTTTCTTCTCCCTTTTCTCTCGTATTTGTGTATATCCTTTTACCTTTTTATATATGTAAACATTTTCTTCTTTTATTGTTACACTCCAAGCAGGAGTTTGGGTTTCTATTATTCAGCTTAAAAGAGAGAGAATTGTCAGCGCTAATCTTTCAAGCCGCCGCCGCCGCCGCCGCCGCTGTTGTTGTTTCTCAGTTCTGTCACGTTTAACCTCAACCCTTTCAATTGTGGGAAAGACTGGACAAATTTCCCACAATAGGCCAATTGATAAAATTGAAGCTAAGGATTAACAACTGGTATTACGAGCGAATTTATAGCTCTAGGCCAATTATTACTATTGAGTTCAGTACACTAATATTTTTTATTCTTCTATAAAAGTATGTTCTTTTTCTTTGCGATATGCTTATTATTATTACTACTGCTACTAGTAGTAGTAGTACGTAAAGAGACAATTTTGAATTTATTATGGCCTTTATGCAGACGTGATAATATTCTATATTTCTTCACAGCATCTCCAGAACATCAAGAACAATATTAGTTGCTATAAGATGAGATTTGCAATTTCGTCAGTTAACGAATGTATTGTGTATTACTGAATATATGCCTTTTCCCATGCGAGAATACGTTTGCTTTCACTTTGTACCGGTGGGTGCATATGTATGCAGGGAATAAAGGGAGTGGTGCATTAGTACGTATTATATAGGTGAGTCAATATGTTGAAATAGTTCACCTAATGGTGAACTATTTCACCATTAGGTGAACTAATGTCACTGGCTGGTGATACGTTCTGTATCACTGGCTGTTACCAGCCAGTGACACGGAAAGTTAATGCTGACACACGGCCTTGCCATTCCAACATTTGTTTTTATAGAGACGTGAGAAGAAGGAAAAACGTGTGGATGACAAACTGGCATTCATTACTACCCTCGCCATTTGTATACAGTATCTTTTAGCTTCCTAGTTTCCAGGTTGAAGATTATGTTTTAAATGATTTTTATTTATTTCTCAATCAGTTCATCATGATTTGGTTTGCAACTCCTACAAAGCTTCACTAACAAAAGCAAGTCTTCCTATGTTAAATTCAACAATATAGTCACAGCCGCCCCTACTGTTTTTACTAAACTATTTCGCTTACACTTTACATTTATGGCTTTGTAAAATTGATGCTCCATAAATATCAGTCTCTGCCAATGTTTCTCTCTCTCTCTCTCTCTCACACACACACACACACTCACACATACACACATAAATATGTGTAAGCAGTTATGAGTATCTCAAGTCAAACACCATTAATTAAATAAACGCTGTTTCTGGGGTAAAAATCCTCTTGCACCGATATTGCATTAGCAGAATTAATGAACGCCACTATCTGTTCTTACATTTATCGTCACGCCAGTTGATGTCACTTTCTTTCTTTTTATATATATATATATATATATATATATATATATATATATATATATATATATATACCTCAAAAGATTTGGCAAAAAATTAGTTAACCCAAAGAATATCTTGATGTAATTTTCTTTTTTAGAACCTTCGAAATTTTGGTTAAATATCTTGCTTTTTTTTGGGGGGGGTTGTTTTTTGTCTTTGTTTTTTTGCGCCAACATGGGACCATAAATTTCTATGGGAAATGTGAGCGTCTTTTTGCATTGAAAAACACACTGATTTAGAAATTAATCTGAATATTAAGGGATTTTAATGAAACTTTCAGCACTTATTAAAAAATTAATGAAATTGTTTTTCAATGTTTGTATTATGGTCCATCTAAAGGACCAAGGAAGAACAACACGAACACAAGAGTAGAAACAACGAAGGTATATTACACGAAATAATAATACAAGATGTGGAAGCTATTAGTATGACTGTCAGTCTGGTTTGGAGTGAACTACTATCGGCTCGACTCGATTCGATATTTACATGCCCCCCCACGAGGGAAAGATGTGGCACAAGGCCGAGTTTCACGTGGGTTTTCCGAGCCTTGGATAAAAAATGAACGTAGAAACTGTAAAAACAGAATAGGGTTGGTCAACCGCCCCGAACGAGACTCTACCCTTCGGCGGAGCCTCGTCCGGGTTCCTCTCTGCTCAGAGGCAGAGAGTTCGACCGTCAAGCCGAAACGGCTCGACTCGATTCGGTATCTAGCCACCCCCACCCCCACGAGGGTTGCATGTGGCACAAGGCCGAGTTTAACGTGGGTTTCCCGAGCCCGTAGGCTTGGCCAAAAAATGCCCGTAGAACCCGTATAAACGGGATCGGGTTGGTCAGCCTCCCCGAACGAGACTCTACCCTTCGGCGGAGTCTCGTCCGGGTTCCTCTCTGCTCAGAGGCAGAGAGTTCGACCGTCAAGCCGAGAAGCTCGGCTTGATTCGACCCTCTCACTTGAGAGCCGTAGTATATATAGTGTTAGGAAGAGTTCATTCTGTTGCTACCCATGACAGTTTGTTTTTTAGAAAATTTTGGAAAATTACTTTTTCACATCTGTTACCACCAACTTCTTTTTGTAGCTCTTAATGTTTATATTAGTTAATATTTCTTGGAGAATGTAAGTTTCTTTTGGTCAAATACAGCCCACCCCCAGGCAATGTGACAATCGGAATATACAGGAAAACTAGACCTCATTAGAAATGATAGCTACAGTAAAGCAAAGAAATATCCAACAATAAAAACAGAACGAAAACTGTCGCATAATCTAATCAACAACAAGGACCTCTTCCCATCTAAGACATACAGGCAGTTGTTGCAGCGTGACACCAAGCTACCTAACATATACGGTCTCCCTAAAATTCACAAAGACGTTCAGACCGATTGTTAGCTACTAAGCATCTGTTTGCCACCATCTGAGCTGCTTCCTTGTAGATTTAATTGACCCATTAATAGGAAAGTCACCTTCATATGTCCGAAATTCCTCCCAATTCGTGGATATAATCAAAGATGATCCCATCCAATCCAACCAGATGGTGAGCCTAGACGTGGTGAGTCTGTTCACCAAAGTATCCACGGAAGAGGTACTATTGGTAGTCAGGGACAGACTGGCCTCAGACTCATCACTAAGAGAACGGAACAGTATATCAATAGATAACCTGATGGGGATGCTAACTTTCTCTACACAAACAGCAAACTTCAGAATGAGATCAGACATATATCGACAGGATGAAGGCTTAGCAATGAGCAATATCAACAGCAATATATACATGGAATACTTCGAAGAAATGGCATCAGAATCCACATCGCTAAAGTTAACCGTAAGGCTGAGATACGTAGATGACACCGTCATACTCGGGCCACACCAGGGAGAGGTCCAGCTAATACTGGACAATCTGAATTCAATAAGATCATCGATTTAGTTCACAATGGAGAGAAAAACAATAAACTCGCATTCCTAGATGTATTAATATCTCGAACGGATCATGGGTTCAAGACATCTGTATGCCACAAGCCAACAATTCACTGGACAATACCTCAACTTCAACTGCCACCACCCATACTGTGTAAAGAAAGGGATCGTCCGCTGCTTACAACTTCGAGCAAAAGTCATAAGTGATGATTCAGAGATATGAACAAGAAATGCAGTATCCTACAACTTAATAACTACGCTGGGTACATGGCATCAGCTCCAACAAGCTAGAAGGGGCAAGAATCAAAATCTGAAGAATTTTACACATTTGGGATAATTATATATAAAATATGAAAATCTGTAGAAAATATAGCTGATTTTCTTATTTCTATGTAAAAATGTTAAAATCTGAGTAAAATACAGCATTTTGTATTATTTCTATGCAAAAGTTTTAAATCTGAAAATATAGTTGATAAAATAAAAATTCTATAAAATATATTCTAAATCTGTAGAAAATGCAGCATTTTTTGCATATTTCAATAGAAAAACAGTCAAGATCTGAAGAGGTTAATGCGTTCTTGATATTTCTATATAAAATATAACAATCAGTACAAAATATAGCTGATTTTCATATTTCTATGTAAAAATGTTAAATTCTGAGGAAAATGCAGCATGTTTGCATATTTCGATATAAAATATTAAAATCTGAAGAAAATGTTGCCGATTTTCATATTTCTATGAAATATATTCAAGATCCGTAGTAAATGCGGAATTTTTCTATATTTCTATAGAAAAGCAGAAAAATTCCGAAGAACTTTATAAATTCGAGATAGTTTATATAAAATATGAAAATCTGTAGAATATATCGCTGATTTTTTGTTTCTATGAAATATATTCAAAACCTCTAGCAAATGCAGCATTTGTGCATATTTCTATATAAAAGCAGGGAAATTTTAATGAACACACAAAATTTGTTTTAATTTATATAAAATATTACAGAATATTTACACATTCCTATGTAAATGCATAAAATCAGAAGACAATATAGCTGATTTCCATATTTCTATGTAATATATTTCAAAACCTGTAGAAAATACAGCATTTTTGTATATTTCTATATAAAAGCAGACAAAATCTGAAGAACACACTAAATATCTTTTATTCTATATAAAAATGCAAATCTATACAATATGATTTACATATTTCTATGAAAAAATGGACAACTTATCCATAGAAATATGCAAAAATGCAAAGTTTAAAATCTGTTGGGCTTAGAAATATGCAGATCTGTTGGTCATACAGATAATTTTCATATTTCTTTGTAAAAATGGAAAATCTGTAGAAACTAGCATATTAAGACATTTCTATGTAAAGATTAAATCCTGATGAAAATATAGCTGATTTTCTTATTTTTATTAAATATATTCAAAATCTTTATGAAATGAAGCATTTTTGCATATCCCTATATAAAAGCGGGCAAAGTCTGAAGAACTAAATCAATTGGGTTATTTCTATATAAAATATGAGAATCTGTAGAAAATATAGCTGATTTTCATATTTCAATGTAAAAATGGTAAAAACTGAGGAAAATGCAGTATTTTTACATATTTCGATGTAAAAGTTTAAAATCTGAAGACCAGGTTAACTTTGGTTTATTTCTATATAATATATGCAAATCTGAAAGAAATAAAAAAGGTAAAATCTATGGAAAATTCTGCAGATTTACATATTTCTATTTGAAACTTTAAAATCATATTTCTTTGAAATATATTCAAAATTTGAAGAAAATGCAAATTTTTTTTAATATTTCTTTAGAAATGCAGTCAAAATCTGGAGAAATTAATAATTTTGGGAAATTTCTATATGAAAAATAAAGGCTAAAGAAAATATAGCTGATTTTGCTATTTCTATGAAATATATTCAAAATCTGAGGTAAAAGAAGCATTTTTGGTAAAATATGTGAAAACAGCAGAATGCTTGCATGTTTCCGTGTAAAAGATTAAAATCTAAATAAAATATAGATGATTTTGATATTTATATGAAATATATTCAAAATCTGTATAAAATGCAGCATCTTTGCATATTTCTATATAAAAGCAGTCAAAATCTGATGAACTTAATAAATTTGGGATATTTCTATATAAAATATGAAAATCTGTAGAGTATGTAGCTGATTTTCATATTTCTATGTAAAAAAAGGAAAAATTCAGCATTTTGTATATTTCTTTGTAAATTTTAAAATCTGAAAAATGTATAGCTGATTTTCATATTTCTATGAAATATATTCAGACTCAGGTGAAAATGCAGCATTTTTACATATTTCTATATTTAAAATCTGAAGAAAATAGATGATTTTAATATTTCAATGAAACATATTCAAAATCAGAGGAGAATAAAGCATTTTTGCATATTTCTATATAAAAATAGTCAAAATCTGAAGAAGTTTGGGATATTTCTATATAAAATATGAAAACCTGTAGAAAATATAGCTGATGCTCACATTTCAATGTAAAAATTATAAATAGAAATATGAAATCAGCAAAATTTGCTTTAGATATTTAATACTTTTTACATAGAAATATGAAAATAAGCTGAATTCACTTTTGATTATGATTTTTTTTTAAAAGACATGAAAATAAACAGAATTTTAGTGAGATTTTTTATTCTTTTTATAGAAAATTTTAATAATAAAACATGAAAATGAGCTGATTTTATTATAGATTTTGATTCTTTTTCTCTAGAAATATGAAAATTAGCTATATGAGCTTCAGATATTGATTTATTTCATATAGAAGTATGAATATCAGAAGAATTATTCATAGAA
Organism: Acanthosepion lycidas; assembly: GCA_963932145.1. Lineage (NCBI taxonomy): Eukaryota > Metazoa > Mollusca > Cephalopoda > Sepiida > Sepiidae > Acanthosepion > Acanthosepion lycidas. The sequence goes on from OZ010584.1 coordinate 45,777,194, forward strand.
TTTGTTTCTTTTTATATACAAATATGAAAGCTGAATTTACATTAATTTTCATTCTTTTAATAAGGTAATATGAAAAACACCTGAATTTTCATTGATTTTGATGCTTTTCATGTAGTATGAAAATGAGAATAATTTACTATAGATATGAATTTACCTTAAATTTTGATTGTTTTTATGTGGAAATAATGAGCTGAATTTAATATAGATTTTGATTCTTTTCATATAGAAAATCAAAAATCAAAAGACTACAGATTTTTTATTAAAATCAAAATGAAGTGAATTTACTGTTGATTTTATTTTTTTTATATACAAATATGTAAATAAGCTGAGTTTACTTTAGATGTTTCTTTTTATGTAGAAATGTAATTCAGATTTTGATTTTTTTATATTGAAAGAGTAATTCAGCAGAACTTACCATAGAGGTAGTTTCTTTTTAAATAGAATTATGAAAATGAGCTTAATTTACTGTATATTTTCATTCTTTATATAGAGAAATATGAAAATGAGTTGAATGTACTTTAGATTTTTTATTCTTTTTATATAGAAATATGGAAAAGTTGAATTTACTTTAGATGCTAATTCTTTTTATATAGAAAAATGAAAAAACAGGTTAATTTAATTCAGATTTTCATACATTTATATAGAAATATGAAAATGAGAAGATTTACTTTAGATTTTATTTCTTTTTAAATAGAATATGAAAACAGCTGAATTGGCCTCAATTCATATCCTTCTAATATTGAAATGTGAAATACAGATGAATTTACTTTAGACTTTTAAACTTTTTATATAAAATATGAAAATGAGCTGAATAAGATTTGGATTTTGATCCTTTTCTCATAGAAAAATCATCAGAAGTTTATGTAGATTTTGTTTTGTTTTAAATAGAAATATGAAATCACCAAATTTTACTTCAGATTTCAATTCATCTTATAGAAATATGAAAATGAGCTGAATTTACTTTTTGAAATGAAATATGAAAATTGGCAAAATTTCCTATAAATTTTGATTCTTTTTAATAGAAATATGCAAATTAGCTGAATTTACTTCTGATTTTTATTCATTATATAGTAATATGAAAAACAGAACTGACATTAGATTTTGATTCCTTTTATATAGATATATGTCCATTTTATTCAGATCTTAATACTTATAGAATATGAAAATGAGGTGGATTTTCTTTTGATATTTATTCTTTTTATATAGAAATATGAAAATTATCTAAATTGTCTTTAGCATTTAATACTTTATAGAAATATAAAAATTTTACATTTTTGTACTTTTTAAATAGATATATGAAAATGAGCAGAATTTTCTTATATTTTTATTCTTTTTTAAATATAAATATATAAATGAGCTGAATTTAGATTTTTATACTTCATATATAGAAAGAACAGCTGAATTTACTTTAGATTTTGATACTCTTTTTGTAGAAACATGAAAATGAGCTGAATTTACATTAGATATTGATTCGTATTTATAGAAATATGAAAAACAACTCAATTTAATTTAGTTTTTTATTCTTTTAAACAGAAATATGGAAAACAACAGAACTTACTTTAGATTTTGATTTTTTTAAATAGAAAGATTTTAAGTGATGTACATTTACTTTAGTGTTTGTGTCTTTTTGCATAGAAATATGAAAATGTAACAAATTTACTTTAGATTTTGATTCTTTTTATATAGAAATATGAATATGAGCTGAATTTACTTAAGATTTTGAATCTTTTTATACATATATATATGTAAATATGACAATGATATTAATTTTCTTTAGATATATATTTTTATGGAAATATTAAAATTGCCTGAAAGACTTTAGACTTTTATTTTTTTTTACATACACATGAAAAACAGCTGAATTTTCTTTAGATTTTTATTCTTTTTATCTAGAATTATGAAAATAAGCAGAATAGTTTTTTGTTTTTGTTTATATTTATGAAAATGTGCTGAATCTATTTTAGATTTTAAGTTTTTAGACAGAAATAAGAAAATCAGCAGAATTTACCATAAATATTGTTTCTTTTTTTATAGAAATATGAAAATAAGCTGAATTTTTAAATAAATATATGAAAATCAGAAATAATTACTTTAGATTTTGATTTATTTTATATAAGTATATGAAAAGATCTGAATTAACAGGAGATTTTCTTTTTTTTAAATAAAAATATGAAAATCAGAAATATTTTCTTTAGATTTTGATTTATAGGTCTATGAAAAGAGCTGAATTTAATCAAAATTTTGATTCTTTTTATATAGAGATATGAAAGAAATGCAGAATATATTTTTGATTATGTTTATAAAGCAATATGAAAAATAGCTGAATTTACTTTAGATTTTGGTTATGTTTATATAGAAATATGAAAATCAGCTGAATTTTGATTCTTTTTTATAGAAATATGAAAATGAGATTATTTTACTGTAGATTTTGATTCTTGTTATATAGAAATATGAAAATAAGCTGAGTTTTATACAGATTTTGATCCTTTTTATATAGAAATATAACAAGGAGGTGAATTTTATTTAGATTTTGATTCATTTTATATACAAATATGAAAAGCCTGATGAATTTGTTTATAGTTTAATCTCTTTAAATTTACTTAGGCTTTGATTTTTTTAAATATCCTTACACAGTTTCCTTATTTTTTTTTAATATCCTTACACAGTCTATACCCTAAATAACACATTTTTTAAACTTAGCAAACCATATCTCTTTCCATCTCTCTAATAATATGATACATTAACTCCCCATCTCTTTTTCAATGTTTAATAGTATTCACTGAATACAAGAACAATTAGCCCAGACTGGTTGGTGACCCCAGTAACATAATTGAGTGAAAGAATCACTTGATAAAGTATGAAATGTCAAGCAAAGGAAATCACACAATGAAAACAAGATCCAATTCAACAGATCATACCACATTGCATATCCCAAATGCATGGATGAATTACTAAGACTGATAATCACCTAAGACAGGCATGTGTGACCCACTGAAATTGAAACAGGCTACAACTTATACAGTGATGAATCTCCCTACTTGAACAACAAATTGCATTGAAGAAAGAACAATATACCAAAAGATATCACTGCTCTAGTGAAAAGAACTGAACTGGCAGTAAAAAGAACAATAGGGAAATATAAACAACATAAAGAGAGAGAAAAGGGAAAGAAGAAAACCCTATTTTATTTCAAGTGAATAGCCAAACCTAAGTGAATTTTGACTTTCTAGCTCAGACATATAATGCATACATCTTTCCACACAGAAATGTATAGCACACACCTTTCCATGCATTATTTGTTTTCATGTAACATCTCATTATAATTGTTGTGTTAATTTGAATATAGTCATTGGTTGTTCATTACTGTTGGTTGTTTCTCCTCATTCATGTATATGAATCTGCAGAGAAACTTTTTCATAACAGATGGATAAACCTGGTCATCTCCTTTGATGAGGTGTTTTTATTTATATTTTAAATTTTGTGCTGTAGTAATTTTTTATTTTGGTTCTTTTTAAAGAGAAATATTAAAATGATTCAAAATCATGTCATTTTCATATTTCTATATATAAAAGAAACAAAATCTAAAGGAAATTACTGAATTTACTTTAGATTTTCCTTTTTTCATATAAAAATAGGAAAATGACTTAAAGTTCCTTTTCATTTTTGTTACTTATTTTCAAAAGAAATATGAAAAACAGGTGAATTAATTTAGGTTTTGCTTTTTACCATATAGCAATATGAAAATGACCTGAATTGGTTTTGATCTTTTTTAAAATAAAATGAAGCAAAATCTAACATAAATTTGATTTTCATATTTCTATGTAGAAATATGAATACAACCTGAATTTATATTAGATTTTGATTCTTTTTAAAAAGATATATGAAAAATCAGCTGAATTTCCTGTAGATTTCCCTTCTTTTTACATAGAAATATATAAGTGACATGAATTGACATTTGATTAGGTTCTTTTTAAAATGAAATATGAAAAATATCTGAATTTACTTTAGATTTTGCTTCATTTCATGTAGAAATAATCTGAATTTATTTTTGATTTTGATTCTTTTTAAAAACAAATATGAAAAAACAGCTGAAATTACATCTGATTTTGCTTCTTTTTATATAGAAATATGAAAATGAATTGAATTTATATTTGATTTTGATTCTCATTACAAAGAAATATGAAAAACAGCTAAATGTACTTTACATATTCATTCTTCTTATATAGAAATGAGAAAATGTACTGAATTTCCTTTTGATTCAGATTCATTTTAAAAAGAAAAACAGCTGCATTTCAATTAGATTTTTCTTCTTTTTCTATAGGTCTTTTTCAATATAAAATGACCTGAAGTTACTTTAGATTTTGATTCTTTTTAAAACAAATATGAAAAAGCAGGTAAATTTACTTGAGATTTTCTATATTTTTCCTATAGAACTATGAAAATGACTTGAATTTGCTTTTGATTTTGAGTCTTTTTAAAAACAAATATGAAAAAGCAGGTAAATTTACTTGAGATTTTTCTTTTGTTTCTATAGAAATATTAAAATGACTTGAATTTGCTTTAGATTTAGATTCTTTTTACAAACAAATATGAAAAAGCAAGTAAATTTACTTGAGATTTTTCCTTTTTTTCTATAGAAATATGAAAATGACCTGAATTTAGTTTTCATTTTGAATCTTTTTAAAAACAAATAAGGAAAAGCAGGTAAATTTACGTTAGATTTTTCTTTTTTTACTATAAAAATAGGAAAATGACTTGAATTTGCTTTTGAATATTTTCAAAATAAATATGAAAAAGCAGGTAAATTTAATTGAGATTTTTCTTTTTTTTCTATAGAAATATGGAAATGAGTGGAATTTAGTTTTCATTTTCATTCTTTTTAAAAACAAATATGAAAAAGCAGGTAAATTTACTTGAGATTTTTCTTTTTTTTCTATAGAAATATGAGAATGTCCTGAATGTAATTTTCGTTTTGATTCTTTTTAAAACAAATATGAAAAAGCAGATAAATTTACTTTAGAATTTTCTTTTTTTTCTATAGAAATATGAGAATGTCCTGAATGTAATTTTCATTTTGATTCTTTTTAAAAACAAATAAGGAAAAACAGGTAAATTTACTTGAGATTTTTCTTTTTTTTCTATAGAAATATGAGAATGTCCTGAATTTAGTTTTCATTTTGATTCTTTTTAAAAACAAATCAAAAAGCAGGTAAATTTGCTTGAGATTTTTCTTTTTTTTTTATAGAAATATGAAAATGACTGGAATTTACTTTTGATTTTGATTCTTTGTAAAATCAAATATGAAAAAGCAGGTAAATTTACTTGAGATTTTTCTTTTTCTATAGAGATATGAAAATGTCCTGAATTTAGTTTTTATTTTGATTCTTTTTAAAAACAATTAAGAAAAATCAGGTAACTTTACATGAGATTTTACTTTTTAGATATTACTTCCTTTTTATCTTTGATTTTGATTCTTTTTAAATAAAAAATCTTAAAAGCAGCTGAAATTTGATTCTTTTTAAAATGGAATATAAGAAACAGCTGAATTTACTTTAGATTTTGCTTTTATTAAAGAAATATGAAAATAACTTGAATTTACAATTGATTTTGATTCTTTTTAAAAAAAAGAATCTGAAAAAGCAGCTGAAATTACTTTAGATTTTACTTCTCATTATATAGAAATATGACAATGACTTGAATTTGCTTTTGATTTTGGTGCTTTTGAAAAAGTAATATGAACACAGAGTTGAATTTACTTTTGATTTTGCTTTTTTTTATACAGAAATATGAAAATGTCTTTATTTATTTTTCATTTTGATTCATTTTAAAAAGAAATATGAAAAACAGCTGAATTTTCTTTAGATTTTATTTCTTTTTATATAGAAAGATGAAAATGTCCTGAATTTACTTTAGAATTTGATTCTTTTTAAAAACAAGATATGAAAAAACAACTGAATTTACTTTAGATTTTGCTTCTTTTAATATACAAATATGAAAATGATCTGAATTTAATTTTAAGTTTTATTCTTTGTAAAATTGAAATACTAAAATGAAATTTATGTTAGATTTTTCTTCATATAATATATAAATATGAAAATGGCCTTAATTTAATTTGTATTTTGAGTCTTTTTAAAAAGAAATACAGAAAAACAGCTGAATTTTCCTTATTTTCCTTCTTTTTATATAGATATATGAAAATGACCTTAGTTTATGTTTGATTTGGTTCTTTTTAAAAAGATATAGATGTATGAATATGAGCAGAATTTTTTTTATATTTTGTTTTTTTTATATAGAAATATGAAAATACAGCTCTATTTACTTTAGATTTTGATTCTTTTTATAGTGAAATCTGAAAATATCATGAATTTACTTTTGATTTTGATTTTTTTTAAAAGAAATATAAAAAAATAGCTGAATTTTCTTTAGATTTTGCTTCTTTTTATATAGAAATATGGAAATGACCTGAATTTATTTTTGACTTTGTTTCTTTTTAAAATAGAAATATGAAAATCGAATTTATGTTAGATTTTGCTTCATTTTATATAGAAATGTTAGGTTGGTGCAAAAATAACGTTGGTTTCTGACATTAAAAAATACTTCAAAAACATTATTTTTGCACCAACCTAATATAAAAACAACCTGAATTTATTTTTGTTCTTGATTTTCTTCAAGAAGATATATGAAAATGAGCAGAATTTTTATTATATTTTGTTTTTTTATATAGAAATATGAAAATACAGCTGAATTTAATTTAGATTTTGCTTCCTTTTATATAGAAATATGAAAATACAGCTGAATTTACTGTTGGTTGTGATATTCTTTAAAAAGAAATGTGAAAATGACCAACAATTTATGTTAGATTTTGTTTCTTTTTTATAGAAATATTAAAATGACTTGAATTTACTTTTAATTTTGATTGTTTTTGTTTTTTTTAATCAGAAAAAACAGCTGAATTTTCTTTCAATTTTGCTTCCTTTTATATAGAAATATGAAAATGACCTGAATTTACTTTTGATATTTATTTTTTCAAATAGAAATATGAAAATCAAATGTATATTAGATTTTGCTTCATTTTATACAGAAATATGAAAATGACTTTAATGATGAGGATTTTCAAAAGACATACATGTGCAACAGGAGCTACAAGTATTTTAACTATCTTGGCCTAAAAAGAAATTTTTTCTTGTAGATATAGAGAAAACTTTGGCTTCAGTATTTGAAATTCAACAACAATACTCAACCATTGTTACAGTTTCAAATGCAACAAGGTGAGTTGTTGGAAATAATTTTGAAGAAAAATTCTTCAAATTCTCTTACACCACATGTGGTGCAAAATGTCATATCAAAATCCATATACAATTCTTATGACAAACTGACTTATTCTGCATATTTTTGCAGACATGAAGATGTATTCAGTCAGGAATGCTTTGGTTGAGAAAATGATAAAAACAGATTATTATTAAGAATAATAGCTCAAATAGAGTATGAAATGTACTGCAATTATATTTTACCAAGAAACCCAGGTGAAATATTTAAAGATACAGTACACATTCTGACAAATATTCTCCCTGTTCTCTCTGTTCCATGCTTGTTGAAGGTGTATGAATTTAATCAACAAAGAGGATGAAAATTTTGTCACATATTGTTACCATCAACAAAGAATGTGAACAATTTAAACTAAAGGAAATGACTCCAGATATGTTCAAGGGATTCATTTTCATGCAAGGTCTACCAACAGAAAAACATGCTGCAGAATGAAGAAAAATATTAGCAAAGATTATTAAACATAGACAATTCCCAAACAACACTAAGTCTGAAGCATAATGCTGAACAACTTCAGTATAAAGAAAGTGCAGTGATAAAAGCAAATAAAAAATACACAAAAAAGAATATAAAAACTTGATTTAGATGTAGAAAATTACAACTTGGGAAAGACTATCCATGGAAAAATGCAGAATGCTATAACTGTGGTAAAAAAAATGGACATATCAAATCACACTACAGAACAAAACCAAGAAAAAATTTCCACAGGAAAAAATTAATACACACTATTGCGACAGTCACACAAAACCAAATAAAATTTGTTAACAGGCAAATCAAGAATGTGAAAATAATGGTATGAGGTCGTTGCTAGTCTTGTCAGAGTCAGCCTTCACACCAACTATACAGGCATTACAGCTATAGCTGAAAGCATTATATATAGAGAATTACATGATATACAGAAATATGAAAATGTGCTGAATTTACTGTGCATTTTCATTCTTTTTATATGAACATGACATGAATTCACTTTAGATTTAGATTGCTTTTAAATAGAAATATGAAAATCAGCAGAATTTGCTTTCGATTGATTCTTTTTATATAGAAATATGAAAATGAGCTGAATTTGCATTAGATTTCAAATCTTTTGATATAGAAATTTGAAAATGAGCTGAATGTAGTATAGATTTTTATTCTGCAGTTTTTCTTATTTCTATATAAAGAAATAAGAAAAACTGCAGATTTTAGATTAGATTTTGATTTTCTTTATATAGAAATATGAAAATAAGCTGAATTTATTTTAAATTTGGGGTCTTTTTATATAGATGAAAATGGGCTGAATATACATTATATTATGATTCTTTTTATACAGAAATATAAAAATGAGCTGAATTTTCATAGATATTCATTATTTTTATATAGAAATATGGAAATGTGCTGATATTAATTTAGATTTGATTCTTTTTATATCAAACCATGAAAATAAGATAAATTTACTTCAGCTTTTGATTATTTTGATACAAAAATATGAAAATAACCTGAATTTACATTAGATTATGCTTCTTTTTATATAGATATATGAAAGAACAGCTGAATTTACTTTCGATTTTGAGTCACTCATGTTAAAATATGAAAATAAAGTGGAATTTATTTTAGATTTTGATTCTTTTTATAAATATATATGAGAAATAACAGCAGAATATATTAGATTTTGATTCTTTTTTAATAGAAATATGACAATGAGCAGAATATATTATAGATTGTCATTCTTTTTATATAGGAATAAGAAAAGCATTTTACATTAGATATTGATTTTTTTAATATATAACATGAATTTATTTTAGATTTTGATTTTTTTTATATAGATATATGAAAATGAGTTGATATTTCTTTAGGTTTTGATACTTTTTAAATGGAAATATGAAAATGACCTGCATATACATTAGATTAAGATTTTTCTTATATAGAAATATGAAAATGACATGAATATTTATATAGAAATATGAGAATGAGATGAACTTATTTCAGTTTGTGATTTTTTTCGTATAGAAATATGAGAAACAATTGGATTTACTTTATATTTTGATTCTTTTTATATAAAAATATAAGAATGAACTGAATTTAGATTACATTCAGTATTTATTGCAGATTTCATTTTTTTACAAATGAAACTATGAAAATCAGAAGATTTTGCATTATAATTTTAATTCTCTTTAAATATAAATTTGAAAAAGAGCTGAATTTACAATAGATTTTGTTTATTTTTATTTTGAAATTTAAAAGTAAGCTGAATTTCCAGGCAAATTATTTTTCTCATATAGGAATGTGAAAATAAGATGAATTTTGTATAGATTTTGATTATTTATTTTGATTATTTAAGAAATATGAAAAACAGATTAATTTATATTAGATTTGTATTTTTTATGAAGATGTGTATTTACTTCTTTATATTGAAATATCAAAATTGAATGCATTTTAGATTTTGATAGAAATATGAAATCAACTTAATTTACTTTATATTTTGATTCTTCTTAAATAGAAATATGAAAATGTGCTGAATTTACATTAGGTTTTGATTCCTTTCATATAGAAATAACAAAAACAGGAGAATTTATTGAATTTAGTTTCTTCTTACCCACACATACACACACACACATATATATATATATATATATATATATATATATATATATATATATATATATATATATATATATATATATATATATATAAATAGCTACATATACTTTGGATTTTGATTCTGTTTATATAAAAATAAGTAAATTAGCTGAATTTACTTTGGATTTTGATTTTTTTATACAGAAATATAAAAATGAGCTTAATGTACTGTAAATTTTTATTCTTTTTGCATAGAAATATGAAAAACAGCTGAATGTATTTGGGATCTCAATTATTTTCAAAGATGAATATGAAAAAGAGCAGAATTTACTTGAGATTTTGATTCTTTTTCAGTACAAGTATGAAAATAAGATGAATTTAATTTAAATTTTATTATTTTATATACAAGTATGTAAACTGAGCTGAATTTACTTTACATTTTGATTCTTTTTATATTGAAATATGACAATAAGCTGAATTTAATTTAGATTTATTTTATATAGAGAAACATGAAAATGATCTGTATTTTGTTTAGATTTTAATTCTTTTTCTACAGAAATATGAAAATGAGCTAAATTAAGATTTTGATTCTTTTTATATAGAAATATGAAGAACTGCTAAATTTCCTTTAGATTTTCCTTTTTATATGAAAATATGCATAATTTACTTCAGATTTTATTTCATTTTACCTACAAATATGAAATCAGCACAATTTACTTCAAATTTTGATTTTTTTAATATAAAAATACGATGACAATTTGAATTTACTTTAAATACATTTAAATAAATATATGAATTGAACTGAATTTAAAATATTTTTTAATTCTTTTTATATGGGAATAGGAAAATGACCTGAACTTTTGATTCTTCTTACACAGAAATATGAAAATAAGGTGAATTTACTTTACATTTTGATACTTTTTATATAGAAATATAAAAATGAGCTGAAGGTATTTTAGAGTTTGATACTTTTTATATAGAAATATGACATCAACAGAATTTACTTTAGATTTTGTTTCTTCTTATATAGAAATAAGAAAATGGATTGAATTTACATGATTTTTTGATTTGTTTTGTATAGAAATAAGAAAAACAGCATTATTTAAATTATTTCTTGATTCTTTTGATAAAGAAATATGAAAATGATTTGAATTTTAGTTTTTGATCATTTTTAAATAGAAATATGAAAATGACATGTGTGACATCCCCGGTGTCGCTACGCCAAATGTGACATCTGCCTGTCACACCCGCCATGCTGTCCTGGTCACGGCGCCAATTGTGACGTCACCCCGTCTGTCTCTGCACCGTCGCCGTCCTATCCTGTGACGATCAATGTGACTTGGTATTGGTCGCAGCACCAAACGTGACGTTCCAACCCTTTGCTGATTTGGATGGGAATCTGGTTAGATTCGGTATCAGCCTTGTTGTTCCCAGCTGGCCTCCAACGTCTGGTTACCAAAGTAACTGCTTTGATTTCTAGTCTAACCTACCCACATTGTCATTTGATCTTAGGTAGACAAAATCAATCAGTCGCCAGGCCGTAATGCAAGTCGAGTTCAAACAAGAGTAATACCACACAAATATATGTAAAAGAAAATAAAGTAACAACTCAAAAAGTTCAAATGTGTTAAAAAGGATAACAATATTTTATATCTGGTTGCTGAATACAGGACTGCGTCTTCCTCCCAAACCACTATTATATGGATTCATGACACTTTGTGTTTGTTAGGCAAGTCTTAACATCTTAAGTTGTTTTTCGATAACTGGTTTTTGGTGTATCTTCAGGTGATATTCGTAAAACTTGTTTTGGTGGTGTGTGTCTAAGTCGTTCTTCAAAAATAAATTGTTCTCTGTTAGAAGTTGAGGTCGTGATTGCGTGGAATTTTAGTCAGCTCTCAGCTCACTGCAACTGCTTGCCTGTCTGTCTCCAACCCCAACTCAACTCAACTCAGCTGCAAACTCCTTAATTCAACTGCCGCAACTCGTTGCGACTCTGCTTATATGGATGCCGACCAAAACCGGGTGGGCCTGTTGGGGTTTGATGTTCCTTGATAATTCTAAATCTGCATTAAGGGTTTTTCTTTGTTTTCGGTCAGGAAGAATTATTAATTTCTATTTTTGCAAGTCTTTCGTCCTCCCAAATTCTTCCTTTCTCATATTGGTATCTCACCCATACCCTCAGAGGGTGTCAATGGGTTTCCCCTCTCTCTCACAGTGGCATCTCACACCGATCCCTTCAGGGGGCGTCAACAGGCCTCCCTTCCTTCTTCACATGATTACCTTCGCCTACCACTCATGCCACCATTCAGCCAATGGGCGCCCAGCAGTGTGGGTGTAGTTAGACCAGCCTCGGTTTAAAAAATCTTGCTCAAAGAAAAAAAAATTATGTTCCTTTTTTTTTCTTTTTCTTTTCTTTCTTTTCTTCTGCCCAACAACAAATCCTTAGACTCTTATCTTAACTGAATCTCACCTGAACTTTATCAATCGAGACCTTTGCCAAACAAGTGGGTGGTCATCTGGCGATATCCGCTAGTGCCAATTATTCGTTCTGATAAAATAATTTTGCTATCATGGCCAGCTCTTGACACAAAACAGGTGCCTTTTCCAAACGATAGGGGGTGGTCGAACGGACATTTTGGTTTCGGTCAGAGCATGACCTAATTATCATTATCTCCCAGTTTCTGTTTCGTAGGCGACTTGACTAACCTGAAATTTTCATTATCGTTGTCATGGCAGGTGGCTATCATCCACTCGGTGCGTCGTCATAAATCAAATTAAATCCAGTGTCTTACTTCCTCGATAATGAAAATAAAATCTTACCACTTTTCTTTGTTAGAAAAATACCATCGCTTAGTGTCCTGTTCTTGATGGCTTCTTATCACCTAAATTTAATTCTCGCCTTTTCTTTTTTCTTCTTTCTTTCTAGCAACCCTAAATAGTGTCACACATGACATTTTATTCTTTCTTAATAGAAGTATGTAAATTAACTTCATTTCGTTTGATTTTGATCATTTCTGTATATAAATATGAAAATAAACTGAATTTACATTTAATTTTGATTTTTTTTTTATATAATAATGAAAAATGGTTAAATTTAATTCAGATCTTCATCCTTTTTAAATGGAAATATGAAATTAGCTGAATTTACATAAGTTTTTCATTTTGTCTATAGAAATGAGAAAAATTATTATGCATTTATTTTAGATTTAGATTCTCTTTAAAAAGTATGATGAAAATAAGCAGAATTTATATTACATCTTGATTTTGTTAAATATAAATATTAAAAAGACCTAAATTAATTTTTGATTTTTTTATTCTTCTTACACAGAAATATGAAAATAAGATGAATTTAATTTACATTTTAGTACATTTATATAGACATATGAAAATGATCTGAATTTAATTTACACTTTAATTCTTTTTATACAGAAGTATGAAATCAGCTGAATTTACTTTATATTTTGAATATTTTTTATATAAATGGAAGAAAGTGTTGAATTTACTTTACATTTTCAGTCTACTTATGTAGAAATAGGAAAAACAGCTGAATTGAACTTTAGATTTTGAGACATTTTATATAGACTTATGTAAATTAGCTGAATTTACTTTAGATTTTGATTCTTTTTATATATAAATATGTAAATGTGCTGAATTTACTTTGGATTTTAATTCTATTTATATTGTAATAACATGAATTTACTTTAGATTTATTTTTGATAGAGAAATATGAAAATGATCTGGACTTTGTTTAGATTTTTATTCTTTTTTATATAGAAATATAAAAATAAGATGAATTTACTTTAGATTTATATAAGAATATAGAAATGTGCTAAATTTCCTCCATATTTTGCTACATTTATTTTATTTTATTTTTATTTTAGATTTTGAATCTGTTTATATAAAATAAGGAGAACAGATGAATTTCATTCAGATTTTGATTCTTCCATAGAAATATGCAATGATCAGAATTTACTTTGCATTTTGTTACTTTTTATATAGAAATATGAAATCAGCAGAATTTACTTTAAATTTTGATTCTTTTAATATAGAAAATGAAAACAGGCTGAATTTACATTAGATTTTGAATCTATTTATGTATAAATAGGAGAAAATGTTTGGATTTTGATTCTATTTATGTAGAAATAGATTTTGATTCTTTATATAGAAATATGAAAAAGATACTAATTTATTTTGCTTTTGATTCTTCTTACTTATAAATAAGAAAATAAGCTGATTTACTTTCAATTTTTATTCTTTTCATATTCTATTATAAATAACAGTTCAATTTTCTTTAGATTTTGATTCTATTTATATAAAAATATGAAAAATAGCTGAAGTTGCTTAAAATTTTGTCTTTTTACTGAGAAATATGAAAATGAGCTGAATATACTTTATATTTTCATTCTTTTTAAATAGAAATATGAAAATTAATTAAATTATTTTACATTTCGATTCTTTTTATATAGAAACATCAAAATGAGCTGAACTTACTTTAGATTTTTATTCATTATATATAGAAATATGGAAACAACTCTACTTACTTTAGATTTTGATTCTTTTTTGTAGATATATGAAATCAGTTGTGTGACACTAAGCAGTTGGCTTGTGTTCAACTCCCAGTCACAGTGCAAAGCTGTAAGGTTTCTTCTACCAAGGTCTTGGGGTTGACTCTTTATCACTGCCACCAGCCTGTGTCCCAGTCGTTCGGTGGTCATTGCTACTCAGTGAAATCTCCTGGTCAGGATACCAATATGTGACACTCAGCCGTCCAGGGTCGAATCCAGTAGTGACGGCACCAATATGTGGCACCAGGGTCGAATTCTGATCGTCGATGTTAACGGCTTCACCAGCTGTACTGGTTCAATGCCAACTCTATCGTTCACAGCTCACTTGCACACTTGCAATGTCTGGTGACTAGTGTAACTGCTTCGATCTCAAGTCTAACCTACCCACATTGTGACTTTGATCTTAGGTAGACGAGATCAATCAGGAGTCGGGCCGTAGAGCAAGCTGAGTCCAGATGGAAGGTGGCACCGCACAAGTGCAAAGAAAAAATAAATAAAAGTAAAACCCAAGAGTTTCAAGTATGTTAGGAAATAACAGTTTAACGTTATCCTTCTGTTATATACAGGAGCGTGTTTTTCTCCCAGTTCGTTTCCTACAACATGTGACATTTCTATGTTTCATAAAAATTAAAATTATAATCTAGAATTTTTGTTTACAAAATTCTCCTTTCCCATCGGTCAAAAATTTTTACAATATCCACATTACCAATTAAATTCTATCATATGTTCTCTTTTTCCTGGGCCACCCAAAAGTCACTTATCTGGCACTCTTATTGTCTCATTAATCACTGTCAAAGTTTGCCATCTGGTTCTTTACACTAATTTAGCTTTATAATGGAATCCTTGACTTGTTAAGAAATTAAATTCTTTTATTTCGCCAAATCTCGATTCTCCACTATTTTCTGGGGACTGCCAAAAGTTTATAATTGCCATATTGCTATTCGACGTCTTAGCGTCCGTTGGCAAAGTAAATGACAACAATCCTCTCACCTATATCGAAACAATGCCAAAATTTTATATTGCACATGGCTTCTCTTCGCCTGTACCTAAGAAAAAAATAAACAAGATCTTGGAAAGATAATTAACATTGATTCTCCCTGCCTGTATCGGTATCCATCTCCACCCGAAATTTTTATGACCGGCACGTGTTTTGGCCGATTATTACAGATTTGCCTTTCTCTCTCCCTCTGCGAGACATAATTTAACTCGACAGGACAAGACCTCACACATGGCTTTTTTTTTCCCAGGTTTACAGTCTTTTGTGAAAAGTATCTTTTTTTCGTAAACAGAATTAATTTTTTTTTCATCGATCATTCTGTCTTCCGAGATAGCTCTTTTTTCCGCTTTAAGAAGGTCTATTATCTGTTTTAATTTCTATGATTAATTAGTTAGCCAATTGCCATAGCTAAATAGTGTCACAGTAGAATTTCATTTAGGTTTTGTCTCTTTTCATATTGAAACATGGAGTAAGCTGAATTTACTTAGGTTTTGAGTCTTTTATATAGAATTATGAAAATGAACTGAATTATTTTAGACTTTGATATTTTTCTATCGAAATATGAAATCTGAAGAATTTACTTTAGATTTTAATTCTTTTCATATAGGGAAATATTGAAATCAGCTGAATTTACATTAGATTTTATTTCTTTTTTCTTTTATTCATATAGAAATATGAAAAACAGCAAAATGTACTACATATATGTAAGCGTTCTGAAAGCAAAGGAAGTATTTGTCGCAGATTACTTCCACAACACAAAGAAAAATCACTGTAAGTCCAGACTCGAATATCGGGGGCAGAAAGAAATGCTGAAAACTCGATTCGCCGGTACTATTTCAAATCACAATGCATGTAACCAGTCAGAAAAATAACTCACACTCTAACAAACGCCGAAACCAAAAATACCTGAATTTTTCGACACTTTTTCCGTCGTAGAATACACGCGACACGCTGTTGCTTGGTTTGACGAGGTAAGTCGCCGTTTTCTTCGCTATAATATAACCAAATGGATAAAAAAAAACAAAAAAAAACACACCAACAATCACTCTTTAGTTCAAGCTACCATCACAATAATTACATTTATTGTTATTATCATTGCACTACCATTAGCAATCACTTCTACCACTTTACAATAACTATTAACTACTAATATTATCATTACCACCAACACCCAGCACCATTACTACCACATCACATCTACTATTAACACATAAATCCACTATAATTATTAACTTAAATTACTCCCCCAGCATATTTAATACCACCAAATAAAAACCAATAAGATCAGAGATAATTTCCAAATGTAGGCATGAGAATAAATACCTATTATCAGGATTTATACCAAAATAAATAAATGTTATAGACAAGCGTATGATTGCAAGAAAGAAATACGACAACAGCAGAAACAGATTTACGTGATTTATTTCAGTAGGAACGTGTGGGTTTGGGACAGCTACCTTGTGGTATAGTTCATAATCCGGACGCCGATCTGGGTTGATCTCTCATAGTAGTTCTCACTGGTTGGCGTGGCGCTCCTCCTGCTGACTGCCCAGACTGACCGTGACAGGTCTCTTCCCTGGCCTCCTGTTGACTGCTAGTACTTCTCCGTGTGACCCCTTTTATGGCGTTTTTTTATGGCTTAACAGGGTCGAAAAACAACGCTAGGAGGGAAGCATTTTTATTGGTCGAAAAATAGAAACACTTTAAAATATTTTATTTTTCGACCGGAACCCGTGCATCGGGCCTATGCGCAAACGACGATAATGGTCATTTTGTGACGGGACCTTGTCCCGTTCACATCCGGCTCTCGCTCTTGAGTATGTTAGTTTATTTGCCTGTAAATCAGCCGAGATATGTCTTATTCTATTTTATAACATAAATAAATAAATGAAATAAAATAAAATAAAACACCAACAATTGCTTTTTAGTTCAAGCTACTACCACAATAATTACATTTATTGTTTTTATCATTCTCCCACCACCATTACTAATCACTTCTACCAATTTACAATAACTATTAGCTACTTATATTATCATTGCCACTAATCCCCTTACAACATTACTATCACATCACATCTACTATTATCATATAAACCCGCCATAATTATTAACGTAAACTACCCCCTCCCCCAGCATATTTAATACCACCACAAAAATAACCAATAAGGATTACAAACTGAAATTTCTACCAGTTACATATACACAGTCATCAAAAACAAGCAAATAACCTGCTTTAAAATAATAACAAATAAACTTTTAAAAAATTAAAAATAAAAATAATAGCAATTTTTACCTATCATAATTTTACACAGACCCCACCACACGTATATACGTGCATGCGAGGAAATATTATTCAGCGAAAAAATAGCAAAATGCTCTGATTGCTGACATGTATACATTCACGAGACATTCATGAGAAACTTTCGCTACACTTCCGATCTTTGAATTTCAACATATAAATGCGTATGTATATAGACAACACCACCCATATACATACATATCAAATCCAATACTGTCCACATATGTTTATATCTTTATGAGCCCCGGCGGACGAGCGAGTGTGCATGTGTGTCTGCGTACCTTATCGGGTGTACGGACATGCATCTATGTTTGCGTTAGCATGAGTGACATCACGACGACGATTCCCCCCACTCCCATAATAACACCAATACACGCAATCTGCATAAACCCAAATTAATCAGTTTGACTGACGATCGCAAAAGCGTGAAACCCAGGGTCACAAACTCACATCAATCAAACCAAATATTTTTGCTCTATCTCTGATATTGGGCGCTTTCTAATAAGTACCGCGCATATAATATATAAATAATTATATATATATATATATATATATATATATATATTCATATACACACACTTTTCGCATATATATTATAAATATATATATATATATTATAAATATTTAATTTCTTGTAGATATATGTACTGTATTTAATATAAACTTTGATTATTTTTATACAGAAATATGTAAATGGTCAGAATTTCCTTTAGACTTTTTTTTTTTATAGAAATATCAAAACAAGCTTTAATTTACATTATATTTCTATTCTTTATATATATATATATATATATATATATATATATATATATATATATATATATATATATGAATATCAGTACAAGTTATGATACATTTGGTTTCTTTTTAAATATTAGGTTGGTGCAAAAATAATGACGTAATAATGTCGTTTTTTGACGTATTTTTAACGTCAAAAAACGACATTATTACGTCATTGTTTTTGCACCAACCTAATAGAAATGTCAAAATGAGTTTTAATTTACATTAAAAAAGAAATATGAAAATGAGCTGAACTGATTATAGATTGTGATTTTTTTTACATAGAAATATGAAAATCGGCAGAATTTAATATAGATTTTGAATTTTTTATATAGAAATATGAAAATGTTGAATTTGTTTTAGATTGTGATTCTCTTTAAATAGATTAGGAAAATGGGCAGTATTTACTTTAGATTTTGATCAAAAACAGTTGAATTTTCTTTCGATTTTGATTTGTTTATATAGAATTATGAAAATACATTGAATTTAATTTAGATTTTGATTTTTTATGTAGAAATATGAAAATAGTCTGAATTTATTTGAGTCTTTGATTTTTTTTTGATAGAAATATCAATGCAAGTGTTGATATACATTAGATTCATTTTATACAGAAATATAGAAATGCAATGAATTTACTTTAGGATTTGATTCTTTTTACATACAAATATGAAAAACAGTTGAATTTACTTTAGATTTTGTTTCTTTTTATATAGAATGTGAGAAATTCTGCAATATAGGCTACTAATGGCTGGGTTATAACGACTATTTTCATTGGTCGAATTTTGATTTGGGTTTTTTCGCGGGCTTTTTTGACGGCTCGTGCCCTTTTCACTTTAGTTGCAGCAATTTCGCGGAAATGTCCGGACGCATTTTTTAATATTATTGCAGGGCCTTTGGCGCCCTAAAAATCAAGCCCAATAATTAGGCTATGACTCTTTCAGCAACCCTATGTGGTAATGCTTTACAGACGTTGTCTTGTCTCTGCTTAATTTCAACGAAGAACTTTACCAGAGATCTCGATGACAGTCGAACTTCTACTTCGCAGAGACCTATAGTGTCGCACTGAAGTAAAAGACTACCTACTCACAGAGAACTACCCCACCCTGTTCCCAGGGGCAAGAGAGGACAAATCTTTTTTTGCCAGGATTCAATAAAGATTGTTGTAATCTTTAAGGTAAGCCTTCTTCATTGCATGTCTTTCTTGTCTCTGCCAGGGGTGAATCGTGTGCGAAGAAATTCTCACATAGTTTTAATTGCAAAAAAGGATTTATAGTTCTAATCTAATTCCAAAAAAGTTTGCAGTTATAATTGCAAAAAAGATTTATTGTTGCTTAAATTTTATTACTCTATAAGTGAGTTTCATTTTAAATTCTCAATATTGTATTGTATTATAGTTAATTTAAATATATATCATATGCTGGTTTCTGTGTCTGCTTTAAATGGTTTACTATTTGTAAAAAAAAAAAATATTACTAATTTAATTTAAGTTCTCGTCGGAGGGGGTTTGTTAAAGTTAATTCCCTTTGAGCATTAATTTGCTGTCGTTCTAAAAAAGGTTGAAACTTTCTTCTTGTTTTTTATTAATAATCCTGTTCTCCCCCTTCCTTCTTCTTCCTTAATGGGAAGTTGGCGCCTATTTGAATGCCCAACCAGTTGCTTCAATTTCTCTCGTTCTGTGCCCTTCCCTTAAGCACTTTGCTAGTTGGAAGTTGGTATCGACCGCAAGTTTTGGCTTGAACAATTTCGTTTTTTATTGTTTTTTCTGCCTGCGGGCTAATTATAATATGGCTTTGAAGGATTTGTTCGCCAAGATTGAAGCCAAAAAGTTTCGTATTAGCAGCACTGTGGAGTGGATAAAGGAAAATGGTGCTATCTTGACTACTATCGAATCAAACATCTCTGTCATCGACAAATGGTTGACAGAGTTAGATGATTTGATGGATCAGTTAATTTTAGTCTCCCCCCGAGGAGAGACTGAAATTGTGTAATGATTCGACACAATTTTCTTCCAACATCAGGGAACAATTACCCAAATTAAAAGCGGGAAACGAGAGTAGCGAGACTGTTCAATCAGTTCCGATTAGACCCTTAGGGTTAAATCTTGAATGCTCCATTTTTTCAGGGTCAAATTCTTCAGATATTTTTTAATTCAGGACCTTCCTCGGACGGTTTGAATTTTGTGCATCTAACTTGGGAAAGGCAGATAGGATGCTTCTATTGAAATCCAAGTTGGGAGGGCAGGCATTTGACCTAGTTTCCAGCTTGGATATAACTCCAGAAAATTATGACCTAGCTTTGGCCAGTTTAAAAGATAAATACTTAAATCCGTCGTTGATTAAAAACCGAATATTTGAGGAAATTATTCCTCCTTCTGAAAGGATAACTCGTTTTAAGGAATTAAAAGTTTTTCTTGAACGAGTAAAACTCGATTTAACTGAGTTGGATAAGTCCTTCGGGACAGATTTTTTCGTAGATAATTCTACATCTGGGGCCATTATGGCCCACATTTTATTCAATAAATTCCCTAACAGTGTGAGAAGGGAAGTAATGAATAAATCTAATGAGAGATTTCCCTCTCTATCTTCCATTATGTCTTTTACTTTCGACATAATTGATATTTTAATGGCGTCTCCTTTGGATGAAAAAAAGCGGTAATACTGCTCATACAATATGGCGGCTCCTCCTTCTTCGGAACACAAGGCCAACATGGCGGCAGGGTCTTACTCCAAGTCCGCTAATGTAAAGAAGGGCATGAATACCTTCAAAACTCCCGCTAATAATGGCGAAGCCTTTAAACCCTGTAAATTATGCAAGGCTCCGGATCATTCTGTTAAGGAGTACCAGGCCTTCGAAGATAAATTTCAGAGGGCCAAGGAACTTAATTTGTGTACCAAGTGCCTAGGTGGACACTTGGATTCGCATTGCAAGGGGATTAAGGGATTCCTTTACCCTTGCGCTTTTTGTGGGCTTAAGAATCACTATTCTATTATGTGCCCTAAAAGTCCAAAATCCTGTGTTGGAAGGACTACCTTAACGGAGCAGGGAAACTGCATTTTCCCTGTTCTCAAAATTTCTATGAGGGTAAATAAACACCCCGTTTACTTCTACTACCTTTTAGATACAGGCAGCCAGAGATCTTTCTTTTCACAGGCTATTTTAACCCAGTTAAATTCCGGGGTAAAATTTAAACCCAGATCGGTTGAGATGCCTGTAAATACTATGATTGGGAGTAGTTCCTTGAACCTTCAGGAATTTAATGTATCCCTTAAATTAGGGTTTCAAAAACCCTTTTTATTTCCGGCTTTATTTGCTGGGGATCTGAATCTGAGGTTCAATGTGGACAGGTTTGACGAAATAACCTCTAACTTAACTAAGGAAGGTTTTCGTCTCTGTCCAGGTTATAGTGAACTAAATGGGTCTGCTATTAATGGCATCATTGGATTAGACTTGATTCAACGGGTTAATAATCTCCGTGTGATCCGATGCCTAGGTGGTAGCGCTTGGAAAATCTCCAAGTATGTAATTCCCTTTGGGGAAGGAAGAAAGTTTTTATCACATAATTCTGTTAAGGAAAAGTTGCCTCCCTTTGATAAGGTGGTGAATTCTCTTCCTCCTTGTCATTCTTATTTGATTGACAGCGTTTTGAATCCTGTCCATTCGTACGAGGATGCACTTCAGCCTTTCTTCTATGAATCTTCGGTCGAACGTGGGATAGAGAAATTTCTTTCTCTCGATTCCATAGGGGTCGATGACGACAGAGGGTTGTCTTCCCTAGATGAAGAGAAGATAAAGAAATTTGAAGAGTCTATCGTTCTTAAGGACGGTAGATACTATATTGATCTGCCTTGGGACTACGAGAAGCTTTCTCGTGTTGAGTCCAACTATGTGTCTTCTCTGAGAATAATGCAGAGAGTGGCGGAGTCCTTAAACAGGAAGGGACTGTACGATAATTATTTAAAAGTCTTCAATGAGTACGAAGACTGTGGCATAATTGAACCATTCTCGGTCCTGCCAGGGACTTACGAGAATTATATTTGGGTCCCCCATAGACCTGTCATCAAGGAAGGTCAGGGGGTAACTACAAAAATCCGCCCCGTGTTCAACTGCTCGTTGAAGAGACGGGGGGTACCTCAATCAATGACGCCGCTTATTCTGGCGTTAATCTCGCTGCTCAATTATTGGATTTATTGTTAACGTTCCGAAAGAATAATTATGTTCTTCTGGGCGATTTGCGTAAAGCATTTCTACAAATTCACCTGAAAACTGTTGAAGACAAAAATAGATTTTGCTTTTTTCTTAAGGTGAATGACAAATTATGCACTTACAGATATAATACTATTATCTTCGGGTTCAATGCCAGCCCTTTCATCTTGAGTTTTATACTTAAAATTCATGCGAAAAAGTACAAGGCTGATTTGGCCTCTCATACCATTTACAACAACTTTTATGTTGACAATTTGGTCACATCTAGCTGTGACCGTGACTCTTTACTTCACGTTTATAACACGGTACGTGGTAGGTTTTAGGAAGCAGGATTCGAGCTTCGGTCTTGCAATTCCAATTGCTTGAACCTGCAAAGTAAAATGTTGGAGGACGATTCAATTACATCCCCGCTTCCCACCTTTGAAAAGGTGTTGGGTTATCTTTATTCCCCGCTTCAAGATTCAATTAATTCCCACAGCTATAGACTCCAATGTCAATACTAAGCGTGGGGTTCTTTCCCAGATTTCCTCCGCATATGACCCATTATCTTTACTTCTTCCTGTAACTGTACAGGGGAAGATATTCATTAGTCAATTATGGAAGAATAATTTATCATGGGATCAGCAGATTCCCGAGAATTTGCTAAACTTGTGGCAAATACATGCTAAAGAACTAAATAATTTATGGGAATTCGAGTTCCCCGGATGCGTACTATCGGAGAACTCCCCAGTTGAGTTCATTTGTTTCTGCGATGCGTCTAAGCAGGCCTTTGGATTTACTATGTACGCAAAACAAGGAACCCAATGTTCCTTATTATTCGCCAAAGCCAAAGTAGCTCCCATCAAGGGGAAATCACTCCCTACCCTGGAACTTATGGCCATATATCTGGCCCTTAAAGTTGCCCTCAGGTTTTAGCGGCCTTAAAGTCTATAAATATCCTTGCCCTTTACCTTGTGTCAGACGCTCAAGTAGTCCTATCGTGGGTTTTAAACGGCAAAGGGTCCCAAAAAAATATATTTGTAGAAAATCGAATATCTGATATTAAAGTCTTTGGAGGAGATTACCCTAAAATTTGGCATATCACCTAAAATTAAATATGTTCCTTCGACGGAAAATCCGGCAGATCTGCTAACCAGAGGCCTCGCACAACTGTTCAAATTCTGGGTATACGGCCCTGAGTGGCTTAATCAAGATAGCATCTACTAGCCCGTATCACCCTTACCCTGTCTTAACGACAACAGGAAAATTGTATCCTGCATGATGTCTGTAGATACGTGCCCGGTTTAAGGCAGTTTACCTTTGGAAATCTCGAAATTTTCCACATTATCTAAGGCGATCAATGTCTTAGAGAAGGTGCTAAGTTTTGTCGACAAATTACGTCACCGAAGCACTAATACCTTTAATAGAGCCAAGATGTTGCTTTTTGCCAACATGCAAAGTGAAGTTTTTTCCTTTGAGTTGGATTATTTGAAACAACCTTCAAATAAGGTTATACCTCCTAGGGTATCAGCCCTAGGCCTATTCTTAGATAAAGATGGTCTGATGCGGACCAGGGGTCGCATTCAGAACTCTGATATTCTTCCTTTTGAAATAAAATTTCCTATTCTGTTAGGAAAAAATCATCACCTGACTGAATTGGCTATTAATGAGGCTCACTTAAATTGTTGCCATATGGGAACCAATTCAACGTTCAGTAAGTTGAGGTTATCAGGATTTTGGATTCCCCAGGGGAGACAAGCGGTAAAAAGGATTCTCCGTAATTGTATTACTTGCAAGAAGATCAATTCGTTGCCTTATAAAGCTCCCTCCGAGTCCCAACTGCCCTCTCATCGGGTAAATTTTGTCCGCTCCTTTAAACAAGTGGGTGTGGGTTTTACAGGTCACTTTTTTGTGAAACACAATGAAGAATGTTTTATTATTCACGTGTATGAGTTTGCGTCTATACATCTGGAACTGTTACCAGACATGAGCACACGTTCCTTCATACTAGCCTTTATCAGGTTCACAAACTTATTTGGTGTTCCTTCTCATGTATACTCTGATAACTTTTTAGCGTCTGGCATTATATTATCAGATGTATTCGTCTCTGACGAACTTAAAGAATATTTTAAGTCAACTTCTAACAATCACCGAACCATTCCCCTCTATTCTGCTTGGCAGGGTGCTTGGGAGAGGCTAATTAAAACTGTTAAACAGTGCCTAAGAAAATTAATGGGCAGGAGGAAGATCGACCACTTCGAATTCCTGACTACCCTCTCAGACGTACAGAAGGCCATAAATGATAGGCCACTCACGTATATATCTTCTTCGGATAGAGGTCTTGACTTTCTGACCCCTAACCACTTTCTGCAAACGGGCTATCACCCCCGCTTGCTAATTAATAATTACGAATCGGAGGAGTTGTGCCCCGATCCGCCCCATAGAATTAAACTAATACGTTCCCTTGAATTGAGGGACAAATTCATTGACAAATTCAAACGTATTTGGTATAACGACTATCTTTTGTCGTTAAGAGAAGTTGATGCCAATATAGGGGGCCACTGTCCCCCGAAGGTGTCTGTTGGTGAGATTGTACTTATTAAATCTCCAATCAAATCTCGCCCCTTCTGGAGTCTAGGTAAAATACTTAGATTGATTGTCGGTAATGATAATCAAGTCCGCTCAGCTGTAGTATTAAAAGACGGGTGCGAACAGATTCACTCATTAAAGCATTTATTTCCCTTAGAACTTAAGGGTAATCCTGAAACTGCAGAATTTATGGAAGAGGGTGGCCCCTTCTTCTGCCCTACTTGTTCCGTTGCTAATGACAGATTAGCTCCCATGGTGTGCTGTGACTCATGTGATAACTGGTATCACTTTAGCTGTGTTGGAATTAATCAGCAGGACACTGTGGGGGAGTGGTTTTGTCCGAACTGTACGAACAAAATTTCACAATCACCTTATATATCCCACACTTGTGTTTATTATACTGATCTAAATGTCTAGATTATTGTTGCAATTTAATTAACAGCAGACAAGGCCAGCATATTCAAAATTAATAATATAATTAACTGAATAGTCAACAGTTAAGTCCCTAGGGACAACCTTCTTACCTGTCACCTATTGACAGTCTTTAATTACCTTATCATTATAAACAAAAAAAAAGTAATGATTAACCATTACTTTTTGCTTTCTTCTTTGGCAGTGTGTGAGAAATTCTGCAATATAGGCTACTAATGGCTGGGTTATAACGACCAGTTTCATTGGTCGAATTTTGATTTGGGTTTTTTCGCGGGCTTTTTTGACGGCTCGTGCCCTTTTCACTTTAGTTGCAGCAATTTCGCGGAAATGTCCGGACGCATTTTTTAATATTATTGCAGGGCCTTTGGCGCCCTAAAAATCAAGCCCAATAATTAGGCTATGACTCTTTCAGCAACCCTATGTGGTAATGCTTTACAGACGTTGTCTTGTCTCTGCTTAATTTCAACGAAGAACTTTACCAGAGATCTCGACGACAGTCGAACTTCTACTTCGCAGAGACCTATAGTGTCGCACTGAAGTAAAAGACTACCTACTCACAGAGAACTACCCCACCCTGTTCCCAGGGGCAAGAGAGGACAAATCCTTTTTTGCAAGGATTCAATAAAGATTGTTGTAATTTTTAAGGTAAGCCTTCTTCATTGTATGTCTTTCTTGTCTCTGCCAGGGTTGAACCGTGTGCGAAGAAATACTCACAAGAACTAGGGAAAATATATTAGAGGTCAGACGGCGATGTGCGTTTGTAAAATGACTACATGAAAAGTTGTGATAAAAAATCAACGAAAACGGAATATGTTGTGGTTTGTTTTGTTAATATTTCGATGTTTAATTAATCATAATCAGATTTTATTCTTTCCATGATATTCTGAATATTGTGTGAATATTCATTCAAATATTAAAAGCACCAATTGTTTTTGTTTGTTCAGCGTATATTGATGACCTGCAAATCACGTTTTCCATATTACACTATAGGTCAGAAATCTGGAGCCTTCCTCTGGATGTTAATTAATAAGTTTCATACCTTCTTTGGTATAGTTAACTCCAACTAAGATACGATGCTGAAACCCATCAGTGCATGGCATCCATATGTTTTAGAGAGGAGCGTAACCTAAAATTTTATATCCGCCAACCCTAAATTTACTATTAGTCAGCAAGAGAGATTAGGCAAAAAGAGCAGACATTTTAAGGAAATTTTATGCAGTGATGAGCTAATTTCATTATTATTATTATTATTATTATTATTATTAAGCAAAAAAAAACATGATTGTTCAAATATTTTGCAACACAGAGTGCAATTTAAGATTATGTCGAAAAGATAAAGGTGCTTAACACTATTTCTCCAGTTTGTCTATCTGTCTTCAAGTTCTGCATATAAATTTCGTACAAGTATGAAAAATATAAAAACGCTTTATCGCGTTGATTACCGTTACAACAGTTTTTCTTAAGACAATCAACGTTTGTAGAAAGTTTTATGTTTTAAATAATTTACTTATATTCGTGTGCCATTTTTAAACATATCTTGAATACGACATGCTGTGGAAATATTGTTGAGCATTGTTTTTCGCGCTTCTTTTCTAAGAGCTGCATAATAATAATATATATATATATATATATATATATATATATATATATATAGTTTCTCTGGCCCGAGTGAACGTTTAAATTAGTTTTGAAAGAGGTGCAGAATTTTAAACTTTTATACGATTCTTCGATTTTCAGAGAATTGCCGCAAACCTTTATCCTATAGTGTACTTTCGTCGTTCGTAACTTAACTGTCGATAAACTATATCCGGCAGCAAGGCATCTGGTCGGAACTTTGCAGGTTCTTTAATTGCTGTTGTTCCCAGGTTTACCCTGACCCGAGGCAGCTATGGGTAAATTGTGAACCTCACCAAATAAAAACAAAACACTATGACAGTACAAGAATACATTTTTATAGTAAAAATACCATCAACACATTTTTTTAAAAATACCAACAATCCTATTTATAGCAAAATGACCAACAATATATTTTATCTGTAGTTGAAGGCATGCAATTACGTTGTAAATATATTTATTTGAAGCCATAAAATTGTGTTCAAAATGTTTAGATTTCGGTATTAAATAACTCACTCTGGTTGGTATGCAGCTAAACAAAATTAACCAACCTTAATGACACACACACACACACACAGTTTAAATACTAAAAACGCTGAATATCTTGTTTCTATACCTCAGCCTTGAGACATAATTTAAATAAAATTGTTACTCTGTCGACAGGGCTTACAATCCACCGACTGCATCCCTTTCATTGGGTTAATACTCCACAAAAGAGGCCACCTTCCAAGTGGATGCATTCCAACATGCGTATAAATCTGACCAATGTTTAACTTCGGACTAGAGTGTAGACCGGACGACTTTGAGGCACAAATACACAGACGATCCGATTCCGTGTGTTCGCTGAACCCGTATTTACTATGTTAAAAATCTCTACATCAACATCGTGCCTCCAACATTACATAGAACAATAATTAAAACAATCAGTTTTCATTCCTATCTTGGTTGTCAAGAATACTTAATCTTTTGTCCGGAACTGAGGAGGGAGAAAAGGCGGAGGTAGTGGCGGTTTTGAACTAAACTTTGTTGTTTATATTTGATTTTGTCAGAATGCTAAGAAACACATCTTAGTGTGAAAACTATAAATGTTTTCATAGTTCTGTACTCGTACATTAAAATCATCATGTAAATGTTTCTGCTATTCTACAATATATCTTTTCATGTCTGTTTCTGTCATAAGTAACATTTCTCTCTCTTTCTCTCTCTCTCTTTCTTTATGCTCTCTCTTTATTTCTTTATGCTCTCTCTTTATTTCTTTATGCTCTCTCTTTATTTCTTTATGCTCTCTCTTTATTTCTTTATGCTCTCTCTCTCTCTCCCTCTCTCTCTCTCTCGTATATAACAGGAGTAGATGGGTTCGCATATTGCCCGGTTCACAATCCTCACCAGTCTTTTGAACAAGAGTAGAGGTTATACCTCATTTCCTGTTTAGGATTGTGTTTCCAGTTCCTTCTAAAGCAGGGGTCTGCAACCTTTTGGGGAGAGCGGGCCGGGCAGCTACGCAATATCTCGAAGGAGGGCCATGATATCAAATGAACTAAAATAAATCGTCTCGACTTCAGACCGCTTTTTTTCTGGCGGTTTTTAAAAAAAAAAAGCAATGTTAACAAGTTAATGTTATATTATTTATACAAGGTTCCTTAATTTCCTACATGAGTAATAGGATAACAACTAACACAATCCAGTTGGGTTGGGTTGGCGGACCGGACCAAAAATCTTTCGCCCACCGAATGTGACCCGGGGTTCGGGAGTTGCCGACCTCTATTCTAAAGCATATTGTGGAGATGATTTCTTGCTTTAAACCTTCAAAAAACTTATTTACGGTTTCAGGTGACACAAATTTATGATGTGGCGTTTTAGAATGGAAAGGGATATCGTTTTTTGAGGGTAGGGGGGGAGATAGAAAGAAATTTTTTATTTTCCTTTCCACGGAAGCAAATGTGACTAAAGGAAAATTCAATATGGAAATGAAAAATATAAAATAAAAGGAAAAAAACAAAGAAAAATTTTAAAAGTTCAATAAAATACGTGATTGATGCTTTAACCAAATTCGAACCTGTACACTTGTATATGGCAAACCTCTTTAAAGGCTGTTACTATATTACAAGGAAATTGATTTATGAATCCTATCGCCGTTGTTTGAACTAATTTTTTTTGTAACGAAGTTCTGTTGAAAATCAGTGTTAAATCGAGAAATTAATCTTGTATTATTTAAACACGGTCTCTTAATTTACTGCATAAATAACAGAATAACAACTAGTACAATCAACAAAAAATGCAAATTCCTTACTACAAATGAAATACAGTTAGAAATGGCAATGAGAGACATGTTTTTGCTTATTGTTCGATAACTTCTCCACATATAAATATTTGTCGGAGCAAAACATCATCTATGTTGTTATCACACAACCTTGTTCTTAAACGACTTTTAGTAGATTTCTTTTTCGAAAATAGTTGTTCGCAATCATATGTACTTCCAAATAAAGTTGCCATCATTTTCACATTATTCAATAAGCTTTTACATTTTCCGCAGGGCAAACATTTCTTGTAGAAGTCAGAGGATTTGCAAAGAAATTTTAATTTAAAAAATATTCGTCACATTGTAAGTCAATTAACTCCAACTGATTTTTTTCTGCCACTTGATCCACAAATGAATTAGATAATTAGTGTATAGGTGTAAAGTCTACCTTAGCTCTATACCCCTAACGTTTGTCCTTTCCTGGGCACATATAACTCCACCTAATAACCATCTACCTTGAGTGTCTCTTTTGCCTTGTGTTCGATGAACATTAGTAAATATATAAACATAGGCAGTAATTCCATGTTTTAAACATGTTTTATTAAATAGGACGAACAAGAAATGTCTGTCATTTTTGGGGTTTCTCCAAGTGTCAAATAATATGTCGTTTGTTGCCGAGTGGCAATGTCTCGACTTCTAACTTCTTTCAAAGAAAATGAACAACGATGGTCACCAATACTCAGAACATTGCACACAATTTCAGCAAGTTCCTTTTACATTTTAAATTTCCATTCGACATCAAACGACTTCACAGCAGAAGTTCGCCATAATACTTAACAGATAATTTTTCTTTATCTATTTTAAATCATTTAGTCCGTAGTTGTTGTAGAGGGCTGGGCCATCTTGCTCAGAACACACCACCACTGATACGTTCGCATGTTTAGCCCCTACGACTCTATCTGGTTACGGGAATCGAGATCATAATCGAATCATATATAATGTAGATCTGCTTACATTTATGAGAATCTCATTGATTTCAATGTATAAGGGGTCCATCAGTCCAGTTTTGAATTGAACCGCTTGACTACCCACACAGTTAATTTGGTTATGGTAGGGTGAAGGCTTGCGTGGAATAAACCACGCTTTTCGGAAGAATTTATAAGAGAAATGGTGCATAATCTGCCACAAACTAGCAGTCCTCTTCAGGCTTCACCAAAAGTCCAAGAGATCCAAGTTTGTAGTCATAGAAATATGCATGACAAAAAGTCTTTGAACCTGATATTATCCACAATATCAAAATTATTAAAAATATCGTCATATGATAGGCATCACTTTCCTCACCAGTACCTGCAGTTAGTATTCGCAACCAGATAAATATAAAGAAATACTAAATCCTTCCCTCATTTTGGCCTTATATTCTGATGACCAAGGACACATTCCAAAAGCTGGACAGAGTATTGCGAAACAGGAGGATTTCTTTGGTAACAAAGAAAAGAATACTGAGCTACTACGTGACATCTGTCCTCCTTTACGGCAGCGAATGTTGGACGGTTTCCTCAAAGACGAAGAAGAGACTAAAGGCGACCGAGATGTGGCTCTACAGCAGAATGCTAAGGATATAATGGACCGAAAGTGTGAGCAACGATGAGGTCTTGGAGAGGTTGCAAACAAGGAGGAGGCTTATACTAAATATCAGGAAGAGGCAGTTGTAGTTTCTGGGACACATAATGAGGATTGAGGGCCTGGAGAATCTGATACTCATGGGTCGAATAGAGGGAAAGACACAAGGAAAAACAACGCATGACATACCTGGCGGTCTTAAGTAAGTGAATGACAGAACGTAATCTGAGGGAGGAAGCAGAGGGAAGGAAGTTGTTGAGAGCTGCAAGGGATAGAGGGAGGTGGAGAGTCATGATCGCCTACGTCCTGAAAGGACATAGCACATAAAAAGAAACAATGTACAAGCATTATTATTAATATTGACTATTGATCAAAAGCCTTACGGCCACATCACTTTGAAATAATGTTTCTTGTACGACCACCGAAGTTAAGCAACATCAAGCCTGGTCAGTACTGAGATGGCTAACCGCTTGGGAATACTAGTTACTGTAAGCTTGGATGTGAGGGTGGTGTAATTGATAATGGTTCAGAATTGTTAATCGGAGAGCCGAGTTCCAGTTTCCGTTAGGTTCGTTATATTCACTTATGTACAAATCACCTTGTGAAAGGTATGAATCCGCCTCTTCTCCTCTCGGCTACGGGTTATTTACAGAAACTTGTAGCAGTAAAACCATTATTCGCTCAAAAAAACAAAAAGAAAAGAATTCTTACAATCAAAAAATATTTTCTAGCTTTAAGTAACCTGCAAAGTTTGATAAGCCATAGAAGATAAAACGATCAATCAAAATGCTGAATCAAATGCACAAAAAGAAGTGTTTATATTAGAATAAGCATATGGAGTGAAAAAAAACAAATGCTCTTGTTCATAATAGGCTTCGGAATTACGTACGTGTCATATATATGTGTGTGTCTGTGTGTGCATTTAGGCAGCAATTCTTCATTTAAAATTAAATTAATTATCTATTAAAACCTACGCACACATTGAAACTGAAAAAAATAAAATCATCCTTGATAATGGCTAAAACTAAAAGTATAGCCGAAAGCGCTCGGAATTATAGAACATTTGAACAGTTTCTACACACTCTGTGTCCAAGAAAGAAAACACTTGTTCGAACACAAGAAAAATAAAAAGCTTAATCGTCGTACATTGTCCGTCGTTTTTAATGATATATATATATATATATATATATATATATATATATATATATATATATATATATATAAGAGAGAGAATAGTGCGTGTATGCATATTTTCTGAAATGTTTTTATGTTTATGTCGATATGCTCCGCAAGAATTCGGAGACAGCATTCTACGAAATAGGTTTATCGAAGATAAGAAAGAAAATTGATAATGATATTAATTAGGCTTACGGCCATACTACGTTCGAACATAGGTTCTCGTCCCGATGAGTGACCACTTCGGACGGAATACCACCTGCTGTGAGCCCTTACAAGCACGCATTAGGCCAGCGAGGTAGGCTAATGATCTTTGACAAGATGATTAAAAAAAGTTCATTATTTCGGAGTGCAGTTACTTTGAGGGATGTACAATGTGTCTAGTGACACACGGGAAACGATGGGTGACATGACAGTCTTAGGTAGCATATTAAAAATTTTATATATATAAATATTGTATATACAGCGTGCGATGGGTAAATTGTCGCCATTGTATATTTTTAATTTCGCGCATTGTTCTTGATTTTGTTGACTGCACAGTATAGCAGTGTCAGTTGGGTACCGTTTCTGAGAAAAAGAGAACCATGACGCAATTCACTCCGCCAGGAATTTGAAAACGGCATGCTGTATCGCTTCGTATCCTCAAATACGAACATTTCAAGTGTTTGGGTGTTAATCTGATGACATTTAAGGATTCCGAAGTAGTTGGATAAGTCTAATGGTGATTACGAAAGTTTTTGGAGTGATCACTCGTGAAGGCGACGTTATGCTTCCATTTATCTTCCCCAGACTCAACACGGGGGCCTACATGAAGTGCCTTGAGGAGGTAGGGCTGCCCTGGGTCAGGAGAGTGCTGCTGGCAACAGAACTCTACACAAGCCGAGAACCCATTCATGGCTGTCAGGCAATTTCTGCGATCACATCACTCCTCACATCTGGCTACCTAACTCTCCAGACTGTAGCCTCCTTGATTATTATGTGTGGTGCACAGCTGAGCGAGAAACCAACATAACTCTTTGCAACCCCAAAGATTAACTGAAAACAAGGATTATGGCAGTATTCAGCAACTTAAATAAGGAGACCATCCAGAAGAGTTGAAAGAGATTTTGAAGTCGTCTGGAGGCTTTGATGGAAGCCAATGGCGATTTTATTGACTAAATTTACACTTACCTTATTTACTTTACCTTATTTCAAGATATTCTTGCGTAAGTTTGGTAAATAAATCTGTTAAAATGGGATGTCAATCTTTCATTTTTGCGTATTTTAGAAAACAATTTATCAATAGCACCATTATATATATATATATATATATATATATATATATATATATATATATATATATAATGCGCATTGGTGGAATGGATAATGGCTTTAATTTCTTTTCATTTACTTACGCGCAAATAACCTTTCGAACTGTATTAATCTGATTCTTCATGGATTAATTCTTTTTGTCAAGGAGAAGGTTAACCTCTGAATTCAAAATCTGAGGAGAGCTGTTTGTAGACCTTGTGACCCACTGTACACTCGTTCTCTGTATTCGGTTCTTCCTAAAAGTGTTGTTGATTCTACACAAGCCTTCACCAGTATAAACAGTGCAGATAGTTTGGCTGCTTAGTTAAAAAATGAGGGTTCAACAGCATGTTCCCTTCCCAAACTTGATGCATTTCCTTGTGATGACTTTTAAGGTCAGCTTGAGACATATCCGACCAGGAACAGCACCCTTTGAGAAGGCTGCAGGAATATTACATCGATGTTTCTCCTTTGTAACTGGTAGATGTTCAATGCCTGACCTCACAAAAAGTTATTATTTTATGTACATGTTCTTGTCAAATTTAATTTTTTCTTAAGTTTATTCATGTACCTCAACAGTTTTTCTTCACTTTCCAAGAATCGTCATGCAGTTGGCTGTACCTTATTTTCTATTGGTACGATGTAATCCAGTAATCCACATGGTCGGTTAATTGGTGAATAGGCGAAAGATGTCTAAGCACAGGAGGAAAAACCAAAGCCGTCAAAAGGAATAACCTTCTTGCATTGGGTCAACAACCAAGTAACACTTAAATATGCGTGGACGTAAAAATACATACTAATAAATACATAGCAATTAAAGGTCTTTCCCATCCGATACTATTTCAAACTAGTAGATATCCCATTTCTTTTTAAATAGGGAAATGTGCCTCATAACAGAAATATGAGAACCCACTTTCAAGCCCAATGTGCTTTATCATTGAACCAAGGGAAGTCATCACAGCAAAACAAATCAAAGCTCAGTTACCCTATTCAAGAAATGCATATCACTCGTTGGAACTTTTCAAAATCTATATCTGCTAACTTTATTTTCGTATCCGAAATAAAATAAATTTCAAGTACCATATTTTCTGGCTTGTAGGATGCACTTCCACTCTAGCATGGAATATTTCAGAAAGACAACACACTCTTCACAATAAAAAAAAAAATCAAAATTATAACCTTACCTTTATTTAACATTCTCACTAACCATGAAGATATACTTACAGTATTTGCACAAATTATACTACTGATACTTTTTTAATAGAAGATTTAGTGACCAGGACATTTTTTGGAAAAGAAAAATTTTAGTAAATTTCATCAGACATTTACTGAAAAGTGTTTTAGCTGTTTGGTCAAAATCTGAAAAACATACTGAATTTGGGATATCCCTATATAAAAATATATATAAAATATAGCTGATTTTAATATTTCTATGTCAAAATTGCAAAATCTGAGGATGATGCAACATTTTTGCATATTTATACATATTTATAGTAAAACCTTAAAATATTGTTGATTTATGTATTTCTATGTCAAAATCTTAAGAACTTAATGCATTTGGGATATTTCTATTTAAAATGTGAAAATCTGAAGAAAATATAGATGATTTTCACATTTCTTTATTTCTGTGTAAAAATGGCAAAAATCTGAGGAAAATGCAGTATTATGACATGTTTCTATGTAACCTGAAGAAAATACAGCTGATTATATATTTCTGTGTCAAAATCTGAATCTACAGACATATTTCCAGGAAATACTCAAAATCTGTAGGAAATCCTGCTTTTTGATTTATTCTATATAAAAACAGTCAAAATCTGAAGAACATACTTAATTTGGGATATCTCTATCAAAAGGTGTACAAAAAATATCTGATTTTCATCTTTCTATGTAAAAATAGCAAAATCTGTGGAAAATACAATGTTTTCTCACATTTCTATGTAAACATTTAAAATTGTAAGTAAATATAGCGAATTTTCATATATCGATGTAAAAATGGCAAAATCTGAGGAAAATACTTAATTTTTTGCATATTTCTATTGTAAATGCTTAAAATCTTCATTAAATATAGCTGATTTTCATATTTCTATGTAAAAAAGACAAAGTCTGTCGAAATAGATGTATTTTTGCATATAAGAAAATATGAAATTATATACAAAAGATTATAATCATAAGAAATATTAGATAGTTATGAAATGTATGCAAAATCTCTATAAGATGCCACATTTATGCATATTTTTATACAATAACAGTCAAAATCTGAAGATCATTCTCCCTACAGTAGGGATTTTTCTATGTGAAATATCAAAATCTGAAGAGAATACAGCTGATTTTCATAGTAGTATCAATAGAAAATGCAACATATTTGCATATTTCTATATAAAAACAGTCAAAATCTCAAGAACATTCTAGATTTGGGATATTTCTATATCGAATATTAAAAATTTTTTATTAAAATGTGTTGGAAATTAAAATTAAAATAATAAAAATAAACATTTTGGCATATTTACTGGACTTGAATCCTTTAAACTCATATTGGACTATAAACCACTTATACCGTTAATAAACACACATGATCTGTGCAATGCCCCAAAGACTTCTGATGAGACTGAGAAGATATAACCCTTTAGCAGAACATGTTCCAAGGAAGGCACTAGTTGTACCTGATACACTTATCAAGAAGTCCTATATCTGACATTGATAGTAATACAGCAAAGATACACAGACAGCATGGCAAGAACCAGACCAGCTTCAGATAAGAAATTAAATGAAATAAAAATAGCCACTCAACAGGACACCATATTACAGGAAATAGTACATCTCACATTAAATGGATGGACACACAAAGAAGGAAGAATAAAAGAAGGCATAATGCCACATTTTCCAAATCGGAAAGAATTGTCAGTTCATGACAATTTACTATGGTTTCAGAACAGAATTGTTATGCCTTAAAAACTTAGAACAAAAATATTAAAGAGACTCCATAATGTTCACTTGAAACTAAAGAGAAAGCCAAAAAAATCGGTGTGGTAGCATAAAATATCTCAAGAGATTATCTAAAATATGCTCGTTTTGTAACATACACCATCCAACAAATAAAAAGGAAAAATTAAAAATAACACCACTTCCTTGAGGTCTATGGTAAAGAATTGGTACTCACATTCTCAATCACCAAGGACACCAATATATTGCTGCAATAGATTATTTCTCAAGATATTTAGAAATAACAAGGGTTAATCCATTGACAAGCAAATGCGTTATAAGGAAGTTGAAAAAATTCTTCTAGCGTTGTGGAATTACCATTGAATTTGTCAGTGATAATGGGAAACAATTTTCAGGTTACGCTTTCAAAGATTTTGCAGACAGTTATGGATTTAAACACATAATATCAAGTCCACATTACCCTCAAGCAAATGGAGAAGTAGAAAGTACTGTCAAAATAACTAAGATAATTCTGGAACAATCAGACACATTTCAAGCATTAATGGCATACCGGAGTACGCCAATTTAAGCCACAGGTGTCAGTGCCACTGAATTAATTATGGAAAGGAAAATAAGAACCACGTTACCTTTACTTCCCAAAAAGTTATTACAAAAATGACCCGATTTCGCACAAATCAGGGAGAGAAACAAACTGGCAAAAACTGGAATGGAACACTGAAGGAACGATCAAGTCAGCAGATACTGTCAACAGGTCGTATATTGTGACTACTAATCAAAGGAATTTCCGATGAAATTGGAAATATATATCATTTTCAGGCTTTGAAAATAGACTTTTAGGAATGAAACCAATTAATGGTCATTACAATAATCTTCAAACAAATATAATACAAGAGAAAGAGTAAAACAAAGCGAGGACGCAAAAATACAAACTCCAAAATATCTGTTTATTTCACAAAGTGAATGAGTTATCGCCCTTGGACTGTAACCAAAACAAACTTTAATCTGGAACTGTATAAATTAATAGAGAAAATAAACTTAGGAGGGGGATGTTATTGTAGAATATTGATTAGAACGTCGGGTTGACCAATTGTTGAATGTATTGATTCTTGAGTGTTGTGGTCACCAATGTTGAATGGGTTAAATAGATAATGTGGCTGCGTGTTGAGAAGGTAATAAACATTCATACATAATATTTAAAACATCAAGGAAAAAACAATGAGAACCAATTTTGTTTAACGGAGAAATATATGTATATTAAATTCAACAATAATACAAAGTAGTTGTAATATGAGTGAAAAAAGGAGAAAAACGTAGCTTCCCCTTGACTGTAAGGAAATGTCTTAAAGAAGATTTGTTTGAGTGAAATGTTCAGAGTTCAGTGTTGAAAATAGAATATTTCTTTCAGAAAATTGTTCAGTTGTTGCAACTTACAGAGTTGATTTAACTTGGTGTGTCCACTGAGAACTGGTGGTGTATCAAATAAAGTTCTGTATTGTATGTATGTACGTGCGGAGTGAGTAGGATGAAATACACGAGCGAGTAGGTGAGATCTATCGTCTCTGGGTACACTCGACTCTGGTTCTGGAACTACTACTAACTGGTTTTTTGGAATGCATCCAATATTTATACTACCTAGGGTGGCTCCCAGCAGAGACGCTAGATATATTTTTGAATATACATGAAAAATATCCGATTGGACGGAAAATGGACCAATCAGCGATTTTGTAGCAAAGCTTGTTTTTTAACAAAGTGTAGGAACAAATTTACTATGGTGGGATGCGATAGATAAATTGTCCTGTTATTTTCTAGTATGTATTTATTGACCAATTAGAATTGGAGAAAATGTAGGCGTGGCACTACATTATGACAACCACATTAATGATGATGATGATGATTGTCAGGGCTTCTGGTCTCAGTTTACCACGTGCCGTGTAGTCTTTGTGTTGCTTTTATTTTTCAGCGGCTCGTCTCATATATCTTTCTACTCTAACTTCAGTGGAACAAAAAGTACCCAAAAATTATTCCACATAGTTTTCTATTAAAATAATCTATTCATTTTTGGAAAATAGTTTTAAAACAGTGGGTAGCGATTTCTGGGTTTCATGTCGAAAAAAAAACAATTTTTCAAAAATTTGTTCACATACATGGGCAGACAATGTTAGACAAATGAATGACAAAGTAGAAAAATTCTGTGTTATGAATTTTGCCCTCTAGATGTTCTTCATCGGATAATCAACATTACATTTTATTTCAGAATTTTTTTTTTCCCTAAGAGTATATAAGTAGTCTCCCTCCATTTTTAGAAATATTTGGTTAACTGCTCTTGAAAGAATAGAATTTGATCGTTTTATCAAAAATCAAAATTAATAATATTTCAATTAAATTTCATAAATTTTTATCCGTCAGAAATTTATTGATTTATTTTACGCAAAAGTAGGCAACAGGGAGAAGTGAACTCGTGTGTTGAATCAACCGTGAAAGGAATCAATAAAGATGAGTACACAGATAGAAAGGCAACAAACACACACACATCTCCCTTGTTCGGTGTGTTTTAAGCTATAAGATTATTGTGTGTGGAGGAGAGATAAAAAATAATTGTATTTTTTTATCATAAGAATCATTTTCACACAAAACCAAATACATTTACGTTTTTTGATCTCAAACACCAAAATGTATGTGGGTTTTTCTTATATGTTTTATATCAACATTTCATGTGACAGAATGTGTTCATGAATTAACTTTTTAAAAGTAATGATTATTGCATTTAAAATAAATCTTGATTCTAAAAAATATTAACAATACAGAAAAAATAAATAGTTTACTTTACAAAAAATATTGATTTTTATTACCAGAAAAACTACACCACTTGAAGACTTTCAACAGTAGCAACAACTAAAATGAGACATTTAACTAGAAGAGAAAATAATAACATTATTAAAATGTTAACTATTTTGTAGTGGATGGGTTAATTATGTGGTAATATTTGTTGAGAATAGGTTGTGTGTCAATTAACTATTTCCACTAACATCAAAATTAAATACAAAATTGAACTGGATTGTTTTAAAATGTAACAATTAGATTTATTTAGGTTGACGTACAAGTATGCAATGAAAAGGTAGGACAGAGTCGTGTCCCTTTGATTTGGAAATATTTGTACCAGAGTTCATATTAAGAACAAGACATATTTAATTAGAAACTAATAAAACATTTATATACAATTCAAAACAATATACAAGCAGAATATTTGGTATATGTTATGTTGGCAAATGTGTAAGATGTTTTAGGTTTCAGAATGTCTTTCTTGTAATCGTTCGTTAATGTTGATATTAAAGTTGTTAATATTAAGTGTCTTTTAAACAGAAAGTTCTTAAGAAGTAATTTACCTTTTACTGTAATATTTTTAAGGTCGTTCGCACATAAATGTTTACTTAATAGATAGTGAATGCAATTCACTTTAGTTAAGCAATATATGAGAAATAATGTCCACAGAGTTGGTTGAGTTTGAATTGTGAGTGAGTCAGCGTTGATGTACTTTTGCGCGGCAAAATCTGGTTTCGAACGACGTGGAGTAAGTTGGCAATTTCTCTGCGGTGCTGTCACTGACTGCTTTGGTCAGTCGTTTTTTATCTTTAACGTCTGGTCAGCAATGACTAAGACGGGAGTCGGTGAAGGTTACATCTTGGCACTTGGTAACTACTACTCAAAAAGTTCACACGTGTTCGGTTTATATAATGGCCAAGTGGCTCCTAGCATATGAGCGGGAAAACAGGTTGGTCGCGTGCAGGCGGTTTGATTGGTCGGAACTGACCAATCAGCAAGCCAGATTGGAGGTGAATGACCAATGAATACTTGTTATATTGTATGAAAGTAGAATTTTACTTACCAGATAGGAAGAGTACATTTCCTAACAAGAGGTAAGGCTGGTTGTGTTGTGGAAGATTCCACAATTTCAAACAAAAGATTAGAAAAGAAGCCACCGTCTAAACTGGAAAGATCGATAACAGCTGGTGGACTTGAGATACCTATTTTCCTGAAAACTGGCAGATCGGTCAATGAATACCGAATGTTTCCTTATAAGGAAACGGTTAATTTTACCAAATACCATTAATATTTACACACGGAAGCAGTTCAGTCTCTAGCTACAGCTGTCAACACGAATTTTTGGGCCGGCCTCTCAGTCTGACTGAGGCCAGCCATCGATGTTATAAAAATGCATTTGGCAATTCTTTGGTATACTTAAATCAAGTAAAGATTAAAGTAACTGTTTCCCATTTTAAAAAATGTCTTGATGCTATGATTATCTTTTATTTTTAATAAATTTTTAT
Source organism: Acanthosepion lycidas (assembly GCA_963932145.1). NCBI lineage: Eukaryota > Metazoa > Mollusca > Cephalopoda > Sepiida > Sepiidae > Acanthosepion > Acanthosepion lycidas. The sequence goes on from OZ010584.1 coordinate 45,818,121, forward strand.
TTTTTATTTGTTTAGTTTACAATATCGTGTTTCAGTCAATCTGTGGCCAGTGTGAATTTTACCTGGTTTTGTCCTGGGCAGTGGCGGCTCGTGTATTGGCACCCCTATTTTCACTCGATATTATTGATAACATTCAAAATAGGTTTTATTTTATTTATACTTGTACATTATAATCATTAAACTTGTAGAATGTTAATCTGAACGTTGAAAGTAGTCACCAATGTTGAAGTGGTTCAAAGATAAATGTGGCTGCGTGTTGAGAAGGCAATAAACATTCATACATAATATTTAAAATATCAAGGAAAAAACAATGAAGAACCAATTTGTTTTAACGAATAAATATATATACTAAAATTCAACAATAATACAAAGTAGTTGTAATATGAGTGAATAGGGAGAAAAAAGTAGCTTTAACTGTAAGGAAATGTTTTAAGGAAGATTTGTCTGAGTATAAAGTTCACAGTTCAGTGTTGAAATAGAATATTTCTTTTAGGAAATTGTTCAGTTGTGTTGCAACTAACAGAGTTGATTCAACTTAGTATGGCCACAGAGAACTGGTGGTGTATCAAATAAAGTTCTGTATCTGTGTGTATGTACGTGCGGAGTGAGTAGGATGAAAAACACGAGTGAGTATTTGAGATCTATTGTATCCGGATGTACTCTAATGTGGTTCTGGAACTACTACTACTGTTTTTTTGGAATGCATCCAATATTTATATTACTTAGGGTGGCTCCGAGCACAAACGCGGGATATATTTTTGAATGTACACGAAAAATACTCGATTGGACGAAAAATGGACCAATCAGTGATTTTATAGCAAAACTTCTTTGTGAGCAAAGTGTAGGAAAAAAATTCAGTATGGTGAAATGCGATCGATAAATTGTCCTATTATTTTTAGTATGTATTTATCGACCAATCAAAATTGAAGAAATGTAGACGTGGCACTACAATACCCCCCCACAAGTTTGGAAAAAGATGATGGAAAACAGTTTTTTTTTTTCAATATGATATGTAATGTTTATATTTACGAGGCCAATGGACCTCCCTACCTTTTTTTGTATGTTTTTGTGCAGGTGTCTGGAGTTGGTGTTGTATAGCGCCCGGTGTGGTCGGTGGTTGTGATTTTGCGGCGAGTTCCGTGCTTTGCTCTGCTCTACGTATGCTGGTTTCAGGAGATCTATCGAAATGTTCGATCGTCCGCTAGGGAGTAGAACAGTGTAGGACATTCTGTGTCGTGCGAGAACACGGAACGGACCCGTATAACTCGGCGTAAGTGTTTTTTTCACGGCATCTTGTCGAATGAAGACAAAATTACACTTGTTCAGAGATGCAGGGACGAATATGTCCTTGGTCTGGAATCGAGTAGGTGTAAAAGACAAATTTGACATTCTACTCTGCAAATTGGAGCTAGTTAAAGCGGCTTTTAGCTGACAGTGAAAACGCTCTACCGGGCCGTTAGCACAAGGATGGTAAGCTGTGGTAGAGATGTGTTTTCTTTTGCTCCTAGAAGATTGATGAATTCCTTAAAAAGTGCAGACTGAAATTGTGGGCCGCGATCTGTTGGGCATCCGAAAAACGAGATCCAATTTCTCAGTATTGCCTTAGCAACAGAATCAGCGGTCGTAGATTGAAGAAGGATTGCAACAGGCCATCTAGAAAACCTGTCAATTATAGTTAGAATGTACTGGTGTCCGTGGACTTCCGGCAACGGACCCACCAAGTCGACGTGTAGATGACGAAAACGTCCGTCTGGCGTAGCGAAATTACCAGGCGGTGACTTGGTATGACGTTGGCAAGTAATACAACTGAGTCCAGCTTTTCATATCGCTGTTCATGTTGGTCCCTACAAAGCGTTCAGAAATCATTTTTGATGTGGCTTTGCGACCAGGATGTGAAATTGAGTGGAAATTGTTGAAAATTTTCCTCCTCATGCTGACAGGTACCAAGGGTCTGGGAGTGGAAGTACTTGTGTCACAAGCAATAAACTTTTCACTGAAAGGCAAAGGTTTCTGTTCTATTTTTAGCGACGAGTCTTGCAACGAGTTAAACAGAGTGATGTCCCTTACTTGTTTGTCTGCTAATATCTCCATGTCCATTTTGTCTTCAATGGTACTATTTTTAACGTAGCTGGTGATAGCGTGTCGGCGACAACGTTGTCATTGCCTGCTACGTGTCGTATGTCAGTGGTAAATTGTGATATAAAATCCAGCTGTCTATAATCACGTGGATTATATTTGTCTGATTTAGTATGGAGGGCGAAAAAAAACTAAGGGTTTGTGGTCGGTGAAAACCGTGAAGTTTTGTCCTTTCAGGATGTGTCGAAAGTATCTAATAGAGAGAGATATATTATAGCTAGTAGTTCACGGGAGAAAGTGCTATACTTCTTCTGTGTTGAAGTAAGCTTAACAGAAAAGAAAGAAATTGGCGTGTTTTGTTTCTCAGTGTGCTGATGTAAAACCGCTCCAATAGCTTCTGATGATACATAACATATCTGTAGTTAACGACAAAGTTGTTGTGTTGTCATTGCGTAAATGTTAACTTGGTAAAGTTTGCTAAAGCTTCGAGAACTGTTAAAAGCAACGAGAGCTTCGTCTGTGAGTGTTATGGGGATGTTCTTTTTCCCTTGACCACGGAGTAGGTCGGTTAGTGGTGCTAAAATCTGCGAACAGTTCGGAATAAACTGGCAATAATAGTTTAGGCCAAGGTATCGACGGAGTTGACGGAGTGTTGTCGGTTGTGGGAATTCTTTCACAGCAGTCACCTTTTCGGGAATCGGCGTGATTCCTGACTCGTCAATAACATATCCGAGAAAGTTAAGTTTCGAAACAGCAAATAAACACTTGTCAGGATTTATTTTCAATGCAAAATGCTAGACGCTCGAAAACTTGTGTCACGTGATGCACGTGGTCGTCCATGTCGGCGCTTGCCACTGGTAGATTGTTGATGATTGTAGGCCAATAAGTGGTGTAAACCGCGAAGGGCTTCATCGATTAATCGTTGGAAAGACTGTGCAGCGTTTCGAAGTCCGAAAGGCATTCGTAAGAATTCGTAAAAGACCAAAGGGTGTCGTTATAGCAGTCTTGTGTACATCTTCCTCGGCAACAGGAATCTGATAAAATGCTTTTCTCAGATCGATTTTTGTAAATAGTTTCGCGCCTCGCAGAGAAATTGCAAAATCTGCTAAGTTAGGCACAGGATACTTGTCAGGCACCGTCTGTGTGCTTAAACATCGATAATGGCCGCAAGGTCTCCAAGCCCCCTCTTGCGCCTTAGGGACCATGTGGAGTGGAGATGCGAAAGAGCTAAACGAAGGGCAGATTATTCCTAGGTCTAACATGTGTTGAAATTCCGCGCGCGCTAGTTTATACTTCTCAAGACTTAACCTGCGCGGCTTGGAAGAGACTAGCGAGCCAAATGTTTGAATTTTGTGTACGGTGTGGTGTTTCACCATTTAGGTATATGTGAAAGGGGGGACAAGTGAAGGAAATTTGTCCAACACACTTTTAAGAGGGTTGTCTGCTGGCAAGGCGACGCATAGTTTAGTGGAGGTGAGGGTGGAAGTAACTCCATAATTCGTAAGATTCGTCGTTTTGTCTAACAGTGAGCGTTTTGACATGTTCACGATAAGTTTATAGTGAGCCAAAAAGTCTGCACCTAAAATAGGGAACTTGACTTCAGCTACTGTGAATAACCATTGGAATGTCCTCCTCAGGCCTATTTCCAAAGTCATTGATACTTGACTGAAAGTTTGAATTTGCGAGCCATTAGCAGCACGTAGAGTGACTGAAGATCTTGTATTTGGAAAACTGGGACTAGGTGGAATAACGCTAATTTGTGCACCTGTGTCCACGAGAAACATTTTGTTGGAGTTTCTGTCTCTGACGTAGAATAGACGGTTGGCATTCCCTACTCCAACAGCAGACGCCGTCTTCATGCGCTATTGGGAATGGCGTTTCCCGCCTTCTGGCATGACGTAGAATCCGATTGTTGCTTAAAACTGCACGGTTTGGTGCATTTTCTTGCTGCCTGTCCAAATTTGCGATGATACCAGCAATACGCATCGTTTCTTCCCCGAGAATTAGATCGGGAACGTCGTTGGGACTTGTATGAGTTGTGAGCCGAGGATGATCGCTCTCTATACAAACGATCTATCTGTGCAGATAGCTTATTATTAATCTGTTGTTGAAGCTTGTTGAATACGTCCTCATGTGGCGTGTCGTGTAGCACTGGAGCGTTGACAATGCTGATAGTTGCAGCATCACTTATTTTGTCCTTTATTTCCGCTGTTTTTCTAAGTCTAGGTCTTCGGGTAGTGTAGCTAGGATTTGGGTTGTGTGGGTTGGTAACTTATCCATCCACAGCTTGCGAAATAGTGAATCAGACATTGCGTTTTTGCCTAGCAAATTTCTCATTTTCCACAGTAGTTGTGACGGCTTAACTATCTCCTAACTGTAACGTGTTGAATAAATCATTTAATTTACGTTTCTGAGACTTTCCCGTCCTGTAGATAATTGCCTCTTTCAGTGTGTCGAAAGGGTTATGTGTAGGGACGTTATTCAATAAATCCAACACATCGGATGCAATTTCAGGTGGCAGTTTTTCCATTACATAGGCATAACGTGCCATCTGGGATTGTATCTTCTTCGCCTGAAATATAGCCTCTAACTGGGAGAACCACACATTCACGTTGGTCGTGTCAAAGACTGGCAAGTTGAGCATCACGGTTGCTTCGCTGGCGTTCTGTTCGGCCATGTCAGATATATGTTCTTACGCACGTGGTGGACAAAAAACTTTCGCGCCAAGTTGAACGTTGATTTTTTTTATACTGTCGCTGACACAAAATAAGGTTCACTTCACTTGTTGCCTGTTATATTCCTTGTACGTCGGTGTCACCAATATAGTGGAAGATGCTGCCACAATTATTTACTCCCGACAGGGTCACCAATGTAGAATGCTTGCTTCTTGAGTGTTGTAGTCACCAATGTTGAAGTGGTTAAATAGATAAATGTGGCTGCGTGTTGAGAAAGCATTTAACATTCATACATAATATTTAAAATATCAAGGAAAGACAATGAAAACCAATTTTGTTTTAACGAATAAATATATATATTAAAATTCAACAATAATACAAAGTAGTTGTAATATGAATGAATAGGGAGAAAAAAGTAGCTTCCCTTTAACTGTAAGGAAATGTTTTAAGGAAGTATAAAATTCACAGTTCAGTGTTGAAATAGAATATTTCTTTTAGGAAATTGTTCAGTTGTGTTGCAACTTACAGAGTTGATTCAACTTAGTATGGCCACAGAGAACTGGTGGTGTATCAAATAAAGTTCTGTATCTGTGTGTATGTACGTGCGGAGTGAGTAGGATTAAAAACACGAGTGAGTAGTTGAGATGAGATCTATTGTCTCCGGATTTACTCTAATATGGTTCTGGAACTACTACTACTGGTTTTTTGGAATGCATCCAATATTTATATTACTTAGGGTAGCTCCGAGCACAAACGCGGGATATATTTTTGAATGTACACGAAAAATACTCGATTGGACGAAAAATGGACCAATCAGTGATCTTATAGCAAAACTTGTTTGTGAAAGTTCTGAAAGTTCTCCACTGCCTTAACCGGGTATTGAACTCCCACTCTTTGGGTAGTGTAGGAAAAAATTCAGTATGGTGAAATGCGATCGATAAATTGTCCTATTATTTTTAGTATGTATTTATCGACCAATCAAAATTGAAGAAATGTAGGCGTGGCACTACAAACTTAATGTCAGTAGCCTCATTCATGAAAAATTACTAAAATACTTCTACGTAACTGCGTACTTTACAGTTCCAGTAATGCGATGTTTGGCTGTTGTACGCATACACATATCTAAGGAAAGAAGCTGAGTGCTGGTTAGAGAAAGCACTGTCGCTTATCATAGCCCTTCGCTACTCCGATCACGTCGTAATCATAGCCGACGCAATAATTTCTTCTAGACCGTAATCTTTTCCTCATTGCGTTATCCCACTCCCTTCAATTTATAGCAAGTTTATTTAAATTTATAATCAATCTATTTTCTCTTTAGTTGGTTATTTTATTACTAATTAATCTATATACTCTTTTAGAATTCCGCTATCACGTTTTCATCAATGTCGATTTTCGTGCAAAAAGCGGATCACAGCTTTATACATATTTTCAGAAAACCTTAACTTCTCATTGGACAATAAATATTATTATCTAGTGTATCTTCACGTACATTGTTCCCAATCAGCAAAACAAAACATATCAGGCTCCAGACTGAGTTTTAAGACGCTTTCTGGGTGGTTTTTAACTGTTAGTGTTAACAAATATTAAAAATACAATTTACCTGTTCACCACTACCATTTACCAATAAAAAACCTAGTTTTTGACCTTGGAGATTAAAAAACATATAAATTGAATGTACGAGCGAACCCAGAAGAGAATTTACTATCATAAACGAGTTCACGATGCTTGTATGCTGCAGCGAAGTACAAAGTTAGAATCTCAAGTTCTTTAACATGAAATAACTTCCCTGTAATTCAAGCTAAAATTTCAACTCAACAACACACAGTATTTACATTAGTCGGACTATTGTCCTCATCTTTGTCGCCATATTTGTCACAACGTTTCGGCCGTTGTACGCTCCGGCCTTCTTCAAGTGGTTGGAATTTCGAACTGAACCCTTTATTTCGATCACTGTTCTAGCTCCACGTGCCATGTTATCAGTTATCTCCTGCTAATTTTTCCTCTGAAAGTTCTCCACTGCCTTAACCGGGTATTGAACTCACACTCTTTGGGTCTATCACTGGATCTAACCAACGCCTTTATCCACTGTGCAATGTGTCCTTGAGGACATCTGGGTATGAATTTCTGTGTATTATAAACCTAATGCTTTCAGCAATCATTTTTTACCAGAGCTCATATTACAACTTTGTTATCATTGCTTTTCTCTGGCACTCCTTATTACTGGTTCCCATATTGTATTCATTTCTATGCTTGGTCGGCTCAGGAAACTTTTGTGGCGTAGCATATGTGCTGATTCCTTAAGTTTACGAATTTTCCAATGCTGTTCCCTGTCTATGATCTCAACATGATCCCACAGGGGATGGTGATCTCCCTTCTCTCTCCATATGTGGTCAGCCACGCCTGATTTTTCTACTTCCCCTCGCGTTACAGCTTTCTGGTGTTCTTGAAGCCTTACCTTGAGGTGGCGGCCTGTCTCTCCTTTATATTCCTTTCCGCAGCTGCACGGGATAGCGTACACACAGTCTTTACTCATGTTCTCCTCTATGGGGATCATCACTCGAGAGAGATATCTGCGAAGTGTTGTCACGCTTTTGAAGGTTGTCCTGATGTTATATGGACCGCAGATCCTTTGTATTTTCTGTGTTTTACTCTCTTTCAGTGAACATTTTGAGCGACAAGTTAATTCAACATTTGTGATCTCAGGTAAAAAATATTTTAGTATTAAAGATTTTAACCCAGTCAAAGGGAAGTAACTCATATTAATTCATGTAAAACCGTTGACATTTATAAATATAAATATTGTGCCTGTTATGTCATATGAAAAGTTATTTTCTTGTGTCCTTTTTTTGTTTTTCGTAAAGTAAAAAGTGTGTGGGTTGATTTACGCCGTCAATACTGCTACAAGCTTAGGGAACATTGTAATACCTTTTATAGCAACTCAGGATTTATTTTCTTTAGATTTTAAGTACTTAGTGTAATTGTATCGTACGTACCAAACATAGAGCCGGGTTGATTCAATAAATGTAGCAGGAACACCAAATATATAGGTACTGCTCCTATTTATATTAATGATTCTTCCACGTACAGGATTCAAGAAATAACAACAACTCCAATTTGTTAACCAACAAATATATATTGAATAAAATACAAGCATGAAATAAAATCATATTCATAATGTAGATAAAAGAGAAGGAAGTTCTTTCCCTTTGACTGTAGATTGATTGTAATCAACCGTTTAAAGAAAGTTCTCTTGTGAGATAAATGTTCCGAAGTAATTGTTAGAGCAAAGTTTGCATGTGAAGAATGAATAACACGAAGAATACAATTGCTTGAAATGTGTTGTGAATAAACTGGTTTGAATCAACAAAGTTCTGGTTAATTGTGCTTGGCGAAAGTTACAGAGAGAAAATGTAAGTTTGTAGTTACGAAACTCTGTGTCTGTGTGTGCGTTAGAATGTAATGAGGAAGATCGTGGATTTGTGTTGACGGCTGGGATCTTACTGGCGACTTGCGAAAAATCGCCCTATTTAAGGAAAAGAGGTAGGCTCCCGCAGAACCGCGGGAAAACTTGACCTTACATTAGAAATATGTGATTGGTCAAAAATTAACCAATCACTACACACATACTAAAAAGAATAGGTATGCTCAGATGCTCCAAAAGATTCAAATGAACGACTGCGATGGCTAAACTGTCTTATACAAAGGTAGTAGTAATTTATTAGCCAATCGCAGGCAAATAAAATGACTTGGTGAGTATGTGGGAGTGAAAAACATAACCACTATATAGTTGTTATTATACACTCTTGCCATATACACTCACGGGTTATGTATTGAGTTACATGTATTTTAGTGTATATAGAATTGAAGGTGATGGATAAATTCTTGTGGGGAATGAGTAAATAATAATGAATGAATGGGTCGCGAGTCGGGTTAACTAGAAGTAAGACAGCTAAGAATGACCAGCTCCTCCCCTTAGGCCATGTACCACAATTTCTGTAAGAACAGAAATAAATACCTGTATTGATTTACATGCCCATTTATTTTTGTCTGCCAACTGGACGCTAGTTGGGCTTTCCTGTCCAGTCTTACTTCCGACACTTGGACTTTATTCCTTCCGGCTACCACAGATCCTTACTTCCGGTATTCCTGGCCTTTATTACTTCCGGCTACGCGCAGGTCTCTCTCTCTCCTACAGAAGGTTCATCGTTTGACAACCAGAAAACTACCCGGACATTAACGCAACATTGGCTATTATTATCTCGCCATATGATCATGGATTTCATCAATGCCTGTACCGAATAGTACAGCTATTTCGGCTTAACTTTAACTATCAACTTCCGGCGTTTCTTGTCAACCTAATTCGCCTAGTTTAGGAAGTTGCATCTTCATCGTCCAGGCTTCAAACTTTAAATACTACGGAAGATTCTTCATTGGATTTAACCAGCAACTATTCAACACTTTCGCCGGACATTTGAACTAAACTTTCGAACTGTGGATCATGATGCCAACTTATCTGGACTCTACTTTTAGCATTTAGTCACAGCTATATGATCTATTAGGTTGGTGCAAAAATAATGACGTAATAATGTCGTTTTCAGACGTATAACGTCAAAAAACATTATTACGTCATTATTTTTGAACCAACCTAATATTTCTTCTATTTACTTAATTCTGCCTGATTAAATTTATTATACATTTAGCTTTCAATTAACGATAAAATGAAAGCTTCCAGAAACGTTTTTAAAATTCATTTGAAACCTTAAGCATTAGTGGAGGTACCTGTTATTTCTTTCTGGTTGTCATTCAACGGAACTTCTGTTGTTTAATTTCGGAATTAATGCATGTCAATTGACACGGTATTACATCGTCGGAAATTTTTATATTTTTACTTTATATGGACCCCTATACAGAGCTTCCAGTAGTCTTCGCACTCTGTCGGTCCATAACCACACACATTTACTAGTTCTTAAGTCTTTGGGGACATACGAATTCAGTAAAGAATGTCGATGACAGTCTGCCACACTCAAATTTCTGCATCATTTTAGCCAAATTTTTACTTGTGAATTTTTTATTTGAGTGTCCTTATTGTCTTTGTTTTTATTTATTTTACCTAAAAATAATGATGACTAATACAACAAACATTCCGATTTGTAATCTGATTTTATTGGTGTGTTTTAAGATGTGTTTTCTTGAGTGTGATTGGTTTATAAATATTGTATTTGATATTTTAGTGGGCACGACAATTTCTTCATCAGTAGTTTGGTGTTTCACCATCTCCTGCAAATCGCATACATCGATAATAACTGCATTAGGTGGTCGAGATAAGCAGTCACCTACTGTATTATGATCATTTATATGTGAAATATCAGTAACGTATTGCCTTATAAAACAAAAGTGACGTCTGTCAGATTTCAGTGGAGTTTGACTTGTAAAACATTACGAAGAGATTTGTGTGGTCAGTTGATAATACATTCCTGCCTTCTATTTGGTGTTTGAAATGCAAGACTGTCAGGTAAGCAGCTAGTAATTCCCTGTTGAAGGTAGAATATTTTTGTTATCTCAACAATTTCTTCGAAAAGATACCAATAGGAATCAGTTGATCGTTTACCTACAACATAATTAGAACTGTAACAAGCTGAAAGTTATTTGCTTTTGAGTTGGGGTAGGGAAGAGCATTTATCCTTGACAAAGTATCCTTTATGTTTTTGAAAAACTCAATCTTCTTTTTTTTTAGTATTAAGTCTTTCGATTTGGGATTCATGCGTATGCATTGTGTGAGAGGGAATACCTTATCACTAAAATGTGGAACCAGTTTCCTATAGAAACTGGCCATTCCAAGGAATCAATACAATGGCTTGGAGTCGTTTGGGAGAGGAAATTCATTTAACTCAGCAAGTTTCCTCGCGCTAAATTTAATAACATCGCCAGAAACGCTGAATCCCAAGAATTCAAGCTCGTGAGCACCGAACAAACATTTCGAAAGAGAAATTTTAGATCGCACTCATTAAGTTTTTGTACAACTTGGTCGAGGTCCCTGGAAGGAGTTTCTTCGTCTGAAAAGATGACAATGTTATCGATATATATGAACGTACAACTAAAATCACAGAAGATGTTGCCATCATCCACTGAAATGTACTTGATGCATTCTTTAGTCCGAAAGGCATATAGTTGTACTCGAACAAACTAAAAGGTGTTCTAATGGCTGTTTTACATACATCATCCGGATGGAGTGGTACTTGATGGTAACCTGATAATAAATCGATTTTTGAAAAACATTTTCTTACCATGCAGCTTAGATGTCAGTGAATTTATATTTGGCACTTGGTATCAATCGGCTTTCATCATTGTATTCACTTGCCTGTAGTCGCCTATTATTCACATATTATTCCTGCATTTTGGAGTTTCCTAAATTCCTCCTTCGATATGTCGAATTTCTGGGCTGATAGCTGTCGGGGTTTAGAAAATGTCGGAGAATAGCTACCAGTCTCAATTCTATGAAAAACGTCTGTTTTTTTTTTGTTTTTTTTTTAAGGATGCGGTGGGGTGATATTAGGTTGGGTATTTTTCCATATTTCATATCAACGTTACAGTAGAATTATTCTGGTCGATTTCACCTGCTAATACTGGTTTGCTCGATGCTTATAGTGCCTGTAGGAATTTATGCTGCACTATATCATCACTGACACCAACCCGACTCACTAGAGACATCAGTTCACTTAAATATATGGACTGATAAACTGTGAGAACTGAGGCTGACATCAATTTGTCCAGCATTTCTGGTTTAGATTTTTCATACAAAGTAATGATGGCTTCCTTCCGTATCTCATAATTGGTTGCAGTTTCCCGACAATATCTGGAGGTAGATATGCAAATATGTGATAAAAACCTTTATCTTCATTATGCGCGTGAAGTTAAATTGGGCTTCCATTACAGGAAATCATGCGAGCACGTTGGATTCAGTGAATGCAGGTGATTTGATTGATATCGCCTGTATGGAACTGGTTTGGTCGGAAGATACCGGTTCTACTTCACTGTCGGACATTGTACATTTTTATGTTTATATATGCGTCAGGTACGTTGGAGTTTACAAATATGAAGGTTTACTTGGGAGTTATTGTGTTTACATGTGGTTATCTTTGGATAACGTCCTTAATCCAAATATACACCAAATTTTTGACCTTTTAAAAATGCATGCAAAAGTAATTACTACAAACATATTTTGCATGAACTGACAAAATTTTATACCTCTTAAAATATACAATATTCCAAGAGTTCATCAGTTCATACCAGAAAGATCTCGTGTTAAATGCCTTAGTCCTTTAGCATATAATACAGAGAGGGAAGAGAGTTCTTGTACACGTGTATGTATGTATTAGGTTGGTGCAAAAAATAATGACGTAATAATGTCGTTTTTTTGACGTAAAAAACGACATTATTACGTCATTATTTTTGCACCAACCTAATAGTATTTCGACTGTGGGATTTTTAGGTGTCCGGAAATGTAAGCATAGGAGAACGGACGAGATTCTTTTATCGACCCTCTTTGCCTGGTCGTTACCGTGTTAATCACTTTTTTTTTTCCACCCCCCACCCAAGACAAAAAATTCATTTCAGAATTGTCTCTTGATTTCTGATTGGTTCACAGGACTCACTTGGCTATCCCTTTCTCTTCACCTACTTTTTATTTATTTTATTTTCTTCCTTATCTTTTTGTCTTTATGGCAATATTAAAATGGTTTGCCAACTTTTGGTTTCACTTTAAAAAAAAACAAACAACAGTGAACTTTTTATTTTTCAATAACTACAATATAACAGATTTCAAAATTGCTATTTTAGAAATAAGAAACTCAAAGTACTGTGAACACTGTATCCTCACCCCACTGGACCCACGCACTCCACAAGACAAGCTGTTGGTGCGGAATGGTCCAGCATTACAGGTTAGACACAAATCTCCAGTTCCCAGTGTCAATTCGAAGCCACCCTCCATCCACGTTGTGATTGTTTTGATCCTGGAGAGTGATCATCAGATCATTGAAACCCGGAAGCTCTTTGTTGGTCCACCTGCAAGTTCGTCGGGTGAGAATTGGGTTAACAGAAAAAAAATAAATATAACCTAGTCGATTCGATATTGAAAGGACAAAAGTTTGCTTTTATATATTAAAAAAAAAAAAACAAACAACAAAATAACTTGTTGCACAAGGTTGAATGATTCTTGTATGTGAACAATAATCAAACACAAATACTTCGAATAATTTCGGTAAAAGGAGAGATGTGGCCTTCGTTTTAACCCTTTTTGGTTTGTTCTTAGCGCAAATACTACAACCTTAGATGTTCCTGTTCTCAGTAGTAGTAATATTAGTAATAGTATTAGTAGTAACAAGAGTAGCAGTACTTAGATGTTAGCAGCAGTATTTCACTTCTTCGCCTTCAGCAACACAGTGGACGCTTCCTTTTCAATTTCTGACGTCTCTGCACTCAGTTCGACTGCACTCGAAGACAGACAAACCCAAAACTCACTCATTTGGTTGGCCTCTTTATTAAGAGAATCGGCCTCACATTTTCCAACCTGGTGACGTATGTTTTTCTAGTGGGAACCTACTGACATACTACCAAAATTCAATTTCATTCCTTCAAGAATAAACAATTTACTATTTCATCGATTGGTTTCCAAGTTTCACAAGACGCTATTGTTTATCACTTCGCTATTAATTATTCTACTGCTTTTTGTAAACTAGAGATTCTTGTTTTAAAATTAAATTCTAGATAAAACCATCCTTAATTTTAACTTTGATTCTTATAGTGTCAAAATCCATTTCTTTTTTTTTAAAGTTCCAAATTATTATTGTTCCAGTAATTTTCTATTAGTAATCTGATATCCTTTGTACACTTACAAAAAGATTGTATTTCGTGTTCTAAATTAACTTTCTGTAATATTTACATTTCAAAATCTTTACAGCATATTAACATCTTGGTTATTCGAAAACGCCTCTTTCACTTGGTGATTTCTGTTTTACAGCATAGCCTCCTTTACTATCATTATTATTTCAGGGGTGATATCGCCCTTACCACAAAGGAAGTGTATAATGGACATATTCTTCCACTAAATCGTAGTAGCTGCTAAATTGCTCAACAAGAAAAGTTTCATGAGTTTTAAGAATGAACTGCCTACAAAGGAAATAATTCTGACAACTAAAGCATATCCCTTGATTGAAAGAGAAAAACTTGAAACTGAACTAGAAGTATTCTATTGTCAAAAAATTTTCTGAAGCAGCACTCTGCGACACCCAGCTATCATGCACGTAGTCAACTCCTAGTCATGGCGCGAAACTGTAATATATAATATATATAAATAAATACACGCCCAAGCTGTCACTGCTCTCTTGGATTGAACAGTGAGTATGTCATAGTAAGTACAACCCTCTTGTAGAAATTATCTAGGCCAATCTGGAATATGCTTATGAAGCGCCCAGTTTCATTAAGGCACTTTGCAGAAATGCTTATAATCCCTAATCCATTTCATAAGAATCAAATGGGAGGATCCCTGAAATGGTAGATTGCAAAATATATCATCCTGTCCAAGATACAGGATTTGAGCTTTCACCATTTCAAGATTTCTAGAGGATCTTTGCAATATAGTTTAATGATTATACTTACCTATGGAGAGTTCTACATTTTATTGACTGGTCTTTCAAATGCATTAACACTATGCACAGAATTTGAATTTAGAGGATTAAAAAAATCTCTGAAAAAGTATATACAATAAATTAAAAAGGACAACAAACCAAAATTACAATTTAAATCAAATTCCAATGAAATAAAATCTAAAACTATGCTAACTATTGATTTTAAGATATTTCGTTGCCCTTCTGCCAAAGAAAAAAATATAATTATACATAATTTGTATTATACAAAATAAATACATCAAATATAGAAAGGAGGTAGTGCCTTTTTTTATGCAATACAGGATTAAAGGGAGAAATACTGGTTAGCAGTATTTAACGATATACTATCAAAGGAAAAAAAAATAATTGAAAAATCTGTTATATTCCGTGCTAATAGGAATATATACTTGAAAAACAAGATGGATAAAATAAGTAAAGGTTTATTGTAAAAAAACAATACAATAAGAATAAAGATAAGTTATGCACAAAGTCATTGCAAGTCAATCCAGTAGTGAGTGCTACTATTGGAAGGTTGGTAGTTCTCACGTAAGTCTGAGTCATACTCAACAGATCTGAAATGGTCTCTGTAGTCTGTTGACTTACAGATACTTATAGGCAGTTACTACCTATAGTGTAGTCACTCATGGGGGTGACAGGTTATTCCATTACATTCCTATTATCCACACATTTTTTTCTTCATTTACATACAGAAAAAAAACTTGGGATAAAATACATTTAAGGTTATTAAAGTGAATCCATACAAAAACAATTCTAGAGTTTGTACAACTACATGTTGATCATTCAACAGTTGTGTAGTTTGCATCATAGTAAGTTAAAAAGGAAAAGAAAAAGAAAAAAAGCTTAGCTACACGAGTTGAATAAAAATATAAAAGCACCCAAGTCTGTTCTGTGCTTCTTTTGTGCAACAAAAACTATTTCTTGTTTGCATTTCTATACAGACAACAGTGTTCTGTACAATAGCTGAACAAAGGTGAAGTACCAAAACACTTTCCCAAACCAAAGGTTCATCAGAATGTGTTTACGGTCACCATCTGGTAATCAGTAATAGAATGATCCATTAGTTCCTGAATCCTGACAAAATCATTACAGCATACAACTATTATCATGAAATCTACAAAATGCAATGTTTACATTCAACATTGATCAACTGAAAAGACTTTCTCCATAACATGACTATAGAAAGTAAACAAACTGGGGTACAAAACTACCATACCCATCTTTCTTACATCTCTCTCCTCAACTATCACTTATTCAAGCATCTTGACAATTACATGCTAAAAATGGTTTTCTACAACCATCTAGTAACTCTAAAAACATTTGAAGAATTCCTAAGTTCTGTGTTACCGGAATAAATAAATGTTTATTCTTGACAAAAATGTTTAGATTACAGTGGTTCTTATTTCTATTAGTAAATTTTATTCAGATCTATACTGCTTTAAATTTGATGGTTAAAAAAAAAAAAAAAAATTTTTGCACCAATTTAATGACATTTTTATTTTAAAGGATAAGCCAATACGTGGGGTTAAAAGTAAATAAAACCTGAATGATCATTCTTTTGAAATGAGTTACAAAAGTTCTATAAAATATTGGACTGGAAATAAAATCTAATAAAGTTCTCTCTCATTAGTTTTCTTTTTAAACTTTCTTATAAATGCTGCTTATGTCAAGTAATAAATATGTGGTTACACATTTATTACTTCAAAATTGACCCAAGAGCAAATGGACCAAAATTGACCCATGAAAGCTAAATGGAAAATTGCAGAATAAGAGGTTTGGTTTATTTTGTTTTATGGCATATCAACTTCAATGGACCTGGGAACACCAGAAATTAAGAGGTGGTTCCATGCTCTTAAAAACCTCCTGATCAGAGGCCTTGCTGTTGGACATAGTTTAACGTCTTACCCAGGACGGGCAGAATAACAGTAAAAAAAACTCAATATTACCAAAAACAGTAAATAATATTACAAAGAAGTCATTATTTTTCAGTAGTGAGTTCCTTTTTCAGGATAAATGAAAATATACTAAACAAAAGAAATTTATTCTAACAAAATTTAATTTTTACTTTTTAATTAAATTTTTATTTCTTTAATATAACAAATAGTTGTATCGCCCATTTGTAAATGATAACAGAACCAAAATGTTCATAGTGGTATAAAATGCTTACTTGTAATTCAGTTCACACATTTCCCAAACATCAAGAGACAAGATACTGATGTTTAAAGAGTATAAAATTAGATATTTTATGCTAAATTGGGTAAAGAAATCAGAGAGTATTCTCTTAATACTCATGTAATTAGGGAGAGGCTTAGCAATAAAATATTAAAATTTTAAAGGTTTTAATATTAACACTATTACATCATTATATGCCAAAACCTTTCAAGAGAGACAATGATCATTATACTGTTTTACATTATTCTAGCTAAAATATTTTAAATGAAAGCAACCAGCACAAAACGAAATATTTTGCAGATTAATTATTGCACTTTTTTTCTTTTTTTTTTTTTTTTAGACGTTTTACCCCAAGCAAGGCGAGAAGCCACTAGGATGCAAGGGGTTACAGAAAATTTGGAGCAAGATCAGATAGGAGTGATAGAGGAAAGGATGAGGAGAAGGATAGTGGATAGATCAAGGCAACTGGAGATGTCGATTGACATTACATTTGAATAGTTGGAGATTATAGCTCTCAGGGAAACTGGAATAGGGAAGGGAGTTCCACAGGCGACAGGTGCAAGACATGAAGCTATTGGAGTAGAAGAGACGGCTACATTTAGGAGTTTCGACAGTAAAAGGGTGAGAGCGGGATGCCAGCCTTGTAGGGCGCTTGAACTCATGAAGTCTGGGAACCAGTGAATGCAGCTCCTCGGAGCAATTGCCATGAAAGTATTTGTAAAAATGAGAGAGAGAGGCGACGGCGCGTCTGTGAGAAAGTGACTGTACAGAACAGGGCCAATTATATTGCATATTCGCCTCTGGAGCCTATCAAGAACCCTGAGGCAAACAGAAGGGGCACCAGACCATATATGGCAGCAATGCTCCATGCAAGGGTGAATTGTTGATCTGTAGATCTGGAGGATTGATTCCGGGGAGAAAAATTTCCTGGCGTGGCACAGGGAGCCAACTTTCCTTGCAGTGGGACAAAGCAATTGACTCAATGTATTTGTTCCATCTCAGGTCAGCAGTCAACATGAGACTGAGCAGCCGCAGAGAGGGGCACTCGAGAAGTTGAGCGTCAGACATTCTAATGGAGGGCAGAGAAGGATCTCTGTGGTGATTAATAGAGAGCAGTTTTGTTTTTGAGGCATTAAAGTTGACCAGCCAATTCCTGCCCCAGTTCACAACCGATTGGAGGTCCTTTTTGAGATGCACGACCAGGTTAGTTTTGTCAGTGACACTAGATTTGTTTTTGAGGCAGGAGTAAATTGTGGTGTCATCCACGTAGCTGCCAACTTGGGAATTTATGGTGTCAGGAAGGTCATTTATGTAGATAAGGAATAGAGTGGGGCCTAGGATGGAGCCTTGAGGAACACCTGCGTTCATGGGATAGGAACTGGAGGAGAATCCGTTGAGAACGACCTTCAATTCACGGTTTGACAGGAATGGTTGTATTAGGTCAAACAATCGACCCATAATGCCATAACCCTGGAGCTTGCAAAGAAGGCCAGCATGCCAAACCCTATCAAACGCTTCCCGTTATTTTGAAGAGCTTGCTAGACAGTTTCAGTGATGGCCGTAAGCACATTAGATGTAGATCGGGCAAAGCGGAAGCCATATTGCTTGTCTGAGAGCAGATCATGGGATGTAAGGTGGTTAACCACTTCGGTATTGATTAGGGCTTTGAAGACTCTGCCGAAGAAGGGTAGGAGACTGATAGGATGGTAGTTAGAAGGGTCAGAGGGGTCACCAGAGTTCTTGAAGACAGGAACAATCGAAGAGGACTTCCATCAGTCAGGAAAACAAGATTCCTTGAGGCAGTAGTTATACATTTTTAGAGAGGGCGGGTCACCAGTTCAGGCATGCATTTCTTCAAGACAATGGCTGGTATCCCATCTCCACCACTAGCCTTGTTGGGGTCTAAATTGGAGATAATGCCCAATACCAAAGACGGAGTTATGTGTAACACGCTCAATAGGGCCTCAGTTCTAAGAGGGAAGTCAGGTATGTGTACACCGGAAGAGTCAAGTGTTGAGTTGAATGAAAATTTCCGAGCAAAGCATTCAGCCTTGTCAGCAGAGGAGGTCAGGACTTCAAACTGGTTGAACAAAGGAGGTATAGAGGGTTTGCAATTGTTCAATGCGCTCTTGCGGAGACGTCAATCTTTGGAGCCAAATTTGCAAGATGCAATACGCTCCTTCATCCGAAAAAATTTATATTGAAATAAAAATTTTTTTCGTATTTTGCTTTGATAAAGTCCACATTGGACAAAACACGTCAGCAATTACTAGTTTTCCTATTGTCATTTTTATTCATAAATTAAAATAAAGATAAAATTTTATTCATATTTTTTTTTAAAAATTAGAAGTAAAAATAATATACAGAGGCAGTAGCAAAGAGAAAACTACAATTCTGGTGTAACATACACAAGTTTTTTTTTTTTTTTTTTTACTGTTAAAAAAAAAAAAAATTAGATAAGCAGTTGAATCTCTTCAGAACAAAGAAAATAAAATTTCAAGCGGAATATATTAAGTTAAACAGATGAGACATTGTTGGTGCCCTGAGGTTTCATTTTCAATCTCTATAAACAAAAATACAAATATATCAAAGAATTTCACAGGTGAACCTGTTACATTATTTATTTCATTATTATGGAATTTGAATTCAAAATTAAATATTTAATATAAAGAATAAACTGAAAGATGAAAATGTATTTTATATATATATATATATATATATATATATATATATATAAGAACTAGAGTGAAGAGAAATAAAATCTTGAACAAAAAGTATCATTCAATTCATTGTATGTGTATATATATATATATATATATATATATTTAAATGAAAAAGATTTATTCATTGATAACTGTCCCTGAAAGTAACTTCTTTTTTTTTTAAGGTTTCCCTTTGTTTTAGCTATTACTTGTTACTTTCTTCCACCGAGATTTTCTCCTCAATTTTTTCATACACGTCATCTGCTGGCTCAGCATTTTTGTTGGCATCAGGCACCCACAAACCTGAGTCTACACACATCTTCATGTAATGTTCTGCTTCTTTAGGATCCATCTTTTTTATTGTTTCTGTTAATTTCTGGATATCTTTGGTTTCAAAGCATTCTTGAAGATCCTATACAGAGATCAAAATCAAAGAGAATCAAAAATAAAGAAATAAGCAGTAAAATTACCAAGTAAACTATTTCAATAGAATAAAGTTTTGTAAGCTGCTATAAATTAAATTAATGTTTTGACTATGAAGTGTGTATGTGTGTGTATGGGAGGGGGGGGGGGTAACTGGAATACAGAAAATGATGCCATGTGAATAGTACACCCCACCATTCATCATTTTGAAACTAATAAAACAACTTGGTTAACAAATTTATATTTGATTAC
>OZ010584.1:45843100-45858100 GCA_963932145.1 Acanthosepion lycidas
AAAACTTTTTGATTATGAACAACTATTATGTTCTAATATACTTTACATAGAAAATGAATGCAGACAATAATTCTTAAAGTATAAAAGTTACTGAGATAAAAATTGATTAATAGGAACATTTCCATGTAAAATTATTCAAGGTAATTTAACAGAAATACAGAAATGTTAAAAGAAAATAAAAATAAAATTACTAATTTGCTTCTGTATTTAGTCATGTTTAAAACTAATATTTTTACCTTTTTAATTTATTTTCTAAAATTTAAATAGTGTTTTTATTATGCTACTAACAACCATCAATGACAAAGTTTAAAAACATTTTGATTTCAGTAGTCTGGAACCCTGATGCTCACACATTACCAAAAATTTAAGACTACCTTGTAATTTTACTATTACTGTTAAAAACAACACAGTGACAAGTAATTTATGAGAGACTGACAAGTTTACTCACAAATTTGGAATTGGTGATGTTCTTACTCATTTCAAAACAAAATAGTCCAGTAATCAGCATTTTGTATGACCTTTTTTACTTTTGATGACTGCTTGGATGTGACAGGACAATCTGAGAATAAAGTTGTTACAGTAGTCAACTGAGATTTCTTTTGTCCTGACTTCTTTAACTTGTGTGGTTTCTGCAACTCTGTTTTTGACAATTTTCCATGAATTTTCAATTGGGTTCAGATCTGAACTGTTCCCTGGCCAGTGACATGGAGCACCATCATACATAAATATTATACACAGAGAAATGTGCACATGCAAATTCAGTTTCTCCTGCAGTAGTTCCACATACCTTACACCAGTCATCACTGGAGCCAAAAAATAGAGTCCAGTTGTTCCAGATGTGGACATAGCGCCTCAAATCATCTTGTTTGGTGGGTGCTTCATAATATGAATTGAATATTTCTTATCAAATCTCTGACAAGGGTGTCTAACATTATTTTATACATAAACTGCTGCAGAGTAGATTCATCTTATAGCTTTGCACCAGGTTTCATGCTGCTTAGCAAATGTTAGACATTGCAGTTAGCCATTGTTTAAGAATTGATTTGAATGATTTCAGACCAAACACAAATCTCAGATGATGTTAAACTGTCATAGAACTGACATTTCTACCATTTTGCAGCAGAGCAGCACATTTCTTAAAAGAATTTGTTGTGGATTGTGTAGCAATGTGCTTCATCTAATGGTTATCTCAACATGGTTTTCATTAGATGACCATTTCCTTCTTGTTGCTAAACGTCACTGAATGTTGGAAATTCACAATAATGATGTGCAAAGTTATTTTGCTACAACCTACTTTATACTAATTTCCAATGCAGAATAACCTGAATCATGTTGGTGAAAGTGAGGATTTTTTGCCCATATTCTAAGGCTATTTACACAAATACTATCACAATGGCTACTAACTGAACAATGACAAAAATTTTCTGACCATAAATCATGTGTGAATAATGGCTGATGCAATAACAAAAAGCTATTGCATCATGCAATAACACATGATACAAAGAAATGCAAAAATGGAAATAATCTTGTTACAGCTTAGTGGTCTTTAACTTTTTTTTTTGATGACTTTACATACACAAATCAGATATATATATATATATATATATATATATATAGAGAGAGAGAGAGAGAGACTATATAAAAGATGTTTAAATATTTTGTTCTTTTATTATAACACTTCTTTGTATGAGTATTCTCAAAACAACTTAAAATAAATTTTAAAAAAATAATCTAAGGAAAAAAAATCATTACCCTGAGAAGTTTGCTACTTAAATACTGTGACTAATTTTAATAGTAAATAAGATTTAAAAATAACTATTGGTGAACAAATCAGTGTGATTTGTACATAGAAGACATGTAAAAATTAAAATGCAAATGTGGTTACATGTAAAAATTAAAATGCAAATATGGCGATTAGATATAGGAAAGTAAAATAAAGTTAGTGAAAAAAA
The DNA here is from genome assembly GCA_963932145.1 of Acanthosepion lycidas. Classification (NCBI taxonomy): domain Eukaryota; kingdom Metazoa; phylum Mollusca; class Cephalopoda; order Sepiida; family Sepiidae; genus Acanthosepion; species Acanthosepion lycidas. The sequence goes on from OZ010584.1 coordinate 45,845,053, forward strand.
TTACACACATATATCCAAAGAAAATAGCAAATAGGCATCATTAAAATTCATTATATATATTATATGTTAAGAAAAATAAATTCTCAAAAGTTTGATATTTAACCAATATGTATTTTAATATTTTCTTTAAATATTATCTAAGCTACAAAAGATGATTTGCTTTTTTAATGTCAGCCATATCAACTCCTAGTAGGTCATTTAATTTTCTTGGTGCTTTTAAAAGTAATAAAAATGATACATGTTATTTTGCTTTCACAATGGAATTCAATGTTTGTGTGGACAGAATTACTAAAATATGTGTGATATGTGTGTGTTTTATGTAGTATTTTTTTTAAGTTAGATTTTGGAATACAGTTTGATTTATTTAAGAAATTGTAGGATATTATATGGATTGACATCATAAGTTCTTTCATTTTGGTTGATTGTTTAAAAGCATATCAACCTCTATGGGTTATTTAATGCTGTAATCTAAATATGAACACAATTTTACGGCTTCAACTAAATTTTTAATGCAATTGTATGCATTCAACTACAGATAAAATATATTGTTGGTAATTTTACTATTAATTTTTTTTTTTTTTTTACATAAAAATATATTGCTGGTATTTTGATATTTTCATAGTGTTTTGTTTTTGTTTGGGGATCCCGGGTCAGGGTGAACCCAGGAACAACATCAAGGAGGAACAACATCAAGGTGGCTGAACACTCCTTAATACCTCCAGTCTCCTGATCAGAGGGCTTGCTGCTGGATGTAGTTTAGATGATTTATGATGAAGGAATTCAATAGTTATGGAATTTTTTTTTTAAACTGAAAATATTACATTTTGAGAGAATGTGGCAGTTGCAGTGAATGCATGCCTTTTTTATTGCTCCAAGAAAGTGTAGGATTTTTAAAGAAAAATAGTGAAAGTGATGATTATTTATCTATTCACTTATTCTTTTTATTATATTATTTATCTTTATTAAAATGCACATTTTATTTATTTATTATGGTCATAATTTTTTTTAAGGTAAAATGAGATTCATTGTCTTAAAAAAGAAAGTGATTTGACAAGCTTATTTACTAGCATATTTGCTAACTTATATATTTGGAACAAATGACAGAGCTTGACTGATTTATGTGTGTGTTTTTCAGATACAGCACTCATAAAACTCAGATTAGTCCTGTGAACTTTTACCTATTTAATCTATTAAATACACACAAGTAAGTATTTTTCACATTAACAGTACATATAGTTTATGCATAAACCATTAACTTACTCCTTCCAATTCCAAATCAATACACCACATAACCAAATAATTTGCCGTTTCTTCACATACAAGGTTACTATTTTCTCTAAGAAACTCTTTGCTGTCTTCACTTTTCTTTAGCATTCCAAAATGTCGCAATTCTTTTCGGTATTTCTTGTTGAACTCTTCCTGCAAAAGAATTTTTCTTTTACATGAAATGCTTAAAAGGAGTCTACAATAAATATAAAATAGATAATGACTTTCTTACACAAATAAGATTATCTATTATTATAATATTATTATGTAGATGGAGGGAAAATGATGTAGACTAGAATTAAACATTTTAATTTTGTCTACTTCAGTTAAAGTCCAAACCATTTTATCATTCATATAGACAAATTTTTAAGTTAGAAACAAAATCCTATTTATTTTTTTTTTTTACTTCCAGAATCTAAATGCTAAGATTCTTTTTTTCTGCAATTCAACATTGTTTCATCCCAAATTTCTCACAATTATTTATTCAGGCTTATTTGGATTTAGCTGAAACAAAAAAATCAACACTGAAATATTCTGATAACATTTCAGTGCATTATTTTTAAAAGTTGACTAGTTTTTAGTATTTGTGTTATTTTTTCTATTGAAACATTTACATTTTTATTCTATCCATCCTGTGACCACTACCCATTAGAAAATGCATCTCTCCAAATTTGGAGGTATAATTAATTATCCAGAGCCAGATAACAAAGAGACACTTGGTGGGGATAGGGAAGTCAGAGTCTCCATATCCATGTCAACTCCCATACCAGTTTCAGTTGAAGTCAATATAAGCAGAATACCGAGATGACCAAGAGACAGAGGTTCCAGACATTTTATACAAACCCAACCACCTGTTTCTGCCTGAAACAGGTATCAATGCTTCAATCCCACTACAGGAACTCACAATCCCGGGTTACTCACCTCTAATAGCCAAATACGACCACCTAAATAACCAGACATGGACTCAGTGCTTCCATCAAGGATGGATTTCCCTGTAGCAGGGATCCTGATCTCCTATATGTAGTACTACATTCATTTTCACTCTATTGTCCTCAGGATGATGGGCTAGTAATCTTCGATTGATATCCTTATCGAATTTCCCTCAGTTAGCTTTCATATATGTGGCCACTTCAATATCCAACACCAAGTGTGGTTAGTTTACTTGAACAAAACCAATGAAAAATGCAGATATTGCAGATATAAACTAGCACAGATTATCAAAGAACTCCCCCGCATCCCTGAGGCAACAGGGCATCAGGCAAACATCCTTGTTGATCACTTCCTGAGGCAACAGGGCATCAGGCAAACATCCTTGATCACTTCCTCACAACATGCCCTGATAAATGCTTGATCAATGTTTTACCCTACCTAGTCAGTGTCCGGATTTTTGCTATACAAAGGCAGACTTGAACAGCTTTTGATCTTATATAGTGTAAGCTCCCCTCACATCCTTCAAGCATGCTGCCTCCAAAGAGTGGAGAGTTTATACCTCTCCAAATTCCAACAAAAAACCAGCCAGCCAGCCCTGGTTTACCCATAATGTGCTGCAGCTATGATTCACTTTAATCTCTACTTCATGTAGTTTGACTTCACAATCACTGCAAGAAAGTTCTGAAAAATGCATTCAGTCCAAGGTTGAAAAGAAATTAATTGAATCCTGTGAATTCTGAAGATCATCAACCAGATTATGAACAGAGCAAAGCAGCTATGTCTACTATTATAACTAGCCCTGATGTCATATCTTCCTGGACAGATAAAACAATGCTCAAAAATTACATAGGTGCTGATTTTAAGTTTGCCCAGACACATTAAAACTTAGGTGTCAGTCACCAAGTGCAATAAAGATCAAACAGACCAGGTCTAACATAGAAAATATAGACTCATGGAAATGGCTATTTGTATTAAGGATCCAGAATCTTAATTCTAGATTATCTTAAAATATTTATAAAGTTATTTGATAAAAGAATTACATTTCCAAAATGACAATTTCATAGTAATAATCAAAGTTATTTTCTTACAAAAAGAAAAAAAAAATTACAGAACACAATAAATGCATTAGTTGCTCACCGCAATAAGACCGACTACAATTTTGATATAAAAAATGCTACACTGATCAAAAGAGAAAACAATTCACTAAAAGATGAAAATGCTTAGAGTGCCTTAATCGCTGAATCATACACAGTAAATTTGTGACCTGCACTCATACATCTCTTTTCACTGTGTGGGATAGCAGAAAAGAAAGAAAAAAAAAAAAAATAAGATCAGAAAAGAAAGAAAAAAAAAAAAAATAAGATCAGAAAAGAAAGAAAAAAAAAAAAAATAAGATCAGAAAAGAAAGAAAAAAAAAAAAAATAAGATCAGAAAAGAAAGAAAAAAAAAAAAAATAAGATCAGAAAAGAAAGAAAAAAAAAAAAAATAAGATCAGAAAAGAAAGAAAAAAAAAAAAAATAAGATCAGAAAAGAAAGAAAAAAAAAAAAATAAGATCAGAAAAGAAAGAAAAAAAAAAATAAGATCAGAAAAAGTGAAAAAAAAAAATAAGATCAGAAAAGAAAAAGTGAAAAAAAAAAAGTTTAAAAAAGAAAAAGTGAAAAGAAAAAAGTTTAAAAAAGAAAAAGTGAAAAGAAAAAAGTTTAAAAAAGAAAAAGTGAAAAGAAAAAAGTTTAAAAAAGAAAAAGTGAAAAGAAAAAAGTTTAAAAAAGAAAAAGTGAAAATAAAAAATTAACAAATGAAAATAAAAAGGATTAAAAGTAATCTATCATTCATATGCAGTCACACCAACATAAACAAATTTAGTTGGAACAAGTCCTAAAGGATGAAATGCATCACATGAAACACCCTACCCACTCTGTTATACACTTTTCCCATATATATTTGTTGCTCATTGAGTGCTCATCTTAATAAAATAGTGTATCAGGTCATCCCATAAGTTCTGTCTGAATTTTAACTTTTTGTTAAAATGAAGGAAATTTAAGGAGTATTTTATAATGTCTGATGGAGCTGAACATTATTTTTCTGTTCAGATGCATTTAAACTGATCAAATTTTATTTCAGAGAACAATAAAATTAAATTTTGTTTGATTAAATCCCTGCTATTAGGTTGGTGCAAAAATAATATCGTTTTTTTTTTTAATGTTAAAAATGTCAAAAAACGATATTATTTTTGCACCAACATAATAACATGGAAGTACCCAAGAATCATTTGAGACACATAATGCTTTATGAGTTTAAGAAAGGAAACTCAGCAGAATGTCTTATGTTTTTGCAGTATTCTCACAAATTGTTACTTGGTAACTGAAATGCTAATTAGCATTTCAGTTACCAAGTAACAATTTGTTTAAAGTTACCCCTTCAAACAAATTTTTTTTATTTTTTAAATTATCTAATGAGTGGATTTTAGTTACGATTTATTGCTATCTAGATACAAATTTATGGCTTAATATTCATTTTCCTAATTTATTATTTCTTAGTAATATTTATTTCATACGGATTATGATTCTTTATTTTATTCTAAAATATTTTAATGTGTCAGTTTTAAGGACCACTGTGGAAATAGGTTTGTTGAGAAAATATTTTAGTGTTTCCTGATTTGTTACTCAGGTGTATGTATGACTATAAATTTATATTTATCCCTGATTGTATTTAGTGCAATTTTTTTTATGAACTGCAAAAACTCAAATTCAGTAAGAAAACAGACAATAATTTGTAGATGACTACTAAGTAGTTCTTCGATTTTTTTTTCTTTTTGAAGATGACAATGTACAGAATCAGTTACAACCTTGTTTTATGACAAAATGTCTTTGCCTTAAGTGGAATATTCCAAGAAGGTTCTGCTTCAAATATATTCATTGAAAAAGAAGTATCAGGAAACCTGGGATTATGGTATTACTTGGCTACATAAATTGTTCCCAATCTTTCCTAAGAACAGATGGGTACACCTTATTGAGAAAGTTGTAGCAGAAGTTCAGAGTTGTGCAAAAGCGGATCGTCCTACATTGTACCATGAGGTAACAAATTTGTGATTCATAGGTGAAAGATGTGAGAGCGTTGAATTGACTCTCAGTGTTTTGTCGGATCCAACGCTGCGTCGTAAGCTTTTACATGAGGATGTAACAAATGGGATCATACTTGAACTATATAAACTGGATACGCCAGCAAAAACATACTAGTCAGACTAGAAGAACTTGGGTAGTGCCTGAATTAGATTATTTGTAGGGATTGTATGAAGAGTATGCCAAGACTTACTTTTGTCTACTCAGTGAAGAGGTATCCCAACAACCAGCCCACCATTACTGAAAATTTCAAAATAAACTTTATTTGATTAATTTTATGTCTGTTTATTTTAATGTGAGAGGAACATTACAGTTTAAAAATTGAGACAATTTGGTGATTTCATAGCGCTTATGTAGTGATCGGAACTAACGTGTCAGAACTTCAACCTTTTGATCAAAATGTGACAGATAAAATATTTTTTATTTTAATGATTTCAGTTACAAATTTAGTGGTTGAATACCACTTCATGACATGGTGAGTTTTCTGTTTTCTTATGTTCATTAGAGGGTATTGCTTGGTGTGTGTTAAGTCTCTCTCTCTCTTCCAGAAATTATATATGTTGAGTCAGGACTGCACTTGTACAGCATCTGCACCATATACATTCTAATCTGTTGATTTTAGGTCATTTTAACCATGATAAATTGAAAGAACACCCCCAGAAATGGCTAGATATGAAATTTTGTGTTTCTAGTGTAAGAAGTATTCATTTTATGACAATTCAAGCAAGTCTAAAATCGGCCTTTCAAATAACTTGTGGCAAAGGGTTAAAAAGCAATTTTTTTTCAATTTTGAAGTGGAATAATCCAGAATGTATCCATTCTATCACTCCCCAAAAAATTAGGCATGATACTGGTATAGTCATAATGTGATATTTGAAATTTGGGATGAATGTGGGTCTTATTTCCAGTTTTATGAAATAAGAAACCTCAGGTTATGAGTTGTTTGCACGTCGTTGCAGAAGGTTTTATAAAATTTGCATATTAAGACTGAATTTATTTAAATAATATGCAGTGATACTATCTGTAATTTTATTATTAATTTCTTTATGTACCTAACAAGCTAGTATAATTTTAACTGTTGTTCTTAATTGCTTTTTAAAATATAGGAGTCCAAATGTGGTATTTTGTCCTAATTCATAATAGACAAAAAATGTCGAAAGCATAGGTAAAAATAAAAATAAATCTGCCAAAATTAAATGGTTTGAGATATTTTGATGAAATAAAAACCAAGTTTCTTTAATCACATAGATTAAGAAGATGCAATCAGATAACACCTAGTACCTGTTTGAAATTTTCATCTGTGATACCTAATAATAGCACACTTTTTAATAAAACATCTTTCAACAAGTAATATATTCATTTTCATCTTGGAATTTTACCCAAAATTACCTGAAATTGAGAAAAAAAAATAACATCTATGCCTTAGGATGGTAAATAAAATAAAAGCACTTGCAAACAATATGAACTGAACATCTAATCCATTGTACAATTAATAAAAACAAGGATTGTGTCTTTCAGTGAGTTAGTGCCTTTTTAATCTGTTAATCTTATTGATTTATTCTTAGAATGATTATTTTACTATATTTTCAAGAAGATCCTTTCATATTCACAAATAAGCATTTTTGTGCAGTTAAGAGACTAGAAGAAAACAGTGTTAGCTCATATTGTATTTATTCTGAATACTTTTGACACAGCATGTCATCATCATGGTATTGTTAAATATAAAGCAAGTATTTAGTGTTCATGGTTGTGAAGGATAAATTACCATTTTTATATGTAGAGCCACAAATGCTGTGTCATCACTGGTTGACGGGCACCATTTAAGAGGAGGTAACTAGGTATGCTGCTAAGTTCCAGGCTTGAGTAGTTGCTAGATAAAAGAAAAACTATTAATGACAAGAGCTAACATTTGAAGACTATCTATTGTATGCATTTTAAAATGTTTGTGGAATATTTGTAATTAATTTTATTGAGTTTTTTTTTGGGTTTTTTTTTATAAATAGCTTAGAGAATTTTTAGTTTATGTTTATTCTTTTTGTGAAAAAAGTATAGAGGTATTTTTGATGAGAATTTTTCTGAATTGCGAGTGTGGACAGGTATGTTGTTGTAAGTGTTTAGAAATATTGGAAATATTATTCAGGTGAAGACTTAGCTTACATGAAAGCGTTGTTGTCAGGTATCCAACATAGACATTATTTTTATCATTAGAGATGTAGTCTTCCAGAGGACATTTAAATTTATAAACGAAGTTTGTTTTCCTGCAACATGCAAGCGGCCAGAAAAGAGTCATTACGAATGATTTCATTAGATATAGTGGATTTAGTGTAGTACATAAGTTTTATTTTTTATTTTTTTTACTAGGGTCTGTGGTGGGTATATTAGTTTTTATTAATTTTTTTTTTAGGATATCTTGTTTATAATTAGTATGGTTACAATATAAAAAATTGATATGTTTGGGGTTAGTTGGAGGGGTTTTATGTTCTATATATTTTGTGTAGAGGTCACTGATGGAGTATCTTATTTCCTTGTCAATGATGTAGTTGGGGAAGTTGTTATTAAGGAGCGTTTGTTTTTAAGTTCGCTGTAGAAGATCTGTTTTGTGGATGATTTTGAACGATTTATTAGGCTTTTTATAATAGCTATTTTATAGTAATTTAGACATTCACTTTTATAGCTAACAGTAAAAGAATTTATGCTGTTAAGTTTTTTCAAATGGGTGAACTTGTGTGTGTATATATATATATATATATATATATATATATATACACACACAGAGAAGAATAACCACATTTACAAGAGGTAATGAGATGTGTCCCAATACACAGATGCTATGACAAATATGCATTTGACAAACATTAGGTATGAAGAGATAAAAAAAAAAAAAAAAAAAAAAAAGAATTAATCACAACATACAAGTAGGTATAAACTAACTTAATTGAGCTAGTAAATAAAGACTAAGACAAAAAAAGAAAAATTCTAATCAACTAAAGATAAACAAAATAAATTAAATAGTCTTCAATTGAAATTAATCTGGTTCAACAGCTATTTATTTTTATGCTGACATGTGACCATTAATTCATTTTTCTTGTTTAATAAATTAGGGTTATTTAAATGTTTTAAAATAGTTAATTTTTCTATGAGGCATAGATTACATCTTTCATCTTTTCCATTAAAAGGTTTTGTTTATCTACGTTCCATTGGGCTTATGGTGGAAAGATATACAAGACTGGCCACTAAAAAGTTGAGCAACACAAAGACATGACGTGGTAAAACTCAATATATTTTATTTAAACTGCCTGCAGGATTCATCTTGATGCCAGCATTCCATCTTGAGACCAGAAGTTTTACTACCATCATTATTGATGTCATCATAATATCCCCATTCCTAAAGTAGTTTATTTTCTTTATTAATTTATAACTTTTCCAAATTACAAAATAAAAAAAAAAATAAAAAAATAAAAATTTGTTTTACTTACAGTCCAAGAATGATAACTCACTCACTTTGTGAAATCAAACCTATTTTGGAGTTTGTATTTTTCATGTATTATTATTTGTTTGAAGATCCTTGTAATGATCACTAATTAGTTTCTCTAATGTGAAAATGAAATGTTTTCTATTTCTTCAGAAAGCCTCTTGATTTATTGTCACAGTATATGACCTGTTGGCAGTGTCTGCTGATTTGATTGTTCTTTCAGTGTTCCAATATTTCTTTATCTCCTTTTTTTTTTTGGTAAATTTCTGGTAACATGGAATCTATTAAAATTCTTTTCCATTCTGGTTTTTGCCAGTTTGTCTCTCTCCTTGATTTGGGTCATTTTAGTAATAACTTTATTATTATAGTAATAATTTGGATGTAAAGGTAATGTGGATCTTATTTTCCTTCTCATAATTCAGTGGTACTGACACCTGTGGTTTGAACTGGCATACTCCAGTATGCCATTAATGCTTGAAATGTGTCTGATTGTCCCAAAATTCTCTTAACTATTTAACAGTACTTCCTGCTTCTCCATTTGCTTGAGGATAATGTGGACTTGAGGTGTTTAAATCCATAACTGCAAAATCTTTGAACGCATAACCTGAAAATTGTTTCTCCATTGTCACTGACAATAGGAATGCTCCAATGCACAAAAAAAGTTTTTCCATCTTTCCTTTAACGCATTCAACTTGTCAATGGGTTAAGCTTTATATATATATATATATATATATATATATATATATATATAGGTGCCATTGGTGAGTGAAAATGTCTGTATCAATTCTATGCCGTGGACCTTGAGGAAATGGTGTTACTTTTAATTTTTACTTTTTATTTGTTGGATGGCATATGTTACAAAAGGAGTTTTTTTTTTTTTTTTTTTTTGTTTTTAGATAATCTTTCAACTCTCAAGATATTTTAAGCAAACACATCGATTCTTTGGCTCTCTTGGCATTTCTTTAGTCTTAAATGACAATTATGAAGTCTTTTTAATATTCCTGATCTAAGTTTTTCAGATATGACAATTCTGTATTGAATTGACAATTCATTCTGACTTAGAAAATATGGCCTTATTTTATTCTTCCTTCTTTGTGTGTCCATCCATTTAGTGTGAAATGTACTTTTTTCTTGTAATACAGTGTTCTGTTGAGTGGACATTTTTATTTCATTTAATTTTTTATCCAATGCTGGCCTGGTTCTTTGAAGGTACAACTAGTGCCTTCCTTGGAACATGTTCTGCTACTGGGTTATATCTTCTCAGTCTCATCAGAAGTCTTTGACATCATAATGGGATATTGTGCAGATCATGTGTTTATTAACAGTATAAGTGGTTTAGGGTCCATTAACAGTTTAAAGGATTTAAGTCCAGTGACATGTCTGTAAAACCTTTCACATGCCCATACACAACTCAAACACGCTTTCTCAATTTGTGTGTATTTTGTCAGCACTAGTGGTGTGCATGAGGCAAATGCTATTATTTCTAATTTGTAATCTCTTTCTTGAAATAAAGTTGCTCCAAGACCTTAACTGCTAATGTCAGCACTAACTACTGTAGGTCTGGTTGAGTTTTTGTTTTAGAAGTTTTTTAATCTTTCATCGAGTTCTTCTATAGTTCTACCATAGATTAGAACATCGATAATTGTTTTGACTACTTGAATATCAATAATTCTGTCATCTTTCTTTGAAACATTTCCAGAACTGATGTTATACCAAAAGGTAATCTTTTGAAGCACTACCCGCAAAAGGAGTAATGAAAGTCATGAGTAGATAGCTTTCTTCACAGAATTTGGGAGAATACACTGGTAGCATCAAATTTAGAAAAAAAATTTATCTCCATTTAGTTTAGGTGAAATATCATCTAAATTCAATAACATGTAATGTTCCCTTTTCACTGCTAGATTCAGCTTATTCAAATCGAAATGTGTTCGGACTTTTCCGTTTCTTTTTATTACCGGTACTATAGGCACACATTAATCTGTCCTGTAACCTTTTCAATAATTCCCTAGTTTTACATTCTTCCTTCACCTTTGGTAAAATAGGGAATGGGGTTCTCCTTTATGTTATTACACAGTAGGATAAATCATCTTTTTTTCAGAATTATTTTCACTGGGTCTCTATTCATACATCCTCTGGCATCAAATGAAGTTCCCTGGGCTACTTTGTTTAAATGTTTCACCAACTTGATTTTTGAAGACGTTTTCTAGACAAAAAGTCCTCTCCCTTTACACATTCAATGACATATCTCCAAATAATATTTGTCGTTACCTTCTTCTGTAACATTAAATTTCTCTAATGCACTGGACTATATATATTCTATTCTGGCAGGACATGTGAAGATGCCATTTGCTAGTTTCAATATAGGCTTTTTTTTTTCTCAGATTTTTATACATTTCATTTGAGATAATGTTCATATCGGTGCTTGTATAGATTTTAAATTTCAGTGCTATTTTACAAATTTTTAAACCACAATATATGTTTCTGTCAGCTTTCCTAGGAAATATTTCTTTTCTTCATTTACTATCTTTATCATATTATGTTTTTTGTTTTTTTTAGTTCTGCAGGCTACAGTGAAATAGATCATTTTCCCCCCATATTTTTTGCAGTGTTTCCCTTTCACTGGACAGTTTTTAAAAGCATGTATTTTATTACATCTACAGCAATTTTTGTTGTTTCCACATTTTCTTTTTAATTTTGTATCTCGAAGGTTACTCTGGATCTTTAGTTCGTTTAAATTTTTCTCATGGATTTCTTTCATTTGAGACTATTTGCTCACTGCTTCTGGCCATCTCCATAGCTTTCTCAATTTTCAAATCAGGAATTAATTGTAATCTTTAGGATAGGTCTATTCTGTAGTTTAGTCAAAATGGTCTGATTTGGAAACTCACATGCTTCTGCTAATTCGTGCAATGCACAAATAAAGGTTTCTACTGGTCCTCCTGGTAATTGAACTTTAAGATAAAATTTTGCACTTTCATGAATTATATTTACTTTTAGGCATGAAGTAGGAATTGAACTTTTCCAAAAAAGTCATACATATTTGCATCATGAGAAAGAAAATGTCCGGCTTCACTTCCACTGCAACATATTAATGTACTTACTTGAGTTTTGTATTCTTCTTCCCAGTTTCGAAGATTCTCAAAAGCATTAAACACTCTGCAACCATTTCTGCTAGTTTCCCAGGTTTGTAAAAATGGTGACACTGCACCCATAATTACATGAGGTATAATACAGTGTTATAACGACATCAATAAGGATGATGATGATTGTAAGGGCTTTCATTCCCACTTAGGAATCCTGAGATCAAGACAGATCTAGTGGACAGTTTAAATAAAATATGTTCTTGAGTTTACGATATGTCATGTCATGTAATTTTTGTGTTGCTTTGACTTTTCAGTGGCCAGTCTCACATCTTTCCACCCTAAGCTTAGTGGAACAATGGTGTCAGAGAGGGATTCTTTCTAAAAGAAAATTATTTTCTAGAACATAATCCAATTCAAAAATTTTTTAATTAAAAAGTTCAAATTAACTACACCAGAGCCATTTTTAATTGCCAGAAATATTGAGAGAGAGAGCATTATTATTTTTGTATCTTTTGTTGTTCAAAGTCATCTTTGGTTATTGAAAGAAAGTTTCCAAGGAGTTTCAGTGGACCCAAAATAAAATTTAACATTATTGTTAGAATGTATGTTAGCTCAACATACAATATAATTAATCATACATTAGTTGTTTAGTGGACAGATCGTATTGCTTGTATAGTTACAATTATTACTTATAACTCTAGTATCATTGTTTTCTTTGTTGGTGATATAATTATTCAGTACAATATTGTTATGGTGGGATTAGATTTTTCAACATTTCTAACACAACTATAGCTGATCTTTACGTTACTTTTGTTAAAAATCTTCTTTATTGCAGAATTGTTAAGTATTAAATTTAAGAAGATTCTGCCAACAAAATAAAAACGGCAGTTATCACAAACCATTGCCAAACTAGCCCTAAATAAGCCAACGTCTTTTGTTTTTACATGTTCACTTGCTTAATATTTTTAAATTGCAACTCATTATCTGCAGATCTTCCATCATTGCAGTTGTAGGGTTCCACTGTGAATCATGGAAATTTCTGCTCAAGTTGACAAGAGGGAACAGATTACTTTTTCATTTCATTAAATAAAGGATAAAGTTTGCATTCCTAAATTACCCCAATTTCATTATATATATATATATATATATATATATATATATATATATTAATGCATGT
>OZ010584.1:45863100-45893100 GCA_963932145.1 Acanthosepion lycidas
CATGACGGTCAACCAATTGTTGACCAGAGCCCGTGCTATCATGATCGACAAAAAGGAGGCTGATGAACAAGTCGTTCAACCAATTGAAGTCAAAGAGGATCCAACCCCAGTCATCTGTTGCCATGGCAATGTCACCTGCTATTGGTGCTCTGGGCTGAATCATTTTACCAAAGACTGACACTATCAACATGAAGAAATGTGCAGCGGGTCAGCACAAAAGGCATGTCTCGATCTACGATGTTTCCAATGTCATAAAGTAGGTCACATTGCCTCTAAGTGTCCAGGAAATGGAATGGGGGACGCAACATCAGCACCAGTCTCTTCCCCGCACCAAGCATAAGGTTCGCATCAATAGAATAACGCATACTGCTTTAGTAGATTTGGGCTGCTCTCGGTCACTCACGAACGGTTCGATTTGTCGGCAGTGGAGCTGACAAAAGACGGACATACTGACAGCAGATGGAAAGGCTCTCAGAAGCTGGGGAGTTGGAAACATCAAACTCACTATCAACAACAGTGACCCCGTAAAAGTCAGTGTGTTGGTCGTGGACAGCGCGTTATTAGGTTTGGACCTGCTCCTTGGGATGGACATTAAGGAGCTGGGCGGCATATGCATCACAGAAGCGGGCAAAGTCAAATTTTCTAGTCTGTCCATCTGTGCTGCTTTAAGGATCAACAGGCCAGACTTTAGCGCAGAGTTTGACCAAAGGATGAAGACATGGACAACACTGTGGAAATGGTCGGAAAATAACCCGCCAGAAAAGCTCCACAACGAAGTGTCAGAGTACTGAGTGCCCGAACCCGTCAAGGAAGAATACCAGCACGAATTGCAGGTGTGGCTGGACAATGGATGGCTGACTCCATATCCCAAGGAAGAACTTGCTCCTCCAAGAGGCTTCATCCCGTTGATGGCCGTGATACAGAAGAACAAGGGAAAGGTGCGCTCTGTACTAGATTATAAAGAACTGAACAAACACGTAGACACATACATGGCTCATGCTGATGTGTGTGCACAAAAATTGAGAGAATGGAGAAGAAAGGGGTCCAATGTCTCTGTGATTGACCTTCAAAAAGCCTACTTGCAGGTACGTGCACACTGGTCACTGTGGCCATTTCAGACAGTGATCCTTAATGGGAGGAGATACTGCCTAACGCGAATGGGATTCGGGCTCAATGTAGCACCGGCCATCATGAAAGTCATCATGGATGCTGTGCTATCCAAGGATGAGACAATTCATCTAGCAACGTCAGCTAACATTGATGACATCTAAATCAACAAAACCTTACTGCCCACTGCACAGTGAGAAAACATCTAGCCGACTTTGGGCTAGAATGTAAGAACCCAGAACAACTGGAGGATGGTGCTCGTGCGCTCGGCTTGCAGGTCTGGAGGGAGCACAACATGCTTTACTGGAAACGTGGAAGCAAGCTCCCAGACATTCCCAGACACTTGACACGACGCAGCATGTTCTCATTATGTGGAAAGCTGGTGGGAAATTTTCCTGTGGGCGGTTGGATCTGCATTGCAACTGCATTTATCAAACGTAGGATGACTGCTGTCACTTCCAGCTGGGATAAAAAAAAACAAATGATGCTCCCCTTAGAAACATGATAGCAAAAGTCATTACCTGGTAAATGGTGCATTGACAGATGTGAATTTGACATCTGGGTCAACACGAGCTCCCTTGCAACAGGAGTCTCTCTTGAAATAGATGGAACTGTCATGGAAGACGCATGTTGGTTGCATCCCGAGAAGGATACACAACATATCAACTTGTCGGAATTGGACGCTATTATCAAAGCAGTAACTGCGGCCCTTCAATGGAATGCAAAAGTGTTGCATTTGTTCACAGATTCTACATGTGTACATAAGTAGATGGTAGACACTCTTACGGGGAAGGCCAGGATATGTACAAAGGCTGCGAGCGAAATGCTCATTTGAAGGCAGCTAGACACACTGGAAAAGTTGGTAAGTGAGTACAACTTATCAGTGGATATACAGCTGGTCAGATCAAATAGGAACAAGGCAGATAATTTAACAAGGTTAAGAAAGTGGTAGAGCTGGTAGGACATGTCTGTGCAACATCAGCGAACGACCATAACTCAGATCTACTAAAATCTGTGCATTGCCAAAGCGGACATCCCAGTGTAAAACATACTCTATATTTCGTGAGGCAGATTGATCCCACCATATCCAAATCATATCTGTCAGGGCAGTGGTCAGAGAATGCAAGGAGTGTCAGTCCATTGACCAAGCACTTGTCCAATGGCCAAAACAGCAACTGAATGTGAGCAAAGTGTGGCACCATGCTGGAATGGACATCACCCATCATAATGGAACTCACTATCCAACCCTGATTGACTGGATTCCGCAAGTGTGATTGACCACTTGCTGGCGTTGTTCTTTAAACGTGAACCTCCGACAGAGCTCCTCACTGACACTGCATTCTGTAGTGGACTATTTAAAGATTTTTTTGATTCGTGGGGAGACCACCTCAGATTTCGCTACGCATATGTCCCATCAGGAAATGGCATAATCGAGCAATGTCATTGTAGCGTCAAGAGAATCGCTGCTAGGAAGCAGTGTTCCATAATAGAAGCGGTGTATTGGAACAATGTTACCCCTAAAGACAATGTATCACCCTCAACTGTGCCAGCCAACATGATTTACCGGTGCAAAGTCTGGCTAAGAGGCATAGACGCGACGCGTTCAACTGAACAGATAAAAGAACGAGCGCCATATGAACTGGGCGATCGCATGTGGGTAAAAGCCCCACATAGCCGGTGTACAACTCAGTACCAGTTGGGGCATGTCACTGGAATCAGTAACTCGCACACTGTGCTGGTTGATGGAATGTCAAGACATGTAAAAGACTTGCGGCCCTATGTAGGTTCAGATACTTCAGCAAGTGACACTAGCAGTGAGTGCTCAGGAAGTGAAAGAATAATCACCATTGGAGGTAGGACTGTCACCTCTTCAAATAACGAAGACTGTGCGTGAGATTGTAAGATCAGAAGAATCCACAGAAAACGATTGTTTGCGATCTGCTGAAGAAAAATTACCAAAAAGTGGTTAGCAAAAATCTACTTTAGAGACTAGAATCTATGCTAATGTTCTTCCTTCCACTGAATGGTGTGACCAATCAGAAAGATCTCTTGGTGAACAAAAGCTGTTGTTTTTCGCTTATGCGGCATTAGATTGACCGAGCTTGGTGGACGAACACACGTTTTTGCTGGTGAGAAGTGAAGGTTGAATACGTGACCCTATTTTGTCATTTCTACGTTGCTTGTTGGACTGTTACAACGGACTATCATTTGAACTGTGATTTGGCTACAAGTGTTGTGGTCGAGAGACAGAAGAAATCTATTGCAGACGTTTGTTGCTACTATAAGTTGACAGTTTTTTTTCTTTTCTTTACAACTACAAGGAAAAAAAATGGCTGCCCTAACACCTTAATTTAAGAAGGACATGCTCTTGGAGCTAGAATTGGCGAGAGTGATTGGGTGTATGCAAATTATTTGAGATCACTCGGCAGAAAAACACCACACGAAAAATAAAAGACATGGTACTGCATATATGGAGAGACTGTCAGCTGGGGAAGCAATTACTTGGGTAGTTTCACACAACATTTAAAGTTCTGGACAAAAAGCTGGGAAAAACCAGCTGGTTTGAATCAACAATCCAGGAGAAAAGTGTCCCTACAAAGATAAAGATTAGCCTGACGAGGTCAATTATTTTAATTTCTGTGACATTCGTCAAGAAAATTTTATATCCAACATTAATTCAGATTCCTTTGTATACAATTGATAAAGAAAAATGAATTACTATTTTGGAGTGACTGGGCAAAAAGGCTGTATTTGTCTTAAAACATAAAAACAAAGTAAAAATAACATTTTTATCACTGAAGAGATTGGGAATATTTTTCTTTCCTTTTTTTTTTCTTTTCCACCCATGACAAAATTTTGAGATTGGCTGGCAGGGGTGAAGAGGTCCCATCTGGGCAAGCTCCGAACAAGTCTGACTTTTGGAAATCACAGCATGCGGCAAGCTGATGTAGAAAATCCCTTTTGCCTACACGTTTTGAAAGACTGGATTCATGTCAGCTCTTGGAGTAGGCTGAAGTTAGATGCTGAGTAAGTGGGAGAAGGAAGAGACAGAGATATTATCACCACTTATATGGGACAATTGTGCAAGATGAGACATAAAGGGGACAGGAGTTAAGGGGCAGCTTGATTCTGCTGATCACTCTGAAAAGGGGACTGGACAACCCCAAATTTGGAAATCACTCAAGTAAACAGATTTTGAGAATATGGAATCTTAGAAAAAGGTTGATGGGTGGAAGACAACCAAACCCAGACCTTGGTTAACCTCACCCCTGACAGTAACACAACTCCATATAAGCTTGAGTTTTGGACAACTTGAAGAATCCCCACATTACTGTTGCTGGAATCCACATTGTTCATCGAGACCTCCTGACCAGGACCTTGTGTTGGCCCTGAAGACCAGAACTTAGAAATTTAAGTTACTAAGACAAGCTGCAGACTCCAAAGGAGGAGATCCTAGTGTCATTTGATTGTAACAGTAAGTGAGAAGTGTTAAAACTGCTCTGTACAACAAATCATATATAAACCAAATCATTGTTATATTTTTAACCAGAGTTAATTATTTATTTCAAAGGATTTTTTTGTGTAGCACATAACGTCAACCCATTTTCACTTCAGTTTGCTTTATCAGTGATCTTTTCACTCTCCAATAAAAAAAAAAAAAAAAAAAAAAAAAAATGGTAGGAGTGAATGGCAATAAACAAAAAAAATACCAGCTAAGTCAAGTGGAACTGTGCCCATCATCATGATACAGCTACAAACAAGCTAACATGTGAGGAGTTAGCTAGATGGTAATTACGGTGGTCAGAAGAGCATATGGCTACATTATTGGTTGCAGTTGACCAGGATCAATTTGTGGGTTATGTGGGAAAGTTTCTACAGGTATTGATGGCTTTTTTACAGTGATCTCTTAAATCTATATACCTACTTGTTCTTGTTGGCGAGTACAGTCACATTTCACCTACCTCTCACTAAATTCCTCTTCATTCCCTTCCTCATTTCAAGTTCATTACATTCTGACAAAAGAATCCAATTGGAAAGTAATAATTGCTACTGTTATATCCCAGTTAGTTAGGATGAACAAAAACTAAAGATAAGTGTATTTTAACACATAATAAAACAACTTTTATTCATTTATGGTCTAAGAACAGCAAGGAGAGGTTTGGATTTAAACCATGAATTCCAGGTGTATGTCAGCTTGTCACCATGTTTGATTTAGAAGTGCCATGCTCCATCTAGTGGAAAAGGGAGGCAACTCAATTGTACTTTGAGTTATTGTCCATTATAAGAAAAGTAAGTTAGCAGCCCCTAACACCTCTCCTTTTTAGCCTTTTGCTTGGATGACTTTTAATGGAGATTTAATTGCAGTGGGTATGGCTTATTTCATAGACAATGTGATTTCTTTGGTGCACTTTTTGCTAAAGTCCTATCTTTGGCCTTTGATATTTCTTGGGAAATTTGAGAGTTCAAAGGTGTCCAATTGAATGTCCAGCAGTAGAGTTTGATTTGGTCTCTGGAAGGTTTGATGGTTATAATTGGTTTGTATGTCAAACCGAGACTGAAGATTGTATATCCACGTCATACATAACATTTCCAGAGTGATGTATAATATCTCCTTGGATCCATTTTTTTTTAACGTAATCTTTTGTAAGTACAGGTTGTCCTGGTACATATTTGTGTTTTATTGCTCCATGATAACAGTTAAATTGTTCTTCCATCACCATATTCCATTTAGGGAATGGTATTTAGTTGAATGGATGACCTATGTGTAAACAAACTTTGCAGTTCATCAGTGCTTCTGTTGTGGATTTCCATTAAGTGTGCTTGGATTGGATGTAACTTTCAAGGAATATCTCTAATATTTCTTGTGTAGTTCACTCCCCTTCAAATTTGACGAGTGCCCACTTAAAAGGGTATCTACAAAACACTATTGATTGTGGATGAAAATGTGGTGTCCTCATATGTTGAATACCATGCTGTGCACAGAAGGTTGAAAATGCAACTGAAATGAAAGCAGTGCCATTATCAGAAACTAGTATCTGTAGGACTCCAAATCAACTGAAGATTTGCTTTAACCTAACAATTGTTTCGTCTGAGATGATGCATTGCAGCTGAAAAATTTCTGGCCATTTGCTGTAAGCATCAACAAGAATAAAATAATACTGCCCCTTGATAGGTCCAAATAAATCAATGTGAAAGCATGACCATGGTGATTCAGAGATAGGCCAGGAACTTTTGTTGCCAGTTGGCAATTTGGAAAAATGTGCATACCAATTCTTCCAACTGCTTATCCATGTTTAGCCAATAAACATAGGTGCATGCTAGGGATTTCATACAACAAATACCCTGATGACCCTAATGGAATTGCTTTATCACTCTTACATGTAATAAAGATGGGACAATCACATGTTCCCCATGCAAACACTGACGTGACTTCTGGCACTAGAGTTAATACTTCTGCCTTCTGGTACTTCATTTTGTGTAGTCATGAGCATGGATAATGCATCAGTATTGGTTGAATTATATTTTATAGAAAAATTATAAACAGCATAGTAGCCCATCTTTGCAGACAGTTTGCTATATACACTGGGATGCTTTTTTTTTTTTTCTTTTTTTAGAAGTGAAAATACTAACAAGAGGCTTGTGATCTGTGATCAGAGTGAAATGTAATAACAAAGGCTATTTCTTTTTGACTGACAGGAGGAAAAATGTAAGAAATTATAGCTCCTATATCATAATTGGAAGCATCAGAGACTGCAACAATATCCATGGATAGGTTGTAGCATGTCAGCAAGAGATTGGAAGAAAATAAGGCTGCCTGGCATGCATTAGAGCACTCCCATGCAACATCTTTTTTCAAAAGATTGTTGAGGGATGCATAAACTCAAAGTTCTGGCAAAAAAGAATTGTAGAGCCTAACCAAGAATGTAATATTGTTACATTTGTTGATGCTGGCATGTTTTTTATTGCCAAAAAATTTTCTGCGTCTGGTCATCTATTTTTGCCAAAAATAAACCCTTGCTATTTGATTTGTTCTCAGAAAAATTCACTTTTCAGTTTTAACATGGCATCTGTATTGTTGAATTTGGCTGAAATCAGAAAATAAATGTTGCAAAAGTTCATTGTGAGTTGCATCTACAATGATGTCATCAATGAATGCTGCAATTCCTTTCAATCCAGTCAGCATGGTGTTCATTGTCAGTTGGGATATGGCTGGTGTTTGACCCCAAAGCTAAGTTGGTTAAATCTGAATAATTCCTTGTGGGTGTTGATAGTAAGGAGCTCTTTGGACTGCTCATCAACTTCCAGTTGATGAAAAGCATCAGAAAGCTCAATCTTTGCAAAGTAATCAATGTACACTGTGCAAATCCAAACACCAGGAGGGGAAAAAACTTGTGCAGATAAGCATCACCATTAGTTAAAATTCTTGCAGGATACAATTCAATTCTTTGGACAAGTAACTAGATGTACATCTTCTACAGAACAAGCCATTACTTTATTCAAACCTACCTTAAAATTATTATACCAGTATTTCGTAATATCTGTCTGAAGATGAGGACAATAGTCCAAATGTAAATAGTAGAAATAACAGCATTTGTGAAACGTTCTTATAAATATGGCAACAAAGATGAGGACAATAGTCTAAATAATGTAAATAGTGTACATAACACCTCATCTCAGAAATATAGACAGATTTTGTATATTACTAATCTTTTATATGCCATATTCCTTCAGAATGTGAGTGATAATGGATCTCTACAATTTCCTGATTTTTGTTACTCAATGTAGTGTTTGACTCCTTGTCTCTGTTCTACTATCCATTCACACAAACATGCTGTTTTCCCCTGCTTCTTTTGCCTTCAATATGCCCTGTGAGGGTTAAATTTTCTAGACTCCTTCCTTGCGCAACTCAAACATTTTAACTTTTTAATTTTAAGCATAAGTTTCTTTATAGTTTCTATTTTTCCCAAGACTTCAGTTTCATTTTAATCTGTAAGAAGATTGTCTAATATTCAGTGTCATAAGAAATATTACATAGCAGTTTAGCAATTTTCATTATTTCTAATGAAATTCTCTTTCCTTAGTTTCTGAAAGATTTCTATACACCTTTGAATTTTTGTGTCACTATCAATATAAATGAAAGTTTTTATCTTTCCTTGAAAATGAAGAAAATAAGGAATCTGATTATTAAGCAATTGAGATCATCCCAAAGGAAAAGTAGAAAAAGAAAATAACTGAATGCATGACAGACAAAATTCTCAACAATGAAGACAAAAAACTATGCCAAAACTCAGAACAGAATATAGGACACTACACAAAGAAATAAAGAAAAACTGCAAGCAAGCTAAATATAAAGCTGAGGGATGTCCTGGCCCCTGTGCTACATGACAATACTGTCCCACCCTCAGTCACTGGTGTGTCTGTGATTGCAGCTGTGAAGCTCATCACTTCAATCCAAGCCTCTCCCACGTTTGTTTTGATCACGAGGTAGTCAAGGAGTGACTCATCGCTAGACATGTTATAAGAGGAAAAAAAAAAAAAAATGGCATAGATATACAAGGTTT
Source organism: Acanthosepion lycidas (assembly GCA_963932145.1). Classification (NCBI taxonomy): domain Eukaryota; kingdom Metazoa; phylum Mollusca; class Cephalopoda; order Sepiida; family Sepiidae; genus Acanthosepion; species Acanthosepion lycidas. The sequence continues at coordinate 45,871,770 of OZ010584.1, forward strand.
CTACAGGAACACTTTTTCATATAACAATCTACAAGCATGCAGGCTAACGACCATTACCTCATAGTCTAATTTTGTGGCACTTTGTTCTTTATTTCCAAGTCAGAGTAGAGGTTTCAAACTTTAAGTCAGACTTTTTCTTATATACTGTACCTATGAACATTAAGGGGTTTTGTCCCAATTCTCATAAATATGTTGGACACTATTGTAAGTGGGGGCAATATGCTGCCTGATTCTTAAGACCATATTGCTTTTTTCTTCATGAATTTTACATTGTTTTGTCAAGCAAAAGTTGCCTTTGAAAATGAATGGTTAGGTTTTTTATTTTTTCAAATTTTAGCAATCTTTTGAATTTTTAGTTTTTCCCCTTTCTTTGTCCATATTTGTTTTTCATTTCTGCATTCTTTTCTGTTTATTTCTTTATTGTATTTGCCCCCCACCGTTTTTGTTTTTATTAGTGTTTTCATTTGATTTGTTTTTTTATTTCAGTTTTTATTTTTATGTGCTTTTTATTTTCCATGTTCTTGTTTTGATTTGGTTTTTGTTTAATTCATTGTTTAAAAAAATATATACAAGGCGAACTTACCTTTGTTCAAGCAGTGGTGGGTTGAAACCTCCATGGCGTAAAATTCAGAAAATTCATCACTGTAGGTGGTGCAAACCGAAAATTTGGCACCGGAAAAAACAACGGCCTGGGCGGAAAACAGGCCCCAAAAGAAAGACATGGCACATTACAGCCAACTTAAAGGAAAACATGACAAATATGTCAAAGGAACAGAATTCTTGATGATACCCAAGGCATTAGATGCTGTAAACTCAAGAATAATTTTCCTGACGACTTCCGACATGAAGAGTCGGAAATTAATTGGAGTCAGCAGGGAAACAAAGGAAGAAATGCTTAAAAAGTTAAATATTGTGCCTTGGCTAGGAGAACCAATGCCATTTGGGACATTCTCCTAGCCACTGAGCAGGAAGCCAAGCAGCTGGCCAGAAGTATCCTGGCAACCAGAAGCTTACGACTCCAAACGGAGTACATCAGCATATCAAAATCACAGTACATAGGGTGCCCGTGGACATTTCTGCAGATAGAATAGGGGCCTTTTTCGCTAACTATGGTCCCGTAGAAGAGGTCACATCAGTAGTAAGCAAGACTGGAATTGCAACCAGTGACATTATTTTGTATGTAACTTTAACAAGACAAGCATTTGGGGAAATCCCAAATGTCTTGATATGCCGAGACAGGCGAATGCTGGTGGTGGTGGAGGGGTATAAGCCGTACTGTTAGAGTGTCTGGGCACATGTCCAAAGTGTGCCCAGGTAAGATTTTGCAACCTCCACCCAGTCCAACAACAACAACAACAGCAGCAACGACTACAACAGCAACAAAAACTGTGGCATCAACAGCTGAGGCAGCAATAGTGACACCAGTTACATCATAGAAGGCATGTGACAGGGAGTGGATGGTGGTGAAGGGAAGGAAAAATGTGCCCTCTGCCCCAAAACGGCAGTCTCCAGAGCAGCAGTGGCCACCACAGGAATGGCTGAAAGAGGTGCAGACAAAACAAAGTCCCTGCAAAACAGGCGAAACCAAAGGAGGTTTAGCATGGCCCCGGGAAACAAGTCAAGTAACCGCAGGAGAATCAACAGGGGGTCCAGAAGGGAAAACAGCTCACCCCCCCAAACAGCAGCAACAGCAAAGACAGAATGAACAAACAGATACAGAGGTGGAGATGGAGGAAATGCCTCCACCCTGTGCCTCATCCTTAAAAAGGAATAGGGAGGAGAAAGAGGAGCCCATGCTCCATCCCCCTCTCCACTACTTGTTCCCTTGTTTCAGACTCCCCCTTGCCCCATGTGTCCACTTCTTCCTCATCCCACCTAGCAAAGCAGAAAAAAAGTAAAAGAAAGGAAAATATTTTTCTGGCCCAGAGGCTATTTGCAAAGTGGAGAGGAAAGACTTAGATAAGGGGACTATCGAAACTAAGGAGGGCCTTAATGGGGATTCTAATTAAAAAGACCACAGTAGACAGCAAGTCCATAGAGGATCCCCGCAATTTCCCCAATGCCCCTGGGATCATCACTGGGAACTTACCTAAGGGTATAGACCCATCTATATGAAGCAAAAGATGCTTTCCCGAACATAAGGACATTCGAGTTAGATACACCTTATCTAAAGAAACTAAGATATTTCTGTACTGGGAGGGTCCCTGTCATGCTCTATCCCTCCTTATATAGGGCAGTAAAATTAACCTACCCCATGGATGTCGGCGGAATTATCCTGGAAGGACAAATGATGTCAGAGCTAGGTGTAGGGAGCCTAGAACAATCTGTCAGTGTCCTTACTGACACAGATTTCTGGCCCGTATATAAGTAGGTTTTTCTTTTCTCACTTTTATATTTTTTTTTCAGGCCTAGAAGATGTCTATTAAGATAGCCAGTCTGAATGCGAAGGGCTTGAGGGATTGGGGTAAGGCGGCCAGCCTGCTCCGGGATCTCGTCCTTCGGCATGATGAAGACACTTAAGGCTAGTTTTTCCCAGGCAATGACTTGAGAGGGGATACCCTAGAGAGAGTCTTAGCTAGGGAGGCCCTGGAGCATTTGACTAACAAGCACTACATGGGCCAGGTAATTAGTCATAGGTTAAGCAAGATGTCTTCTGAAGTGGTGAATATGCACGCAGAATTGCACAAGGAAGAGATCCGTCGAGGGTCTGATCAGCACATTCATGAAGTCAAAACCCCGGAGGGGCACACTCTTCAGGCCACTGATGACATGTGAGAGGCGTTCCGGTGGCATTGTAAGAGCCAGTTTACCAAGGGGCCTGGTCTTCGTGATGATGAGTTTCACAGCTATTTGGCTGACTTTTGTCAGCTTTCATCAACTTTCATCAACTGAACCAGCTAGATGCAAGGGAGAGATTACGGAGGGTAAAGTCTACACGGCATTGAAGAAGGTCGGCAGAGGCAAGTCGCCCAGTCTGGATGGTTTGCCCTAGGAATTGAACTTGAGGCTGTCACACATCTTTGTCCAGATTTTGACAGTTGTGTTCAACAACTGGTTCCGGCAGGGGGCCATCCCCGACTGGTTCACCAGGGGTGTGATCACACTGTTGAAAAAGGGCAAGGATGTCTGGGGGGGGGAATTAGATGATTACAGACTCATAACCTGCTAAACACAGAGTTAAAGATTTTGACCAAGATCTTGCAGGAACGTTTGCAGTCAGTTGCTGAGTCTCTGTTGGGTCCCGAGCAGACTTGCACTGAACAATTCAGAGCAACCTGCATCTGATCCGCATGATCATAGAGGGTGTAAAAGACAACGATGAGGCCTCGCTGATGAATTCAGATCAGTCCAAGGCATTTGATAGGGTTAACTATCGATACCTTGCAACTGTCCTGCAGGCCACTGGATTCGAAGCTGACTTCTGCCACTGGATTCGCCTCCTGTATTGCTCCCCCATTTGCTGTGGTACAGGTGAACAGGAAGCTGTCAGGCACTTTTGTGTTGTCGCTCCTACATTATGCTTTGGCACTGGAGCCTCTTCTTCGTCGGCTGAGGGACAGGACATGCAGTCTGGCTCTACGTGGAATCACCATTCCCGGAGGGGCTAGATACAGGGTTTCCGCGTATGCCAATGACGTATCTACTTTCATGTTGTCCCACAGCAACATTGAGGTGGTACTGAAGACGCTTGATCAGTATAAAAAGGTGGCAGGGGCCAAGATGAACTGCAACAAGTTGTCCGGCTTGTGGTTAGGTGCCTGGAAGAGGGTCGATCTTCCGGGGCACTTCACTTGGACAGATGGTCCTGTCCGCATTCTTGGAGTGTGGTTTGGACCTGAAATCCAGCCAGAGAAAAATTGGTCTGAAGTACAAGCAAAGGTTGTCCATAAAGGGCAGGGCAGGGCAGGGCATAGGCATGTGCTACATACATTTTCCCCGATTGTCCTTTATCAATTGTCCATACTTCCTCTCTGTAAAGATCATAAGAAGCTGCTCGTGCGCTCACTATCCTCCATTTTATGGAGGGGATGCAAGCATCAGATGGACACAGAAATCTGTGCACAACATCCGTGTCATGGGATGCTGGGAATGCCACACTTGGCGAGCCACAAACTTGCCTTTCCTATGCCACGCATTGACAGATTTGATTATAGTGGGGATTGTTAAGGACGCATTCCCTTTCCTTACTATCAGTCCCCCTATTTCGCAGGTTGAGCACCGTCCTAAGCCCTGGGATCAATCGGATTTCCTTCGTGAGTGTTGGTATACCTTGATGATCATTCCTCAGTCCAGTGACCTTTCACGGCCTAGGAAGGTCTTCTATCATGATTTAGTGGAGGGGGTCACAAAGGATCCTCTACGTGATCGACTTGACTTGTCAGAGAAGGAGTTTCGGTCTTTCTGGTCTTAAGCGCCAGCGGCGGATTACCTCAGTAACCCTGTGTTTTCACTTACCTGGCGATTGGCTCAGAATCAATGACAAGGCCTTCATATGAGGCTAGGCAGATTTGCCAGACTATGAACTGTGTGACCTTGGTTTAGAAGAAACGGCTTCACACACCACCTATCATTGTCCCCCAGGTCTGCCCCTTATGGGACCATGTGGGCAAGTTGATGACTCATCTCGCTCCCGAAAGGCTTGTGCTCATGGATCATGCATATGTTTCTTTTCTGTACTTTGGGTTGAAACAAATGGTGTTTCCAACCTTGCTGGCTACGAATGGTGATTTGGACGATGTGACAGGAGGAAGTCTTGCGAGACAATCGTCTTGCGAGACAATCGTCTTCCTCATCATGATCTAAACGATGGCCACAATGTTAACAACATAAGGTATGCAGATGACTGTGTTGAAAGCAGACACAAAGAAAACTAGAAACACTTCTAGTGAAGGAAAACAAGAAGAAAGGATTAAACATCAATTGTAAGAAAACAGAATGTATGGTTGTTAGCAAAAGAATGAGCCCAATTTGCAAGTTGGAAATGCTAAAATCAAACAGGTGCATAAATTTAAATATCTGAAGTTTTTTAAAAGAGGACAGAAAGTGTGACACTGAAATATGAAGGTGTATTAAGATAGCCAAAATCCAAAAGCTAAGCAGAGTGCTTAGAAATAGAAAAAAAATCTTGCTAGAAACAAGAAGAGTACTAAACTGCTATGTGATATCTGTATGACACTATTGTGACACTGGTAGTATGAAACTGGGATTAAAAGGTTTCATGTGGAAACCCCATATAGGAATTGGAAAGTTAAAAATGTTAGGGTGAAAACATGAATTGAAATATGAAGCAAAGGAAAAAAGTGAATTTTTTTTCTTGATAAACTGATGGGCAGTAGAATTATGAATCCACAAAGCCTAAATGTGGACAGTCCAAAATATATATTTCTGCCACATCTGATCTGTTGCTACTGCTGTGTATTTAGAGATTCTTGATAAAATCCAAAGAATCTGTAATGTTATCAGTCCTGATTGGGCATCTTGGCTTCAGTCACTTTCCCACTGCTTAATGTAGCTTCCCAGTGTCTTTTCTAGAAATACTTTCATGGTAATTATTCTGACATGCTTTCTTTTTTGATACATCAACTTTATGAATTTAAGTGCAGTGCTAGATTGGCAGCTAGGTCACATTTTATTGTTGAAATTGTTAGATATAACTAAGTTTTATGCTAATATTTTTTTTCTTGCACGGGAAGTGCACAACATCCGTGTCACCCTTCTAGCTTCTTGATTTCCTATCAACTTTAATCTTCAAAAATTTAAATGCAATGTCAGTTGTCATCTTCTGTCTCCTTGAATACTGTTCTTTTATTTTACTCTCTCAATATTTTTTTCTCAAATTATTTCACTTCGTAATCCCATGCATCTTAGTGGCTTGTTTAGAAGTGAAATGATTAAAAAAAAAAAAAAAATAAAAAAAAATAATCAATGTTATTACACTACCCAGATAGTTAAATTTCTGTACAAACTTAATTTTCAAATCCCAATATGCAGCTCATATACTGGACTGTCTCTTTTTCTAATAAGTTTCCTTTCTGAGTCTGCCATGAAGTGTTACCTATGTATTATTCTACGTTAAAATTCTGGCCACTGATAATAGATCTTGTAAGCCTTCTCTCAATCATAGGGTTATCTCAATGCAGTGGCATAGCTAGAGGGAAAAGGGGGCTGTTAGTGAAAAAAAAATTAAATAAGTGAACCAATTTTATTTTTTTTAATCTTATAATAAATTATGAAATAAAAGTACAATTGTAAATACCACATTAACAGAAACATAGAAGAAACCTGGCATCAGACGGACGTTAGATTCTGAGAAATGGATAAAAATATTAAAAATTTATGGGTGTACGAATAATTTTGTTGTTGACGAATATATATATATTATACACATACATACACTTTAAGGGCTTAATGTGCATTGTAGTATTGTATCCCTTCTGGGAAGAGGTGTCAAATGAAGGCCACACCAGGTGTCAGAAACACTAGCTACACCACTGTCTCAATGTAAATATTAAATAAATTTGAAGAGAAACATATTGTCTTACTCCTACTTCTGTGTATTTATTGAACTTGTGTTCTATCGGTAGACTCAACTGTTACAAAGGATCTGTTCAGCAGACAACAGGCCTATGAAATGATTTGTTTGTTTGGGTTTTATGGCATATCAACCACTGTGGGTTATTTAATGCCAAATCCAGTTTATATGAATTTTAAATGCCTATTTTGTATGGAACATTTTTAGCAACCTAAAGCTTATTTGCTTGCACACTACAAAGTAATCCTAGGTATTTTTGTTTAAGTCAAGAATTTTGCAAATAAATTGTCCTTATCAAATGATAAGGACAATTTATTTGCAAAATGATAAAAGGTAGGATATGTTGTTTATACATCAGTCTATATCTTTGATAAGAGACCAATTCTTTTAGAAAATCCAATATATTTTTTAGTTCAGTTTTTGCAAATGATTTCTTCATGTTCTTGATTGATTGTTTTGTTTAACGGCATCTCAAACTTAGTGGTCACTTTACGCCGAAAATTATTTTGAGTGACTTTAAAAGTCAAAAACGTATAGCTGGCAACATTGTTTCAAAAACGTAGAGCTGGCAACATTATTTTTTTTTTACAAAAACGTATAGCTGGCAACATTATGGTTTCAAAAACGTACAGCTGGCAACATTATGGTTTCAAAAACGTATAGCTGGCAACATTATTTTTCCGAAAACATTATCTGAGGCCTTGCTGTTGGATGTAGTTTACCGTCATACCCAGAACATCTATGAAATGAAGGCAGGTTAACAGAACATTAGAAGATAAGGCAACTGATACAATTAGTGTGAATGTCAAGATCTACTAAAGCAAACATAGAAATGAACACTATATGAAAGTCTTTAAGATCATTAAATCAAATTCAAAAATTCTACCTGATTAAACTAGTGTAAAGTCATATCCAGTTAAAGAGACAAACAAGCAACATTACTTTTAAGGCTACAATTTCTAACTAAATTATCCTATAGGACACATTGCCTAATGAATAAAGGGATCAGTTAAGCAAATAAAATCATCTCATAGTCAATCAGGTAGTGAAAAAGTTTTATACTTTGGTCCAAGTGATAGAAATAGAATAGAAAAGATATCCTTGGATGGTTACCAACTATGACATATCTGAAGGAGGTCAAAGAGAAAAACAACCAAAATATGATAACAATCAAGATGAGGAGACAAGTTTGAGCAAAGACATGTACAAAAAAAAATAAATAAATAAAATAAATAAATAAATAAATAAAAATTACCTTTTCTTCCTTTTTTAACATTTCTTCTTTTTCACGAAATTTCTTTTCCTGATCTTCTAGCTCATGTTTTTTCAACTGCAATTCTTCCATTTCTTCTGTTGGCACCTAAATGCAACAAGACAAACACTGAATAACATTTCAGCAAAGATCTTTTGAAGGAGAGAAACAGGAACAGGAGATCAAATAAGAAATAAGAAAAAATGAAGTTAGTGCTATTTAATGAAAAACTTATCTCTCCCAAATGCTTACACAAGGTTTAGCAGCAACTATTAATGAATCAAGAAAAATGCCTCTACTTATAATACTTAGTAATAATGTTAAAAAAAAAAAAAAAAAAAAAAAAAAGATTAGTCATACAACCATTTAATAAATACAATGAAAATAAATTTAATATTTATTTCATTAACAAATCCTTACCAACTCACTGAGACACATAAAAATCATAAAAACAAATCATTAGCAACAGGAAACTACTTGAAAAAGATATTTACACTTACATTATCTGCATCTTTTAGTCTCTCTTCAAGATGTTGCTTCTCAAGTTCGAGTCTATATAGAAAAAAAAAAAAAAAAAAAAGAAAAATTAGTAAAAAAAATTCTTAATGCAGCATAAAACAAAGCATCAGGAAAGTAACATTAACTGCAGTACAATATTCATATGTACATAAACTAACCTGATTTTCCCAAGATAACTTTTGAGATTGAACAGTTTACATAATTTCTTTTTGAAAAAATGGTGCAAGAGTTGTTAATAATGACAGACAAAAAACTTTAGATTGTAAATTTGACTCAAGATTTTGTCAGATTATAAAAGTACCAATACACATATAGATGTTAAAAATCAATGTCAGAAGTGGAATTGTTTCAATTTAAAAACTTTAGCTTTGTTTCAATTCTAATTCCTATTTCCATTAGGTTAGCTTGGGATTAAGAGATTTTTTTTGTAATTACTTAAGTTTAAGCAAAAACAAATTCAGTGTTTTTTGTTTTTTTTATCTACTGTATTTAGTGACCAACAATCAAAAACATGACAGTAGTTTGATACAAATTGAGTAAATAAACCAAATAATTCTTTAAAATTCATTCAATGAAGATAAATGCATTTTCAAAGAAAAAATAAAATAAAATCCTGTTTCTTTTTGGGTTTTTTTTTCGCATTTCAGTATTAACACAATGGCAATGTTACTCTTTTATATTACTGCTTTGTGCTATTATTTTCACTTTCTTTTTTAACATGTCCATTTTAATCACTATTATTGAATTTAGTACCACTTTTAAAATATTTAAATCCTACTTTGCAAATACCTTTAGCCCTAAAGAATATATAAGAAAACTAAAAATTTGAATTAAGATTTAATCATGTCATTCATCCAGCAAGATAATGACAGGACTGTATCTTATCCTCTGCCCGATGTTTATAAATTGAAAAGCAGGATAAATATTTCAGAAGTTTTAAATAAAGTTTGTTTTTTTTTAAGCAAAAAAATCCAAATTATTTTTATGCCAATTATTTTGAAGTCTGTTGTATGTAGTTACATTTTATAATAAAAAAAACACATGTAAATGAAATTAGTAGCTAAAACAATAAATTTTGCTTTTATTCTAATTTGTTTAGCATCTATTTCCAAAAATCATTAAATAAAGCAAAGAAAATTAAATTCTTCCATTCAAGCCTTTTTGTTGCACACAAAAAAAAACCATCCCATTTAAAATGATTTTATTTAAAGTTAATAAATTCATTATTAAAATAAAATCAACTTCATCATTCTTATTCACTATTTGGCAGTTGCGTGAAAATTAAAAGTGAGAAATACTTAAGGCAAGAAGAAGCTATCACGAAAGACATACTGAGCAATGTTATTTTTTTTTTTTAAAAGAAAAGTGGTAAAGATTTTATTTTTGTTTGCGAAGAAAAGTATTTTTTTCCACAGAAGATAGGAAATTCGTAAGATCTCGGATCTATCGGAATTAATTTATGCTACGACGCGGCGAATAAAAGATAGCAATCTGCCCATGGCAATAATGAAAATTTCAAATTGGTCAAGTGGCCTACAAAGCAGAATGCTAAAAGATAATGGATGCGACAAAAAAAAAAAAAAGATCAGTTCAGACCACCCCCAAAGAAAAAAAAAAGGAAGGGGAAAGAGAAAGAATAAACCATTAACTATCTTTTGGAGATATCATTTGTTTTTGGGAAAAGACACCTGTTTTATGTCCAGACCTGGACATGATAAAAGTTTGTTACCAGGACAGATAATTGGTGACAGGGTGCGAAGACATTCGGTTGACCACCCATTTAATGCCTGGCAAAAATCTAGTTGACGAATTCCAGATGACATTCAGTTAAGATAGAGATTAAGAACCACACTACGAATCATAGGGGTCTGGTCGAAGAAAAGAAAAAAAAGGAAGATAATTTTTTTTTCTTTGAGCGATAATTGTAAACTGAGGCCAAGCTGGCCACACCTGCGCTGCCAAGCATCATTGGCTGAGTGGTGGCGTGAGCGGTGGGTGAAGGTAAACATATGAGAAGGAGGGGAGGCCTGTTGACGCCCTCTGAGGGGATTGGTGTGAGATGCCACTATGAGAAAGAAGGGAAACCTGTTGATGCCCTCTGAGGGGATTGGTGTGAGCTACCAATATGAGAAAGGAAGAATTTGGGAGGACGATTCCCTTAAGAACCCCTCTAAAGCAGAAAGTAATGGACTTCCAAAAATGGAAAAGTGATAAGTTTTCCTGTCCGAAAACAAAGAAAATCCTTATTGCGGATTTGGAATTATCAAGGAACCCAAACCACGACAGGCCCACACCTGGTTTTGGTCAGTGTCCATATAAACAGAGTCGCAGTGAGTAGTGGTAGTTGGAGAGACGCAGTTCCGAGCAGACGCAGTTCCGAGCAGAGTTGAGCTGTGAGCTCGCAGGAAGCTGACTCAAAGATATCCACGCATTCCGACTTAGACTTCTAACCAAAAACAATTTATTTTTGAAGAACGACAGACTCACACCACCAAAACAAGTTTTACGAATATCGCCTGAAGATACCAAAAACCAGTTATTGAAAAACAACTTAAGATATTAAGACTCACTTAACAAACGCAAAGTGTCATGTATCCGTAGAAGCAGTTTGGGAGAAAGACGCAGTCCTGTATTCAGCAACCAGATATAAAAATATTAGTTATTCTTTTTTTAACACATTTGAATCTTTTGAGTTGTTACTTTATTTTCTTTTACATATACTTGTGCAGTGTCACCATTGCTCGGATTCAGCTCGCATTACGGCCCGACGACTGATTGATTTTGTCTCCTTAAGATCAAATCACAACGTGGGTAGGTTAGACTAGAAATCAAAGCAGTTACTTCGATAACCAGACGTTGGAGGCGAGCTGGGAAAGACAAAGCTGATAACGAATCTAACCAGATTCCCATCCGAATCAGCCAAGGGTTAGAACGTCACATTTGGCGCCACGACCAATACCAAGTCACATTGGTCATCACAGGATAGCGCACGGGGGCAGAGAGGCTGGGGTGACGTCACATTTGACCACTATGGTTGATTAGAACTCCATTGAAAATCCCTTTCCACATTGTTCGGTCCTGTATTGATGTCCCCAGATCCCCAATGCCCAACCTTGCTATGGTGTCTGGGAAAGTCAATTTTTCATGAGAAGACACTTCCAGAAGTATGGCATAGGACTTTGAATATCTTTATGAACAAAAAAAAAAAAAAAATTTTTTTGCTAAACGTTATGAATAAAAAAAATTATTTTGGCATCTGCCAGCCTCAAGAGACATGGATCTGCAGCCAAAGAGTTATGTTTCAGCTGTACAGGCCTACACAGAAGTGACAGTTTCAAATGCAATGAATACATGCAACGATGCTCTCCTCCAATGTTGCTGTATTGTTTTCTTACCATCAAGCATGCTTATGCTCTGCGGCAAGCTTCTGTTTCTCCTCTAATCGCTCCAGCACAGTGTAAATCACATCTCTAGCATGAGCGATTGTGGGTGACATCACACTTCCCAATGTCCATCACACTCCTGTCTCTTTTGCAGACGTCCTTGAAGCAAAGATGAGGTTGCTCTTGTGCCCTCCTTCTGGTGGCCAGTTCCCTGTACAAAAGGACCTTCAAAATCCTCATATCCAGCATGTGTCTAAACCAGCTGACCTGGCACTGATGAAGAAGGGCATATAGGCTGAGTAACTGGGTACAGGGGAGAACTATGGCATTGGTGAACTGGTTGAACCAATTGATGCCCAGAATAGTATCTCAAACAGCAAACATGCTGAGGTATTGCTTCTGTCTAGTGTAGATGCTCCAAGTCTTGCTGAGTAGAGAAGTATATTGATGTGTCCTCTCCAGGGTATAGGACTGAGCAGAGATTTACAAGCGATGTTGTCCAAGGAAAAAGTAAAACTGTCACAGGAGTTGCAAGGATGAAGTCGAACATAACAACAGACTGTCTTAAGAACTCCAGCTCCAACTTGATTTGTCCTTGGGTTTTACTCCCAAAGCCTTTCTCATGATTGGGTATGGTCACAACACAGCAGCAGTTTAAAAATCAAAGTTTTCCTTCTCTTAGATGGACTACCCAGAGGAAAACCAGCAACCGTTGCATCAACAAGAAGCAGAATAAGAACTTCATTAATACCTTTAAGATCATTAATCAGAATCACATTCTTTAGGTCATAATTATAATTAGAGTTATTAGATTGGTGCAAAAATAATGACGTTTTTTGACGTTAAAAAATACGTCAAAAAACGACATTATTACGTCATTATTTTTGCACCAACCTAATATTACAATGAATGACTAATACACAGTGTATGGTTCTTCTGCTCATAATCTTTTATTCAAATTTCTAGATGTCTCACTAATTTATTTCCTAAGACATTTCTGCACACAAATTTTGATATATTTGCTTCAGATTTAATTCAGTTGTGATAAATTTTATATTAAAATTGGATAAATATTTCAATTTAATTTTCAATTATTTATGGATGGTAGGCCTGACCATTCTAAAAAATGTTGCTTTGATTAAAAGAAAAAAAAAATAATTCATCAAAGCAAAGATACATTAAATGTGCACTAATTTTAGAATCATGTATGGTAAGTTTACATCAAGGATTATACAAAATATCTACTTTCCTCACAAAGTTATAGCTAACCAAAACTTCAAATTAAAATTTTTCTAGCCTTTTTTTTTTTTTTTTTTTTTAAAAAAGATGCCTATCAATCTCAGTAATCTTAAGGGAATTTTAAAATGAACCTTTAATCTACAGGGTAGTTTTTTTTTTTTTCATTCTGCTGTCCATGTCAAGAGATATCAGGTCTTGTTCTTATTTAGTACTACTCAGTTATTACCTAACCTGTTCCCACTGTCTGTACAACCCAGCCTAGACATAGAACTCATAATTACTATGCCACCAAATTCATAAACCAATGTTTTAATCCACATGATTATCCCAATGCATGAATTTGATGAAATTAATAATGAGTTCAATCCCAGGGTGGGCAGTAAGCTCAGAGGAAATAAGGTAAGTAATAATTAATAAAAAAAAAAAAAAAAAAAAGATAAAACCTATCTCTATAAACCTGTAGTTGTTAAGAAAAAGAAAAAAAAACAAAAAAACTGTCAACTTATAGTAGTAGCAACAAATGTCTGCAATAGATTTCTTCAGTCTCTCAACCACAACACTTTTAGCCAAATCACAGTTCAAACGATAGTCCATAACTGTCCAACAGGCAATGTAGAAATTACAAAATGGGGGTCACACATACAACCTTCACTTCTCACCAGCAAAAATGCGTGTTCGTCCACCAAGCCCAGAAAATCTAATACCCAAATAAGCGAAAAACAACAGCTTTTCACCAAGAGATCTTTCTGATTGGTCACACCATCCAGTGAAGAGAAGAACATTAGCATAAATTCTAGTCCTTAAAGTCGATTTTTGCTAACTACTTTTGGGTAATTTTTCTTTGGCAGATCACATACAAAAACTCTTTTTCAAGGTAGCTAATTATCTCTTTCACTACAAGACAGAACAAAAACCATCTACTTCTGTAAATAAAATAACTTTTTGATGTACAATATTTTTTTCTTTTTACAACAAACTGAGTAGCATTTATATAATCTGCAACGTGAAAGAAAAATCACAATTTGTAAAGATTATAATGAGATGATATTTGAATAAATTTTATGTAGATGAAAGCATTGTGTGAAAATAACCTTAGAGTAAAGCTATGTCACTATGTACATAATTAAATATTGGCAGATGTTTATTATTTGATAAGTAGGCATACCAAACTAAAATGTTATTTTCAATGTATCTAAAAACTTTTCATAATGAGAGCTAAAAAAAAAAAAAAAAAAAGTAAGTACCAAATTTATCTTGGTAGTTCAATTAGCAATCAAGTTATGACGATTCAAATTTGGTCAGTTTTCCATTTCATATGCTATTGAACTAGAAGCCAATTTCAACAGGGTACAACTAAAGATGCAGGCTTCAAACAATTCAAAAAAATAATTATAAATGATGGTCTTGATGTAAAAGAAATATAATATTAATGGAATCAATTATTACACCGAAGAAAACTGCTTTCTCAAAAAATCAAAAAGTTAAGATGGCACAGAAGGACAATTCCAACTGCTCTTATAAGTCATTTCAACAATTAATGCCTTGCAACTTCTAGCTCTGATTCATAACATGTTGATTTAAATCCTACTGGGAATGTTTATTTATTGTGAAAAAAATTACACAAATGTGGCACAAGGCCAAAGGGGAAGTGAGGGAAAGCTGGTCAACATTAACTATCCTAGACCTAACTAATCAGATATGTGACCCAGTCATTCATTATAATTTGCTCATTCAGCACAAGAACTCATCCCTCACCATTCAATCCTACATGTAACAATACCACATTTTCAAAGGGAACCTGCAAAAAAACACATTAGGCGAACATCTCAAAAGTTCAGATGCCTTTTTCTTCTCTTAAAAATATATAAAAAATTTCATGAACATGAAATGAAATGATGGGAGAGGAGATGAACCCAAAAAACAAAATTAAAATAAAAACCTTCAAACTAAAAATAACATATGTTAGTAAGACCTGTTCACCCCACAAAAAATAAGAGTGGCTGCAGTATTCTACCTTGGACAGAATGAAGAAGCTCACTGAGGGAAGGATAAAAAATAAAATAAATGACAGAGCGAGAAAAATCAAAGACTGACCCAGGCAAGATACAACAAAGGGGACAAAAACAAACTGGGGAGGTTGGGAATCTCGACATGGATCATAACAAAAGAGAATGCCGGGAACAGGCCAGGTACAACACTTACTCACATTAACTAAATAGAGTATCTTAACCAGGGGAAGGTTCACAGGAGACTGCCCCATTGCATCCAAGGAGACTTAAAAAAAAAAAAAAAAAAAAAAAAAAAATCAAGAATATCCCCCATTCACACAAACCAAGCTCACCACAGTTACCCACCTTTCACTGAAATCTGTCAATAACACTTTCTGATTTTCATCTTGAGCCCAAGAAATCTGATCGGATCTATATGAGAATAGTGTTTGTATTGCAAGACTCCCTCTATCCGATGTCTACACCACCATTCTTGCCACAGATAGCAATGTCAGAAACAATCCATTTCACCCCAAAGAATTGGGTGCAACACATTTTCACACATATGTTTGGGATAAATACAAACTGTCAACTTGCTGACAGTCCCAAAATGGGTATAAAAGGTCACTGGACCAAGGAATAATCTTAAAGGCCATCTGACACATTCGGAGGAATCTTGGCCAATTCTGAGGCTTACAATGGCACTCAGCCCTAGATGGTAAGGCTAGGGAAGTCATCCCTAACACTACCCCTCCAAGATTGAGACCTGTCAACATGCAGCATAGGAAAGCTAACTTTGAGGTGTGCCAATGGCACATCAAGTGTACCAAATCTAGATCAATCCTTCTTACTAAAATTCTATGCAGGTAACTGGCTACCCAGGTAGATGTCCAAACCCCACACCAGATGCAGACTGGACGGAAATCTGTGAGGGAAAAGAACCTCGATAGATTGTCCCAGACTGCCAGAGCTTATATCAGACATCATTCATCCATCCATGACAATACCACCAATGTCCATAGGGAACTTTAGTTTGAGGGCCTTATATAGTGAAGGATGGAGTAATACTGGGAAACTTCCTGCACAGAGTTTTGACAATGTCTTCTTGGGGAAGAGGATCTTTTTTGGGTGTGGGAGTTGATATATGGGAAGAAGATGGTGAATCCTTGATGGCGGAAGCGAGGAGGCTCTTGGCTTTGTTGGTATAGATGCCTTCTTTTCTGTTTGGTGAAGCAGGGGCAAATTGAGACTTAGAATCTTCCATGGCCTTCTCCACCCTGCTTCAGCCAGACCTTTTCTTTTTCATATTTTTGACCTCCTCCCGTCTCTCCAAAGACACACATCCATATCTCATTCTGTTTGCTGTGGTTACTGCTGCTTCTATTGTTGTTGTTGGAAGTGTTGTTTCCACCCCTGTGGGACATTCTGCTGGAGAGGAGTGGTTGCAGCCTTTTGTCTCCTCGTTGTCACCTACTCCCATTCACTAAGGACATTGGGAGCCTGGCCAGAATTGTAAGGCCACACTGCTTCTGGGGTGATGACACCAGGTTCTTCCCAGGGCACCCTTTTGACAATTGGCACATGGCACCACAGTAACAGTAATGGGGTCAACAGCCTTCCACTATTATCAGGATATTTTGTCCCCAGCACATCAAAATGTCAGGGATTTCCATGAAGTACTTGTGGGTTAGCGTCACATGAAGGAAGACCTCTCCAGTGGCAATGCCCATCTTGGTTTTCACTAACTTATCCGTACTGGGTAAAATGATACACCTGCCACAGAAGTCAATTATAGCAGACATTATCACTCATGCACCTCTTAAAAAAAAAAAAAAAAAATCTCAGTGCCTCAGGTTTAGCAAGAAAGAAATTGCAACAAATTAACTGTTGTACAATTTTTTTTCACATTTCATCCATACTTAATTTTCAGCAATGTCATTTCTTTTGTTGGCACATCACACCTCTTTCAGCAGGATTACTTGACATTGAAGTACAATCAAATTTTCACCCAGACCAACACTGAATTCCTCATGAATAAATCACAACAAACTAAACAACACATCCTGTTGAAGGAAAAGCTGCCTGTACCAAAGTATAGGCCATACCTGGTATGGTATTTGACACCTGGACAAGAGTGCTGCGTTCGCACAGTTTAGGTTTGGTAATAACACAGCCAGGGATCGGGTTATAGAGGTATATGCCTGAAAATTTAATAATTCTGGATGTGGAATTTGATAAAACAGCACTTTTCTCTGCAATTTTTTTTTTTCATATACATATCTAATTTTGGAAAATTTTGAATTTCATATTAATGTCTACAAAGACAGAAATTTATTTTGTGACCCATTAATCAATCAATCAAAAAAAAAAAAAAAAAAAAAAAAAAAAAAGAAAAAAAATTGAATTTAATAAAAATACATATTTTTTTCAAAAATCACTTCACTCCAAACAAGATACAAAAGGTTAGAGTATGAAAGAATATTAAGAAAAGAAAACTATTATTAAGGAGAGAGAATAACAGAAATTAGGAAGACATTCACTTACGACAAATAAATACTTTTGGCAAAGGTATGAATCCATCTCTTCTCAAAAAAACCTATGCGTTGAATAGCAGGGCAGATTGGGTCTTATAGCCAATCTACCACAGAAAGAAACTGCAACCTACTGTGGAAAAATCCTCTGGTAAGTCAGTCATGAATCGAAAGAGACATGATTTCCCAAGCGTGTATCATGTATAGCACTTGACTGAATTAAGACAGAGGATAATGACTGAGGATCTTACCTTTTTTTAGATTTGTCATCTGAATTTGTTCATAAGTTATTTTGATAAAATATGTAAATAAAATTTAATCTTTTCTCTTTATAAAGATACAATGCTTTCTTGTGTGTTATGTGTTATGTGTTTTTATTCCATGTCTTTTTATGTCACCATTTCAACAACAGGCCTTTTTTACCACAAGATATGTGCAACACTATTCTATGGTTTCTGCTACCATTTGTAAGCTAGATCCCCACAAGGCTTATGTATTTGATAGTTTCCCTGCAATTGTCCTAAAGAAATGTGCAATTTTCAAATTTTTTTTTTTTTTTTTTTTAATTGAATTTTTTATGGCATTTTATCCACTAAAGTTTTCAAGTTTTCAATTTTTGGTGAAAAAAGCAAACCAAAAACCCATCAAATTAACAAATGTCCTTTTTTTTAAAGATGGGACTGTTTTGATATGTGTGGAGTCCAACAAGTTTAAAAAACACTATGAAATTGCAACTTTTGTTTAATCATTTCACCATAACCAAGGTGATAATGCCACTATGTAGGCAGGTAGTGGAAGAGAATGAGAAGACGTTAGTGAGGACAATAAAGGAACAGGATTTAGGAAAACAAAACATGGCGATTGATGTTGCATTTAAATTTTTGAAGATTGTAGTTGGCAGGGAAGCAAGAAATTGGAAGGGAGTTTCAAAGCAAGAAATGTGAAAAAAAAAACTATTAGAATAGAACTGATGGTTGCATCTAGCTAGTTTAACTGTAAAATGAAGAGACCTAGTACCACACTTAAATTCATGCAGTTGAGGCACCGAGAACAGATCATCAGAATAATTGCCATAAAAATATTTGTAGAAAAGACAGAGGGAAGCCACATCCTGTTGGTGGGAAAGTGACTGAATTTGTGATGCCAGGTCAAGATCAATTACGTTAAAGACCATTCTTTGAATTTTGTCAAGAATCTCAAGATATATAGTAGAACATCCAACCAGATATAGCAATAGTATTCAATGCACGGATGAATGGTAGATTTATAAATGATGCAAAAGGGATTCTGACAATAAGAATTGTCTGGCATGACAGTCCTTTTTGACAAGTTACCAGTTTTACTTTGTCGGACACAAGGTTTCATCTTTAACAATGTAGATTCCATATCTCTGCATCCATACAACTCAAGTAGGACACAAATCAAAAAGAGGTTTTACTGTGTATATTTTGAACAAAACCATTAAGTTCAAAGCATCAAAATTGGTATTGTGTGAATGAACATCACCAGTAGAACTCCATTATAGATATTATGAAAGTTTAAATTTTTTGCTTATATTTTCTTTATACAGTTTTAAAATGCATTATTAAAGTAATTATTCATTTTATTTTGCCCAATCCATTACTTCTGCCTCATCAAGTAGAATTCATATAAAATAAAAATAAACTGGATATATTATTCGTAGGTATCACAAATTGTCCTAGTTTACAGCGCAAACATGACAAATTAGTGAAATTTCCTTCCATTTCAACTGCTGATGTCTCCTTTTGTTGTCTAGCCCCCTGGTGGGGATGGTCTTGGGGCAACGGTCTCCCTCATACTGGAAGGTACAGACTCCATTCCATAATAATGTTACCTTCTCTCTCACAACTAGTGATTGCTAGTTGGCTTATTAATATAGATGAATGCATCTCCAAATATCCAGTGGTGTTACTCTCCCTCTACTAGAAAGCAGTTTCCAGACACAAAGAGGAAACACATTTGCATTGTCAACCAATGAAGACAAGGCAAAAGGAGACACACAGTTCTTATAATTCCTCACTGTTACAAATAAAATCAATCAACTAATTACAATTAATAAAATAATTTTGAACTTAAAACATTTGAATGCATGCAAAAGCATAGTCACAAAAATTTTCAACTCATTAACAGTACACAGAAATCACAGCGAGAATGCCCCATCATAAAATGACAGTCTTTTTCAAAACAATTTTCCAGTGCATTATGTACCCAAATTCAGGCCTCCACGTAACCATATACAACATTAAATGTGCCAATCAAAAAATTTTTTTAAGTAATTAAGGAAATCCACTTCAAAGAAAGTATTCCCATATGCTATAAAGTTTTCTTTTTACCAGTATGGGGGAGATGGTAAATAATAAATGACTTTTCTTGCATGCTCCCAAATTGTAAGCAATGGAATTATCAGTGTGGGCAGCCACCATATTTAAAAGTACTTACTTCATCAATTCTTCTTCAAACTGCTTCTTATCCTTCTCAGCCTTTTCCATTTTCTCAATTCGTGCTTGATGACGCCAGCGAAATAAGCTGGCCGTGTCAATATTGGGGTGAGTGTCATCCTCATCATCAGAGATCTTTAAAGGGAAAATAAAGGGATTGAGGGCTTTATCATTTTGGAAAACAAAGGAAATATAAAATGATCAATTTTCATTAGAATACCCAAACAAGAGTCTTCAGTAGCATTGGCAAAAGTAAATGATCAAATATTTTATCATACCTATAAGTGATAAACTTATTAACAATATAAACATGAAAAACTATCAGTTCATGTAACTATGACATTCTGGATAGGATTTATCAAAAATTTTACACTCCTGATGAAATAGTAACAGCAAAGACTGGTGGTTAGAAAAGCAAATAAATTAAAGGTCATATTGTATTGGAGTCAAAACTGTAAGCAAGTTTTCAGATATCATTATGCAACAACTTTAAAATGAATGTGGTAAAGGTTAAATGAAATATATATTAGAAATGTGCGGTTTAACTGAAAAACTGACTTTATTCGATTTCATCTTTACACTGTGAAACCAGATTGAAATTTTTATATCACTACTGAGTGACCATATCCAAAGAAACACTATTGATTATGCCATTGTAAGAGAAAAAGACTGAACAAAAATGTTAAAAACATTTAATTGACTAGTTTTAGGAAATAAATGTGAAATCTATTTGTTTACAAAAGAAATGAAGGCAAAAAACAGAAGGTAATACAATATAATGTCTGAAATCTATTTGTTTTAGTTTCAAAACAATTTTTTGTGGTAAAATTAAGTTAACAAAATAATGACGAAAAATAAAAAAAGTTGCCAGTTTCGTCTTAATGTCAAATTTTATGAAGTCAGATTTTTTTGTAAGGGTCTTCTAGTAAGCCATTATTATGCCAATCACAAAAAGTTGTTGTAAACTAGAAAAATGAAGATTTTTTTGGTAAATAAATTTGTATTTTATCTAAGATATGCACCTAAATTAGATATTAAGAATAATTAAAATAGTTCTTAATTTCACTTTTAAGATGTGTATATTTCCAGATATGCGAGTGTGTTTTCTATAAATAAAATAATGTTTCTATCTAGCGAATACACACAAAAATTAGATATTAAAATAAAATAATGTAAATTTTATTCTCAGCTTTAAAATGTGTATATTTTCAAAACTACAAGTCATTTTTGTAAAACCAAAAGTAAAAATTATTCTTTTTTAACCATAGTGTTCTGTGGATGTTTGTTACTGTCCGGCCTATAAAATTATTTTCTTTACAAATATCATTATAGTTTTATCTGGTGAATAATACATTTAAGTAAGATTATATTAAAATGATTAAAATAATAATTTCAGTTTTAAAACGTGTATCTAAAAAAGAACAGGTG